>PVIW01001071.1:0-215795 GCA_004026585.1 Noctilio leporinus | reverse complement strand
ATTTCTTTCTTTTTAGTAGTCAATTTTCTCCTGGGGAACTTTACAATTCCCCTCCCTTAGTATGATTTGCCCCTGTGGGTCCCTCATACCCATCATCCTACTCACCATAATGCCCACTGTCCATGACTGCAAGTGCCAGAGTTCCATTCATTGATACTCTTGAACTTTGTTTCCTAGGAGCTCCCTTTATTATTATTTTATTTTATTTTTCCAGGGGAGAGCACAAATGCAGTACCCCATTGCCACAAATTGTGCAGTCGAGTTTCCCACGTTTGGCGAAGTTGCAGGGGTCAGAACTTGGGGAGTGCAATGGATAAGCCTTGCCCTGAGAAAACCACCTTTGTGATCACGATACCACCCCTGCTGGGTAAGTATGGGAGCTCCCTTTAATTCAGCTGATGCAAGCAGATACCATGGAGAAAACTGCTAATGCTCAATTTTCATTTAGGTTACACCAAAATCTCTGGCCATAACAATTTAAACTAACTTAGCACACACCCATGGATGGTGGCGTGAAGATTCTAAATTACCCAGGAGATGGGTTCTTCCTTAAAATTTCCTAAGAAGTGTGAAAAAATGTGAAATGTGAAAAAATTGTTTAACATGCTTCTTATCAATCATATATACAACAAGGGACCCAAGGTGGATAATTGAAGGGTAGATTGCAGATGGGATCAAACACAGGGGTTTTGATGTCATTAGGCCTGAGTTCAAGTCCAAAGTGATGTGACTGGGGTCACAATTTCTCTGAGCTTCGCTCAGATCCCTCATCTGTAAAATGGGGTGAGTGATACTCCTCCTTCATAGGTAGACGGATTACATAAGCTAATATTGATAACATAGTACATGGAAAAGAGTTAAATTCTCAGAAGTTGTTAGATGTGATTACTTATTATCTTTTGAGCAGGGCCTTGGAGCACAGGTAGACTTTGGGGGAGAGCAAGAACATTCTAGATTGAGTACACAAGGTGCAAAGGGCAAGGTACGCTGTGATTGGTAAACAGGTCACTTCGGTTGGGCAATTTAAGGTGCATGGAAGGAAGAAGGTACTTCAACGACTAGAGCCAGGTGATGCCGGAAGCCGGAATGAGGAGTCTGGATTCTAGTTTCTGGTCAATGTGGCCATGCAGTCATGTGCATTGTTTTAAAGATCCTGCTGGACCTTCACCACTCCCTCGTTCCTTCTAGTTCTCTATTATAATCTTGGTATCCATTCTCAATATTCCATCATGGTCCATCATTTGCCATCTTCGTGGTAAATGTTGCCTCCTACCCGACCTCCTTGCTTCTACTCTTGCACCTCTTCCCATGTGTCCTCTACACAGCAGCTGTTAGAATGATTTTCTAAAATCCGAATATGATCACCTACCTCATCTGCTTAAACCCCCTCAATGGCTTCTGTGGAACTTTGGGCAAAATCTAAAGCCCTTATCACGTCAAAAAACCCTTGGTGGGAGCTAGCCTCTTACTTGCCCTTTCTAGCAGTCAGAACTGTGGCAGAAAAAATGCATAAATTAAAGCGAGTAATTTGATGGGTGTTTAATAACGAGGCTGTTGAGAAGAGTATGGGCAAAATGTGAAGAAACTAACAGGGATAGCCCCATCCTCTGGGGGTGATGACTCCAGGAACTATTAGCTCCTCTAGGTCTGAAGGACAAGTGGAGGGAGTCGGTACAGAGCTGACCAAGGAGCTCCGTGGAGAGGATTCCCTGATGGAAGTCATGGTCATGGCTGTACGTAGAGGGTTGAAACTAATGACAGCCACTTGCCAGAATGGAAGCTGAGGGAATAAACTCCTGATTTTATTTTCCTCCCACTCTCTGCTCTCCTGCTAGTGCCGCTGTGTGGCCCAGCCCAACTCAAAGCCCGATTGGTAGGGTGAGCGTCCCCAGGGGAGGGTGCAGCAAGTACGTCTGGAGTGCCCCTGAACAGTTTTTTTCAAGGCACCTTTCCTGTGAATATGCTGTTTCTCCTGTTTCTCCTCTCTCACCTCCTTCACCTAGCTAATGCCTGCTCTTCACTCTGCACTCAGCCTGAAAATCACTTATCCAGGGAAGAAGCCTTCTTGACTTAGTCCAGTTTAAGTCATGTCCCTTTATCACCTGCTCTCATGGCATCCTGTAGTTATCTTTTGCTAGCATTTTAAAATTACTTAATAATTAATTATTAAACAAGTGTTATTAATTATTAAACAAGTATTTGTTTAATAATAGTTTCTCTTAAGACTGAGAACATAAGACCCAAATGGTCTGTTTATTTTCCCCACCATCTCCAGCCCCTGAGTGCAGTGGGCTCTGTAGAAGCCCAATGAATATTTAGTACCTACATTGTCCAGTCTTCAAATTTCTCCTTGTATGGCACCAACTTTGATTAGAATAAGTCTTGTTAAGTGTTAAGTGTAAACTTGACATTTTAATGAGTCCATAAGACTACAGGATGTTTTGACAAATATATTTTGAGGGCCTCCATTGTTATAGGCATTAATATGAGTAAGATCAAGGTCTCTGTCCTCAAGAGTTCAGAGTCTAATATTGGAAACAGCAATACAGGTCTGTCCCTAAAGTATTGGCTGTGCAAATTGCTTTAATTATATTGACATTGGTTCTATACTTTCGGGACAGACCTTGTATAAATAAATAAATATTAAAGGGTGCCACAAAAGCTATTTGAGCGGTCTAAATAAGTTTATCTCTGGAGTGCTGAGCAGAGAACAGATCATTCTGTTTCTGTCTTTAGGGTTGGGGGAAGTTTCACATTGGACATTTGAGCTGACCCTTGAAGGATGAATAAGGTTTGGCCAGGTGAGAATCTTCCAGGCAGAAGAAAGGGCAGAAACAGAGAGAGAACATGGCACGTTAAGGCATGTACTTACGTGATCTGTGTACTTTCCATAATTAGAGGTGTACAATAGTCAGCAGAGTTTTCTAGGACATTTTAAAGTCAGGTGTGATTTTACATAAACAACATAATGAAGGACAATAGCCAGGAGATGTAGAAAGGCAGAAGAGGAGGAAATATTTGGAAGTCCACCGAAGTAAAGGGCAGGTTGGACAGGAGCCAGAAGCAGGAAAAGAGAGTCCAAGGATGACAAATGGTTTTATAGATATTCGAAGTGTTTCTGATGAGTGATTGCTTTAAAAACCCCAAGTCTACATCATCCTGGTGCTGGTGTCTGACTCGTGATCTGAAAACAACCCTGCCATGTCCCAGGACAATATGTACTCTTGCTCAGACTCCTAAGTCTGAGGCATTGGGTGATTGGGTGAATTTGCTGCCAGTGCTCTATGGTGCTTTTGAAATAACATTTCCCTGTTTACTGTCAACTTCAGTACTCTATCTTCATTTAGGATTTTTGTTAACACGCCTCTCCAGACTGTTTCTGAAAGCCTCATTTGGTGATGCATGTTCTCACCACATGCTGATTTACCAAATTCACATAAATTCAATGTTGTCTTCTCATTTTCTCCATGTGTTCAGGATGCTGAAGCCAGCAGACACCTTTCTTAATTAATTAATGTAGCCAATTTACTCAAGAGGCATGTATTCTTTGTGCTATGTATTATGCTAAGTGCTGGAGATCCATGGATGAATGAGATATTGTCTTTGCCCTCAAGAATCTTAAAGTCTAGCAGATGAAACAAATGCAAAACAGATTTTTATGTTACTGAGAGACTAGATCACAATTGTTCCCACCACAAAAAAGAAATGATAATTATGTGACATGATAGTTAATGCTATGGTAGTAATCATATTGCAATATACAAAGGCATCAAATCAACACATTGTACACCTTAAACTTATACAATGTATGTGCCAATTATATTTCAATAAAACATTTAAAAAGAAAACAATTATAAGCAAAAAGAAAAGAAAAACTATGTCAACCATTTCACAGATATTTTAGAGGGTTTAAAATGTCTTTGAAAATTTACCATAATGTTCTTCCCGTAAACAAATATTCCTCCTTTTTAAAAAAATAATTGGGAGACTTGGGATTTTTATGCTAAAAAATCCATTAGGGTTCCCATGAGCTCATTCTTCCTTAGTTTTCTATAGACTTATCTGTGGTAGGCAATATTTATCATCTTAGATAAATAAAATAGAAATTGAGAAATTTTGTTATTTCACTAAATTTTTTTAAGGAATGGAAATTTTTCTCTTTTTGATTCTCACACAGTAGCAACTGTTAATATTCTAAAAATAATGATTACGTTAATAATAAAGCACTGTCAAAATAATAGAGATAATTTCAATTTATGTCTTTTCATAGGATATTGACAACAAAACAAAAAAATCCCCACAGATTTATATAAAAATAGATGGTGAGTTTGTTTTTCTTATTTATGCATGTGTTGCTACATGTGAGTGAAATCATATAGTTCTTAATTTTTTCTGTCTGACTTAGTTGACTTAGCATGATATTCTCAAGGTCCATTCATGCTGTTGCAAAAGACAGTATTTCATCTTTTCTATAGACACAGACAACGGTGATTACCAGAGAGAATGGGGTGGGGTGGAGGTTATAAAGGATAAAGGAGTCAAATATATGTTGACAGAAGATGATTTGATTATGGGTGGTTGGCACACAATGCAATACACAGATTATGTATCATAGAAATGTATACTTGGCAACCTACCGAATCTTGTTAGCCAATGTTATTCCAATAGATTTAATTTAAAAAGTAGATGGTAAGTGAAATGATAATCACGGTGTTATGAGAGCACACTGGGAATCCCTGAGGCAGGCTGGATGGAAGTCATAAAAGTATGGCATCTGAGCTGAACTTTAATAGGTGGAATAATTAGCCAAGCAAAGGTCGAGGTAGGGCACTCCAGGTAGAAGGACAGTGTATGAGTGCAGAAACAGCTAGGAATAACAAATGGGAATAAAGTTGGTGAGATAGGGATCCCGGAGGGCTGTGAAAGTCAGCTGTTTGTTTACTTTTGGTAGACTTAAATTACAGGCAGTCATGGTAGGGTTTTGTGGTCACATTTACATCTTAGACACCTTGTTAGCTATGAGAAAGGTGAATTTGGTTAACACAAAACAGAGTGGAAAGAAGGTTAAAATGGTCCAAGTGAGGGATGGTGAGTAGCAAAGGAGTGGAGAAGAAGATACGGATTTTTGAGACATACTGAGAAGGCAAAAGCAGGCAGGACTTGGAGACTGGTTAAATATGGGAGTGAGGAAGAGCAACATGTCCAATAGATAGCTCCTGTTCAGATCCTATTTTCATACCTATAAATGAACCATCTAATTACTCAGATTATGGTGTTTTGCACATGAGGTTGGGTCTTGGCATTGAAGCCTGGCTCCATCACTTAATAGTTTGAACCCTACTTCAGTCATTCCCTAAATGAATCTCATCTGTAAGATGGAACAATAGGAGGGGCTTCACAAGGTTTTGAAAAGGATTAAATGAAATAAAAGGTATGAAGGAATGTGTAAAGCTGAAAAAAACTAATGACATGCAAACTATTATTGTTCAGATCCTGCCCGTGTGATCTTTCCTGATCAAATCTTGCATTTCTGTTTGTAGTTTGCCAAATATGAGCCTCTTTCAATATCAACCTCGGAGAAGATGAATTCCATAAATACTTTGGATTTGAGGGTGGGATAGGGCAGAAGCAAGATAAGAGAAAGCACCTTTTGTACTATTTTGAGCAATAGCCATCTGTTTTTCTTTTTAATAGCATTTAATTTAAGGAGGCTGTTAAAGTATCAAGCCAATGTCAATATAATTAAAACAGTTTGTGCAGCTGATACTTTCAGGACTCATCTCCTATTGTACCAATATTGTAGCTGGTGATTATGTCATAAATAACTGAAGAGCATAACAGTGCTGGATACATAATTTGTTCTTCATAATGTTAATTTTCTTTCTTCAGAAAAAATAATTCTCTTTTAGTCACTCCTTGTCTGAACTCTAAAACTCAGTGTAACAACAAACACTCAATGGTGTATACAGGAAAGTAAGACTCAATGCTTTGTTGTGCCACAATCAGCATTTCCTACTATAGGAGTTGATTTTTTTGATAGAAGTTGAGGGAACTCGAAACATTTTATCTTTTTTATTGGCTGTCTCAAATAATTGCCAATTTTAGTAACTGATAAGTTTAACACATATTCATTTAAAAACTATTGCATGTCTCTCTAAGAAAAAGTAAACATGGCTTCGAGACAGTTGGCTTTGCAATGTATTTTTAAAGTTGTGGCTGCCATTCTAGAGGACTCGCTACACCTTAGACAAAATATTAAAGCTCTAGTGAAAAGAGTTGACTTTATTTGGTAAGATCTGGGAAATTGCTCACCCTCCCCAACTCACCCCTCTTGGAACTTGTCACCACTTCGTAGGCATGTAACTGCTAAGTAGAAACAAAATCCTGGCTCTGGCTAGATCTTATTTCTCTCCCCACTCTTAAGGGAGATAATACAGCATTGTAATTTAAAATAAGGGAATAAAGGGTTTTGAACATCTGTTGGAGCAAGTGGTTATTAACAGTTATGCCCAGAGTTGGGGGTGTTTGTCTGTACCTGGCTGGAGGGAGTGGACCAGTAGGGAAGTTTAATTTTGCAACATAAGCAAGGAAATGCTGTGGTAGCTTATGAATGGAGGAGGTGGGGTCAGTTTTCAGTTTGGATTCCTCCTGCCAAGGTTGTTTTAAAACTCTTTCTATAGCCACGGCTGAGTCCAGAAACCAGATTACAAAGCAGAAAAATACCTGTCTCTAGGTAAAATGAGCCCAGTGAGTAAAGAGTGGTTAGACAGAGAGCTATTGCATCTTAGAAGCCTTTGAGTTTACAAGCAACAAATCAGAATGCAAAGTCACAGCAATTCAGAATGCTAAGGTTTAGCAAAATTTGGGACTGAAGCTAGAAGTGTGCACTTTGGCCCAAAAGAGCAATGAGAACATGTACAGAACTTCAGTCCCTCTCAGCACAGAAAAACCCAACCAGCCCTGCCCACAAAACCTCTTCATCTCCTTAGAGAGGAAGAGCTAGAGATAAACAGAATTTAAGAATATACATTGCATCAATTTTCCCTTACTGAATGAACACATTTTGTCTTTCCCATGTGCCCCGAGTTAAAAACAAATAAACAAACAAACAACAACCTCTGCGGGTTACAAACATTACAATGCCCAGGCCTAGAGCAAGTTGAACCAGGCTGGCAGTCAGTCCCCTTGCAGAAGTCCCTCTGGAGGGGCCTTTTTGGTGCACATTGTTGTTTTGCCAAAGCACTTCCGTCTCCCTTCTGCAGTGGCATGAACTAAATACAAAATGGTCAACCTATTTTTAAATAAATTTATTCTTTCTCTCTCCTTAGGAGACATGCCCACCTGCACCATCAACTAAACTGTTACATGTAAGTAGGTCTGTTGATGGCCTCTTTAATCTCACTGATGTGATTCTTTGATCTGACAGGACAAAGTGTGTTCTCATTATTCTTTTTCAGAATATTCCCACTTCTTTCTTTCTCTCTCTCTCTTTTAATTTTAATTTTTGGATTTTTCCTATGTTGATGTTTCCCATGAACTTTAGTACATTTGGGCAAATTCCTTTTTCATCTCCTGCACACGACTCATCTTACAGGGTCCATAGTTTTCATATTAAAGCCTTCTGAAAGTCTCTTCAATAGTGTTTAAACCTTTCTTTCTAGATTTTCTAACTTATATTTTCCTTCACCCTAATCCTGCAATGAATATGGAGAAACAGTGGCAACTTGGAAATGTACTTATCAACATGTGAAAATCATTTCTCCTTTACAGCTTAGTTATTTCATTCTTTGCTCTTTTGTTTGTAGCACTTAAATCTCTAATCTTGTTCAAGATAGTCCAGGGCAGTTAATTTTTTCTGCTTTGATGCTTCCCCACAACACTCTGAGTTAGAATCCTCTCCTTCAGCCAAAGTGCTCGCCTTCCAATTACACTATATGTCCAGGTCCCCTTTGGTCATCTTAGCCTGGTGACCTTTGCCTTTCTCTAAAGTTCTGGAGCACCGGTAGCTTATGTGTATAACATTCACGTGACCTATCTGCCATTCAGCAAACCTGGCATAGTTACTCCATTTTGCCTCTACATCTCAACAGATATTATTAGAGAGACCAAGTCTACCATCTTTGTTTGTTCTCCCTTCTCTCTCATTCTTCCTCACCTCAGCCGAGACATGTCCTATGTCTCAGGTGTCTTGCACTTTCTCTAATCATTTATGGTGAGTAACAACTGTGCCTTCACACCTAAACCCAGATTGCTCTCTTACAGGGATGTTTTGAAAGTGGGATATGTGGTAAAAACTAAAAAATTTCAGGCAGTGAGAATTACACTGGAAAGCTCCCTCAGTGCACACTGAATGATTAATAGCATAGTCTACTCAGCCACACTTTTAATTTCTTCTCTTGGCTTCTGGGGTTATGTCCTTGGAAAAGAATGATAGGCTACTGGCACCATTTGAATTCTGATCTCATTCTCTCACTGATTGTGCCCTACAACTGGATTCCTATCATCTAAATGCCCTAAAGATGATTCTCCACCATATCTGCACTTTTTAAATTTCTGTGGCCTTCCCAAGTCTCACTTCCACCTTGAAGCTCCCACAGATAATCCACAGGGAACCCTCCCCTTTCTGAATTTCTCTGAGGCTCTACAGAGCTTCCTTTGGGTCTTAGTAGGTACCAGGGTGGGGCTTGCCTGTCCCAGAGCAACTTGTACTTGGAGTGTGGACTCCAGAGGAGTTTGAAACCCGGTCCTGCTGTCTGCCAGCTGGGTGATCTTGTGCAAGTTACTTCAACTTCCAAAGACGACCTCAGTTTCCTCTTCTGTAAAATAGGGATAGTCATTACGGTTTCTGCCTCACAGGATTTTTATGACTATTACCTGAGTTAATATTTGTAAAGTGCTTGAAACAGCACCTGACCCAAAGTAAGAAGTGTGTGTTTGTATGTGTCTGAATTACACTCTTTTGCCTGATCTGTATTCCCATCCAACATGGTTAACGGAGGAAAAAGGAATTACTGTAAAAGCTTACTATTCACTGAAGCATGTGAACTGGCTCCTCTCTGCTCTCAAAAATAGAATCGGTCATTTCCATCAACCTCACTGACTCCACACTGCAGCATTAAGGTCAGTTATGAGCTTCAGCCTGTTACTACTAACTGTGGCTAAAGAACTGGCCTTTTAATATAAATAACTGTAAAGTTGAATTCTCAAACACTTCCTTGATTGGGCACTGAAAAAAAGGCAAGGTTGCAGAAAATGAGTTGATAACTTGGAACCCTCACCACACCCCCTGCCAGGGTGTCCCCATAAGGGCATATCTCTGGTAACTGTACTGGGCAAATGCTGTAAGAGAACAACTTTTGTAAGCCACACAACCATTAGCTCCTTGATTAGTAGGTCCTTTAAAATGTTCCTTAGGCAGTTCATGAATTTAAACTTGTTTTTCTTTTTGGTAACAAATAAAATAACATCCTTAAGGTCAAAGGGCTGTGATTTACGGTTCTTGTAGCCCCTGGCATGCTAGGAACCTGCACAGATCAATAAGGCCTCACTACTAGATTTATTGTTTAGATGGTTAGGACAAAGCAATGCTAAAACACAGTTGAAGAAAATCTACAAATAATAATAAAACTCTATACAGGTTCTAATCTACTTCTTCATTGAAGCAACTCCAAAGAACACTGACTTCACCAATTTCTCTCATCCCACAATGAAAGGTGGTGAAAGCCAGGAAGGTGACATGCGAAAGGCCTCATTATGCTAAGTGAAGTAAGTCAGATGGAGAAAGACAAATTTGGTATGATCTCACTTATATGTCAAGTCTAAAAAAGCCAGACTCACAAAAACAAAGAGTAGAATAGTGGTTATCAGGGACTGGTGGTGAGGAGTAGGGGTAATGGGGAAATGTTAGTTAGAGTACAAACTTTGGGAACTTAATATACAACATGGTTAATAATACTGTGTTTTATGCATGAAAATTGCTGAGAAAGTAGAACTTAATTGTCACCACAAAAAGGTATAGTAACAATGTGACATGATGGCGATCTTAGGTAAGTTCTGGTGGGAATCATTTTACTCTATCTAACTATCAAATTAACACATTGTACACCTTAAACTTAAACCATGTTATATGTCAATTAGATCTCAATAAAGCTAGGGGAAAAAGACGCGAGGGGCTGAATCATCCAGTTCAGAGATTTATTGAGTGTTGACTTGTCCAGGAGAGAACCTTGCTTGCTAATCTTCAATTTTGAGCTTGGGGAGAGAGTGGCTTTATGGCATCAGTCAGCACCAGGGGGCAGGAGAGAAAACCACATGAGTGGAAACTAGCAAACTCAGGATTGTGTAAGTGACTTGAGTACAAGGTACCAACGCAGTTCTTGGCACCTAATAGGTAAGCTGTACATGTTAATTGAATCTGAAAGTTTTGATATTCTTAAAAATGATTTCTTAATTATAGAAATTATGTTCAATGTAGAAAAATTTAAAAAATAAAGAAGCAATTGTTAATTATCAAATCTCACCATAAAAAAATAAGCATTGTTAACATTTTGGTAGAGCATATTTTATTTTCTATGTATGCATACCTTCCCCCCACCCCACAATGGGATCACAATACATTCTTATTATTTTATACTTCTCCACACCTTTAATTGGTAATATCCATTAAAAAATGATTTTATTAATTATTTTTAGAGGGAGGGGAAGGGAGAGAGGCAGAAAGGGAAAGAGGTATCAATGTGCAGTTGCCTTTCGCCTGCCTCCAGCTACAAACCTGGCTGGAGACCTAGCTTGCAACCTGGGTATGTGCCCTGGCTGGGAATCAAACCAATGACCTTTGGGTTTGCAGGCCAGCGCCTTATCCACTGAGCCACCAGCCAGGGTGGTAATATCCAATTTTTAAGCTCAACATATGATCATGAGTGGAGGAGAAAATCCTACCCAGTGTTCTAATTTTGGCTCTGACCTAACCAGTCCCTGACAAGCAGCACATTTCCTGTGCTTTCCTCTGAGAAAGTTCTACTTTCTCAGCAAAGCACATAACTCAGCTCCTCTGAGTTTTAGATTTCTCATCTGTGAAATAAAGACTTTGAAGCCAATGATACCTAAGGCACCTCCACCTTTATCATTCTAGTTGTTTATGTTTAATTAAAGGAAGGCCATCTGATTCAGTGGTTGTTGCTCTGGCATTGGCTAAATTTTAATCCTAGGCAGATCCTGCCCTACAAGTGACTCAGTTACTTTATCTTTAAAATGGGACTAATAATAGTACACACCACTTAGGGTTGTTGTGAAAATGAAACAGGTAAGACATAAAACACTTGGCACAGTGTTTGGCAAATAGTCTAAGCTCAACAAGCATTTATCACTAGCTATTATCAATATCTCAGCTCAGGTTCTGATCTCCTGTGGTAATGGAGTAAAAACTAATACTGAGGAACAAGTACTGACAAGAACTAATGTGGGTTGAAGACACGTGCCCCGCACGATGCTGAGTTTTCTCATCTGCACAATCTTATTTAATCCTCAGAACAAGTTTACTGTCTCCACTGTACAAATGAGGAAATGGAGGCTGGAACTTGCCTAGATTTAGGTAGCTGGTGTCAACCCAAAGACTAGTCCTTCCAGCTAGTTTTGGTTGGGCTGAGGGGCCAGTGAATCTGCTGTAGTTGGATGTATCATTTCACCACGCAAGCCCAAGCATCAGGTATCTTCCCCAGTGATATCCAGCATTTATTTTTCTTTCTTCATTCTAATTACTCCACTTTAACCATTCCACTGTTTGACAGTTCTTTAAAAGACACAAGGAATGTTGCTGTGCTTTTTAATTGACTCCTGTATATTCAAGTTAATAGAGGACATAGATTTTATTCATATTCAACTTAGAAATTTTATGGTTGTTAACTGATGGTTTAAAAATTCCCCAAGCTCAACAAAATAATGAAACCTCAGTGAAAATAACTGGCTCGGAGAGTCATGAAACTTACAGTGAAATGTTGTAACATTTTGGTTTCCATATGTCTGCCAAAGGATGTCAGAACTGAGTTGAGGGATTTGGGCTGACCACTGGCTCTGTGGCTGACCAGCCATGTGAGCGAAAAAGGCCATTTCATTCCTGGCTTCAGTTTTCTGTTGCAGGGAGAAAAACTGAAGGCTAGAGCGAAACACCAAGTGACTTTTAATTAAACGCCACCTCATTTTTATGGTGCTAGCAGGCTTTATTAGCAACATTTGTTACAGAATGGTTAATTCCTGGCAGCCCTCAGTCTACTTTAGGGTGCGTTTGTGGACACACCCTAAACAAAATACACGCAGTCAATTTCCTGCTCTGGCTACCGCGAAGGTATATGGACGCACCTAGTACTGAATAATACAAACATTTCAAGTAATATGGACGCAGGGAAAGAGCCACAGCTTTCCGTGATCACATTTATCGGTGCACAGACGCCTCAAGACTTTCAAAGCATGTCCTTCCAGCAGGCGGACTGGGCTGGCGCCGGGCCTGGGCGAGATTCGCGGCGTTCTCCTTCGCCAGCACCCTCTACGTGCGGTACGCTGCAGCCCTCTCACCCCGAGCTCGCTCAGTCCGGCGGGGACAGTCCCTGCTCCCGCCCGCCGCAGCCCGCTGCTCCGGCACCACGGCGGTCACGTACTCCCGGCGAGGGCTCGAGCCCCAGCCGGGCGCTGGTTGGTCGAGGGGCCGGGTCACGTGGCCAGGAGCAGATAAGGAGCCTCTCGGCAGCCGCGCCCGCAATCCAGCCAGCTGCGGCCCACCGGGGACAGCTGGGGAGGTGCGAACCTGCTAGCAGCCTAGTGCTGGCCCTCTGGGTCGGTCGCCACCCCTCGCCTGATGAGCTGCACCAGGTAGGTTCACGGCAGACGCTTCGCCCGTAGCACAGGGGAGTGTGTAGCGGCAGGGTGGGGCTGCGTTTCCTCTGTCCTCTTTGCAAATGCCGACCCCATGCGAGGGCAAGTGTTGACGGACTGCTGAGTGGAATCCAGCAGGTGTAGGTCTTGGGGGTGGGGTGGGGTGGGGGTGGGGTGGGGTGGTGGTGGGGTGGTGGTGGAAATTTTCTCTGAGCTTCGTCGGCGAAGCTAATTTTGGTAACCCGCATCTTTCTGGTGAACCAGAAACTGTCATCAGGAGAGTCAGCTTTAGTTCTGAATCTCTCATGGATTCTGGCTGTTAGTTCTTGGTCCTGCACAAAGGCCCCAAGGACTTTTAACTTGAGGGAGCTGCACTCTGACATTCATTGTTGGTTGGGTAGTTGAACTTGGGGAGAAAACCCCAGGGCGACCCCAGGGCGATGTTTGCAATCATTTGGCTTCCTCTTCTTTTCATGGTTTGCCGCAGTAGCAAACCCAGTAACCGAATTTGAGCAAATGATGATTTTTTTTTGAACTCTTGGTCAGGATTTAAAATTCCAGGGAAATCATTAAATTCTAAAACAACATCAACAACAAAAAACAAAAAAAGTCTTCCTATAAATGCAAGAAGTAAAAAATACAAAAACGACCCACAAAACAAAACAAGCTTCCACACAAAACTATTTTAAATGGCTTCCTCAGATATAATTTGGTTCTCTAAAAATTCTGCCTATTCTTAGATCCACAAATATAGCTTTAGCTTTCATTTGTTTGTTCTAAGTTTGTAGGTCTTCCAGAAAAATCCCAGGACTAATAAAGTAAATTCTGCAGTTTTTTTTTCTACCCATTTTGTGATGAAATCTACTTGCTTAGAACTGCTGTGAATAGTTACTAAGAAATGTCATGTACAGTATCCACACACCTCTTATCTGTAAGATAAGATAGGGTAGGGAAGAAAAAAGTTCATTAGCCTGGCAGTATGTATTGAGGGCTAAGAGCCAGGAAAATATCCTTCTTGATGGGCACTTCTTAATTTAATACTGCTGAGCATAGTTTTGTTTACATTTTAAAATAGCTTTATTGTCTTTCTAGTTATAAATATCTATTGCCCAAACATTAGAAAATGCCAAAAAAGTACAAAGACAAAAATAGATTACCTACAATCCTATCACCCAGAGATAATTAACTTTGTGGTGTACTTCCTATTAAGTTTTTGATATTTATAAGTTCATATATATAAAATATTAAAATAATTTCATTATCAGATGATCAGCTTTTTCAGTTTCGATGTGTATTTTTCAGGGGCGTCTTTCTACTAAATATAGATTATGTGAAGTGTTTAAGTGCATGCATTGCTGGGTTGCATTTCAGTTGGTTATGAGGAAGAGCATGAAAATCAAAATGCAGAGATTATTCTCTGACTTCACTCCAGCCTTCTCAGTCTCAAAACTGTTCTATTAGAATTATTATTTCTACTTTTATTTTTCCTCCTTAGGCATATTACTTTTACAGAAACATGTAGTCAACTCAATAGGAGAATCAGGAAAGTAGCCAGAATCTTAGGGGCCCATAACCTTTCTGGACATTAGCATCACTGGGAGCTTTAAGAACATATGTAACTCCTTGCTACTACCCTCAGAAGTTTTCTGCCTCAGTGACTCTTAAGTCCCAGGAATTTGCATTAAAGCAAAAGGAAGAAAAGCAGCTCCTTAGGCCATTGTGATCAGACAGGTTTGACAAGTACTGGTCCAGGACGGAGCCAGTGGTTTTCAGAGGCGTATTAAAGATGACTCCATCCAACCCTTTTATTTCTCTGATGAAGAAATTGAGACCCCTTAGTGTTTAAAGGGGTTAACCCATGGCCTTGTGGCCAGTTAAAGGTAGAACCCGGATCTGATCATAATACTGTTTCCTCTTACTACATAAGGTAGCACCTCACTGACGTTTTTTGTGGAGGCAACAATTTAGCCAATACAAAAACAGTATGTATTCATTTGGGAATGGGGATGAGTATTCCAGATCCAGGTGATAACTACTCTTCTTTCTCTATTCCAGGATGATCCAGGTTTTAGATCCACGGCCTTTGACAAGTTCCGTCATGCCGGTGGACATGGCCATGAGGCTCTGCTTAGCTCATTCACCACCTCTGAAGAGTTTCCTGGGCCCTTATGATGATTTCCAACGCAGAAATTTTGTCAACAAATTAAAGCCTCTGAAACCGTGTCTCAATATAAAACAGGAAGCCAAATCACAGAGTGACTGGAAGGATTCACACAACCAAGCCAAGAAACGGGTTGTGTTTGCAGATTCCAAGGGCCTTTCCCTCACTGCCATCCATGTCTTCTCCGACCTCCCAGAAGAATCGGCGTGGGATCTCCAGTTCGATCTCCTGGACCTCAATGACCTGTCCTCAGGCTTAAAACTCCACGAGGAGAAAAACTTGGTTTTAGACTTTCCTCAGCCTTCAACTGATTATTTGAGCTTTCGGAGCCACTTTCAGAAGAACTCTGTGTGTCTGGAGAACTGCGCTCTCCAAGAGCGAACAGTGACTGGGACGGTGAAGGTAAAAAACGTGAGCTTTGAGAAGAAGGTTCAGATCCGTATTACTTTTGACACTTGGAAAAACTACACCAATGTGGACTGTGTCTACATGAAAAATGTGTATGGTGGCTCAGATAGTGACACCTTCTCATTTGCCATCGACTTACCCCCTGTCATTCCAACTGAGGAAAAAATTGAGTTTTGCATTTCTTACCATGCTAACGGGCAGGTCTTCTGGGACAACAATGAGGGTCAGAATTATAGAATTGTTCATGTGCAATGGAAACCTGATGGTGTTCAGACGCAGATGGCATCCCAGAACTGTGCGTTCCAAGGGGTGCCCCCTAAGACTGAGTTAGAGTCAACAATCTTTGGCAGTCCGAGGCTGGCCAGTGGGCTCTTCCCAGAATGGCAGAGCTGGGGGAGAATGGAGAACTTGGCCTCTTATCGATGAATTTAAGCAACCTAGTAAATGGTATTGACCTGTCATATTTCCACGTAGTTCTAGGTTAGGAAGCCAGCTACTTTCCTTCAGGCTTAGGTTTGAGCTTTTGAGACCTGGCTTCAAAAATATAGCCACTCGAGAATTTAGTGTCGGGGTCTCTATGGATGAAGATGTGCAATTTTGCTGTGAAGGATCAAGTAACAGCCTGGAACCCCATCTTTGTCAAAGTAACACTCTTTCGATGCCATTTCTCCTTCCCCTGCAATTCACTAGCTTTCACATTGGGCATGGGAAGGCTGAAAAAGGGCAGTGGATGGCAAAGGAAAGCTGGGTGAATGGTATGCGGAATGTCTGCAAAGTGTTCACAAAAGGCTCTGTAGCTCAAATCAGGGTAGGAGAGGTATGATACTCAACTCTCGGTGAGAAAGTTGGTTTTACAGTTCTCTCCAGGGGAACTAATTTGTAGAGGGAAGAAAAAGAGCCATTCTACATGTTCTTGTGGAGAAAAACCAAACAAACTTTAGGGAGGTTGGGTGGTATTGAGGAATGGTGAAGTGTAACTCCAGAGAAGCAAGATTTTATGTGAAGCCTTTCTGTTCAGACATGACTTTTCTAAAAGCATGATTTAGGGAAAGTTTAAGCACATCTGGCTTTGCATTTGTAATGTTATAAGTGACTTTTTTTTTTTTTTTTGTGATGAAGGCATCATGCTCAAGTTCTCAGTATAGGATGCCGCTTAACCAAAAAACCATGCCATCACCAATGGCTAACAGCTTGTCAGAGATAGCTCTTCGCAAGTGCCTTGACTAAGCCAGAATATTGTAGTTGCTTAACCCAAATATCTGAAGGGTCATCTGATAACTCATGATTGTTTGGCCTTGTCAGAAGGTCCACTGTGTATCCTGGCATTCCTTCTGCAATACTGTTGTATCTTCGAGAGTGTTGTTAGTGTATACAACTCACATCCTTCATATTGAAGGTGACTTTGTTTTTCCACCACACTTTTTCGATGTGATGTTGGAAGTGAGGACTGACACTGATTCTCAATTCAAGAATCCAGTACCTTGTACGCAAAAGTAGCAATCTATTTCTTGCCTATATATGTCTTGTTTTAAGTCTTTTTACCAATTTCTTTGATGTCAATGTGTTTTTTTTTTAATGGGTATGAATTGTTTTGGATGTGTTGTAATATATTTGTTTTGAGGTGTGCATAAATCATTTCTGTAAGAACTTGAGGATAGTAGCTCCTGAATGTTCACTTCTATCATAGTGCATGTCTGTTGCGAGGTGCTCAGAGAGTGCAGTTAATTTTAACACGTGTGATCTACCATGCTTGAAAAAGTGCTATTGGAATAACTCTGCTGTGACAGTATTTGAAGTTTGGTTAATACCCACAATTTTTCTACTCTGAATATTTTACTCTCCTATAACTATCTTTAGTGAACTTCTCACTTTAAGAATAAAAGTGTTTGATACAAGATTTAAGTATGTTTTCTTTGCCAAAGCCATAGTTAAATAAGGAACCATGAACTGAGAGTCTCCTGCTTTGTTGAAGGACAACTCAGTGAGATTAGTTTGGGTCAGGAGCTGGTCTCACCTGCGGGCACTCACGTGGTTCCAGTCTTGTCGTGGGTGACTTCTTACTACCTGATCATTAGGGCTGGGGTCCAGGGTCTGTAACTTGGGCTACTGGGACTGTCCCCCTGGGTCAAGGTTATTTTGAGGTCACTTCTCAGCTGTAAAATGTGGGAGGAGATGGTGTGGGAAAGGCTGAAATGGCTTCTGTCTCAAGCTCTGACGCCTTCCCGAGGGGCCAAAGCTTGGAGCTTCACAGAGGGCATAGCAGGAGGCGGTGGGTTTAGCTCCCAGAGGTAAGAGGCAACAGGTGTATGCACCTAAGCTGTAGTTTCAGTTCTTGCCTAACATTGCAGAGAGAGCTTCTGCACAGTGTCTTCTAAACAGAAAATGACCAGCCTAGAAAAGTCAAATTATGAAGAACAAATTTGAAAGTGTTGTGACATCCTCTTCCTCAGAAGCTGTAAAGTGCAGGCCTGCAGGCTATATCTGGCTGCAGATGTATTTTGTTTGACACAGGTTTTTTATCTCTCTCTTTTTCTTCTTTTCCTCCCTTCCTCCGTTGCCCCCTCCCTCCCTCCCTGCCTTCCTTCCAACAGAATTTCTTGCCAAGGTTAAACAATCAGCAAACTATGTTTTTAAAAATTCTAGGTTTTCTTCACCCCACCCCCACCCCCCAAATCGCTAGGTCTTTCTTTATGGTGACACCCACCTAGAGTTGAATGGCAGCTGCCTCTTTAGATGAGGCACATGTCCCTACATGGGGAAGCCTGCCTGATGCTGTCACAGTGCCTGCCCACCACTTCATTGCCCTAGATGATCTGCCTGACCTTTCTGGTGTTGGAGTTTGTTGCCCTTATTGTGTTTCCTCTGGCTCTCTGCTCATGCTAATGGTTGGGTGAAGGAGAACACCTTATTCCCATGGGATTAGAGAAAAAGCACATTGGAGCCTAACAGTGATTTCGAAGACCATGGGATTCCAATGCCTAACTTTATAAAAGAGCAGGGAAACGACTTGTTCGAGGCCCCAGGCCAGGCTGAGTCAGGCTGGAAAATGACCTTTAGGTTAAATAGTGACGTTTCGTCTTTGCCTCACACTTCCTTCTGAAATGTGCTCAGTGATCCTCCTTTGTAGTTGCTCCCTTTCTTACAGAGGGAGTGCTTTCCAGGCAGGCAGAGCTCTGGCCAGCTCTTATCAGTTTAACCTAAGGCCGGCCTCTCCCGAGGCTTCATGCCAATAACTGAAGGAGAGCTTCGTTCAAGAGCAGGGTGTCCCTGCATGTTTCTTCTGGAACAGAATCAACCCTGTTTCACATCCTGCTACCTGGTAGCAGAGACGACACATGGGAAAATTCAACATGGGAGAATGGCTTGAGTTTGAGGAGCATGATATTCTGATCCAAAAAAAGGTTTAATTTAGTTATTTAAGAAAGTACTCTGTTCTTTTCTAAATGTATGGCTTTCCTTTCAGGTTAATTCCCAAGTTGAAAGGCTGGACGGACATTTCTAGTGTGGTTAGTGAACTGTGTGCATCTTTATCATTGTGAGTTCGAAGGTTGTGCGCAAGTTTGGATGGTCCTTCAGTCTGCAAAGAGATAGTCTCTTTAGTTGTCATTGCCAGGTGGTGTGCTGCGAGCTGTGGCCTGAACAAGCCCACTTGCTAGTGGGCAGGGATCCCGAAGGAAGAACTGCCCCTCATGTGCAGTCCTGCTGATTCCTCACCCCCAGCCCCCCTCCTTCTGCCAATGAATGGACACCCTGCGCTGGGTTCAGACGATACCTGCTAAGCCAGTGGTCCTCAACCCTGGCTGCATATTGGAATCACCTGGAGAGCTTAAAAAACTTACAGATGCCCATCTCCCCTGAACCCTCAAATGCTGATGTCACAGGTCCAAGTTGTAGCCCAGGTCTTGGAAATTTTGAGACCTTCCCAGGTGTTTCCAATATACTTCAGGGATAAGGACCTCTATTTCAACAGTACAGTGTTCAACTGCTCCATTTCAGAGAACAGGGTCATGTATGGTTCCTAAGATTTCTCCACCCACTTTTTTTTTTTTTAAAAACAGATGACCATATAGAGGTCCAGAGTGGTTTAAATTCACTCTAGGTTATCAAAATAGTATATAGCCCCTAACCCTTTCTTCCAACACCTTCCCCTGCCCATACCATTTCCTGATAAATAACCTGAAGGTAGACTCCTTAGTTTTACCAATCTAGCTTCTCTTTTTCTCTTCTATGATTTTTTTTTGTATGTAGGGCTAGTTTATGAGGATGCATTAGGTTGCAAATGATGTGATCCCTTGATTCAACTAGCTTAAATGATAAAGAAAATTTATGATCTCACAAGATGAATGAGGAAGGTAAGGTGTTTTCAAAGGTGGCTCATTCAGTAGCTTGAAACTCAGGTTACTTCTGTTTTTTTCCCTCTCATTTGCATTCTGTTTGATTATCCTGTGCTAACTTGCTTCCGAGTTACAAAATGGCTGCCACAGTGTCTCAGTGTTATATGCAGACACACCACCACCCAGTAGAAGAAGCTCATCTCTTTTTTGGGTCACCTTTTTATGGGTGAATAACCTCTTCCCAGGAGTTCATCCCTCCACCTACCAAAGACTTTCCCAACCCCCATCACCATGTTTTACCAGAAAAAAGTCATGTGTCAGTACATGAACCAATCCCTGGACAGGAAAATGAGACTTAGGGATTGGCTCAGACAAGCCAGGATCCCCATGCCCTTCTGCCCCATCCCAGCCAGGGGTTAGAGGAGGTCTAACTTCTGAAACACAAAATTGTATGGTGGAAGGGGATACTGGAATTTTAGAATTTGCAAATGCCTTCAGTGAGAAATGGGCTGAGTGTCAGGTTCAGTTTTTTGCATGTTCCCTTGGCAGAATAGTGACTCCTGAATTCTTAAATTTTTATATTTCAATAAAATAGAAAGCATAAGTGAAAATGAATGGCATCTACTCTACCAACACAAATGAGTCTCACAAACAAAACTGAGCAAAAAGGCAGATTACAAGAAACATAGTATGCTTTATTTACACAAGGTCCAAAATCACACACAATGGAATATATAGATTTTTGACAGCTCTACCATCTATCTATTTATCTATATATGCAAGGAAAAGCAAGAAATTAAATAACAAGTAGAATTTGGCCGAGTGGCTAGTTCTAACGGAGGAAGATGGAGGGAACTGGAAAGGGGTACAGGCCCCTTTCCCACTGAAAACTGTTAACATTTTTAAAGCAAATTTTTTTGTATATGAGTATATATGATATATATTATTTCATATGTATTCCACATTTCTTATCTATTTTATATGTATATATGTATTCATAATAAAGTATTTAAACAGGGTTTATTAGTACCTATAAACACAGTACAAACTTTCCCATTTACATCCTATGTAAAACTTTATTTTCTTTTATATATATATATATATATATATATATATATATATATATATATATGTTTTAGGTAGGGACAATTTCTTCCCTATAAAGGGTGAGGTAAAAGAAGGTTTACAGTTGTAAGTTCATAAAACACAGTGTATTCTTGTATTATTATTGATAAATTATTATATTATTTTCCATATGAACAAGTATAAATCTACTTTTTCCCCCCACAGCTTAAGTATAATACATTGTTTTGGAATAGCTGGGCTTTGAAAGCATTGTTCTACCAATCTTTAGGATGTATTTGAATTCATGACAATAGACCATTTATTTCTATGTGTTTTATTAACCTTTTGAGATGCCAGATTATGTCCAGTTGTGTAAAAGTTTCCTTTGTGGTCTCATTGCTGCTGCAAAAATTAAAATGAAAGCTAAATCCAGCTATTCTTTGGGCACTTAGTACTTATACCTAGGGTTCTAGTTGACAAAAAGGGAAATCCTATTTAACATGGTAAACCCCCTCCCTTAACCTTCTAAGAGATACCCATGAAAAACCCCTTGTTACTACCTCCACCTACTGCTACAGGCACCTGCTCTACACTGCCTTTCTGATTCCTAGCACAGTCTCCTAGCCCTTATATACCTACACTGAGAGTGCATCAAACTCTGGTAGAGTGAGGCAGCCATCTTGGGGTCCATTCCAACTGCATTTATATCATCATCTAGTTTTACCATTCTTAGAAACAATGATCAGGCCACACCTATGCCAGAAAGTTGCCATTACATAAGATACAGATGCTACATATCACAAAAGGATAAAATCGTAACAATGGCCTGTGGGGCTCCTGGCTATTTGCGGATACAGCTCCTCATGGCCTCTTTGCCCCACTCGTGCCTGTTAATGGACTAGGTATTAATTGCTCATGATAGCGTGAGTCCACTGAGTCAGAGAAGCTGGTGAGTCACATGTGCCTACTCCCTTCAGTAGACGTTTTATCCCAGCCATTTATAATGCTGATCAGGTTCCAAGTAACTCCACATGGCTGAAAACAGAGACGCACAAAGACTCAAATATCCAGTTATGTACACTCTTGGATATGCAACTTTCAAAATTAATCTTTGGATACACTTTAGTTAACAGACTATAAAATACTTATTCATATGTCTACTTCTGGTTTTATGATACATTCCTTTGTGAAAGCTGACACTCGGTCTCTGACCTTTTAGCTCACATGGAATAAAACAGACTTAGCCTCTAACTGTGTAGCCTCTAACCAGGATCTTGATTTTGTTGCTACCAAAGTCTTGGATGGCAACTTTAAAAAATGAAAACAAACCCCAAAGCAACCACCTGGGTAGCAACCAACAAATATTCTACGTGCACATGGAACTTTTTCACAACTATCCTTGTCATAAAATTGTTTTGGGGTCTTAGAGCTTTATGTTGGAAGCACGTACTTGACATGCCGTTGGAACTGTCAGATGCCTACAAAGCTGCTGCAGGTGGGGACATTCACTGGATGCCTCCTGTGATGTAAGATATGATAGGAGGTAAGATTCTCTTATTTCTCAAAGATGGTAACTGGTTTAAAATGCAGTTTTTGTCTTTCTAATTTCCAAAGCCTAACCTTTGGCCACATCCATGCATGTCCCCTCTTTTAGATGATGCTCCTGGTACCTCTGGACCCTGGATTTGCTTCTCCAGCTAAGCCCACCTCCACGGCGCACACAGCCTCTGCTCTGAGGGTGGACCTCACACCGGTCGCTACACCCTTGGTCTTGAGAGATGGCATTTTGGACGGTGGGGTGGAGGAGTTCATATGGATAGCACTTGAACTTGTGGGCTGGAGTATCCACCGT
Organism: Noctilio leporinus; assembly: GCA_004026585.1. Lineage (NCBI taxonomy): Eukaryota > Metazoa > Chordata > Mammalia > Chiroptera > Noctilionidae > Noctilio > Noctilio leporinus. Next base: position 193,111 of record PVIW01001071.1, on the reverse strand, counting down.
GTAAGTGTGGGGTCGGGGTTGGAAAAGAAGAGGACTGGCTGGGCTTGGGGCCTCCCACTGCATTCTTGCCCCGGCCCCATGAATCTTGGAAGCCTTTAACTCCACTCAGTCTTTCACATCTCAGCCCTTTAGTTCCTTGATTGTCAGCATCCTTCTTTTGATCTCTATCCACCGCTCGATTCATGTATGCCTGCTGCAGAGAGAACTCCCAGCTGCTGTGCTCTGGGACAGGGCACACCCAGCCATGTCTTTCCCATCATGCCCTTCCTCACTCTGGTTCTTTTTTACTAGCTGTCTTCTGATTTTTCTCGTAAAATGTGGGGTGGGGACAGTGTGCTGTCAACTGACAGAATGGCAAAGAGTAGAGGACCTCATCCTGGGGTGAAACTGCAAAGAAAGTTGCTTTGGTCTCTGAGTTCTTCCCAGACATGCAGTGTGTCCTGGAAAAGCTGGGGCTCCTAGAAGACTCCCAACCGGCCCACCAGCAGTGAAAATGGTGGAGCTGCTGACTGTACTGTTAGAGCTGCTGTGATGGGAGCAGAGGCACTGGAGGACCTGAGCTCCTGGGAGTTATGATAACCTTTGGTCTTGAGGGAATTAGCATCTTGTAACTCTGTATTTAAATATTGTATTAAGATATCAAAGACAGCCCTGGTTGGTGTGGCTCAGTGGGTTGAGTGCTGGCCTGCGAAGCAAGGGGTAGTGGTTCAATTCCCAGTCAGGGCACATGCCTGGCCAGCAACCACATGTTGCTGTTTCTCATTCTCTCTTTCTCCCTCCCTTCTATTCTCTCTGAAAAATGAATAAATGAAATCTTAAAAGATATCAAAGACAACTTTTACATAGGTCTATAATGTGCTTGCTATGAGTTCAATCTTCCTAGATTCGATTTGGGAGAAATTTTACCAAAGGAGGCAAAAAGGAACTAATCCCATTGTTTCTTTTGCTTTCCCTTCTCTCTTGGGTAGGTATTTCCTTATCTTTCATGTCAAAGCTGGTGTCACCTCCTCAAAGTGGTCTTCTCTGACTACCGAATCTCAAACAGGCATTTCTTGATAGTGTCCTTCATGTATTATCTCATCAAATGTTGCTGAGTGCCTGTGTCTCTTAATTCATATCCTCATGAAACTTACACTTACTGTGCATTTATTAATGTGCCAGGCACCATGCTTAGAGTTTTACCTACATTTTCTTATTTAACCCTATAGAATGGGTACTATTATCATGACCATTGACAGGTAAGGAAGCTGAGGCACAATGAGGTTAAGTAACCTATGCAAAGGCATATGGTAAAGGGCAGGGCTAGGATTTGAAGACCAGAGCATGGACATTTCCTCTCATAGTACCCTGTTCTTTTCCTTCATCCCGTGTTTCACAATAATAATTTTGTCTGTAACAGGATGTTGGGTGAGACCTTTTTTGCTGTCTTGGAATGGCTGCCAAGGCCCAAAGGTGACAAAAAAGGTGCTATCACTTCATGTTTCTAAAGAAAGCTCCCAACCAACAGTTGAAGAGGAAGAACTGGTTCTAATGCCATCAACCCTGCCCCCATCCCAGATCTATGAACAGAAGGCTGAGCTGGAGGAGGGGATGGGAGAGCCTCAGTCAGCTGTGGGAAAAGAGCAAAGCTCCAGAGAGTTTCTCCCTGGGGCAGGGAAGGAGAGTGCAGTAGGGGTGGGGGAGGGGCATGCTTTGGGAGCCACTAGTGTCATATTTCTGGGCTGGACATATGCTTGGGCAGCAGTCCTGCTATTTGAGCTTTTGTTTATTTGCACTCAGCGGGGAGAAAAAGACATAGGAGAGAGAAGGCAGGGCTGCCAGAAAGGATGGCAGTGGGGTAAGGTCTCTCCCGCAGCTTGGTGTGGCAGGATGCTTGATTTCCCACGGGTCCAAAGGACACCGAGGACGGTGTAGGGCCTGAGCTGAGTTGCTGGGTCCCACCCCAGAGGGCTGCCATTTGGATGAAGGGGACTCCAGCCACAAGAGTCTGTGAAATGGGCTATAGAGGGTGGAGAGGAAGAACTCCAAACCCCTTTTGTGCCACACCAAGCCCCTTCAGCAGCAAGTCTTACCTGCCCTGAGAAGGAGGAAGGGAAATGGGAGCTGATAGTGGCCTGGACTGAATTTCAACAACTGAACATGACAGGAAGTAATGGAATCTGTCTGAGATATTTTAAGGGGAGCAAAGAGGGAAGGAGATCATTTGACCTGGCACAGCTGAAGACAGTATTTGGAAAAATTAGAATTATGTCATGTTTATTCTGTATTGCTTTGGAATTTCTTGGTGAACCGGTTCTTGTTTTGTAATTTTGTGTTTTTGTGTGCACCATCTCCCCCAGCTAGACTGAAAGCTCTGAGGGTAGGACCTGTCTTAGTTCCCACTCTATCCACAACCCCCAGGAAGGCAAAATAAATGTTCGTTGAAGTGATAACCAAAGGACATCACTGCAGGCATTGTTTAATTGGTTATTAATCTTGACATTCCAGACGTAGGTCCCAGATCCCCTGGGATCTTAGCTGAGAAAAGGCTGTCAGTAACAGGACCTCAGGGCAGAGGTGGAGAACAGGCGCAGAACAGTCACACGGACTTGGGTTCCAAATCCAGCATGCACAGTCAAGTCACATAGCACCAGAGCTCCCCTCCCCCCATCTATAAAATGCCTCTATCACATCGACAACTCAGGAGTGTTGTGAAATTTACATCATTCATGTAAAGCACTTACCTGGAATACAGCCCATTTTTAATAGATAGTGGCTCTGATTATTACAGGTGTGCAAACAATGTTTGAAAATAGATGCAGCTTGAACCATGGGCCACATTTCCCCCCCTCCAAAATATATTTGCAGATGGAAAAAGTAGGTGTGGAGAAGGGACATCCCTTCCCCAACCACCTCCCTTTCACAATACCTACTTTCCATCTGAGTTCTTATTTCATCTTTATTTTTCAAATACAAAAAATATAAGTAAAAACAAAACAAAACACTCTGAACAAGACTAGATCTGGGCGCTATTGCTACTCCCTTCTTCCTGGGGCAGAGCTAGGACTCCAGGACAGTCTGAATGGATTGCTTTAGTCCTCAACACTGACTTCTGGCCTCTTCCCCTTCTAGGCCCAACTTCTGTAGGTTCTTCAGTGCCAGGCATCTGGAAGAAGACAGCCAGGCTGGGCTGCTCCCTCAGGTGAGGAGGCTGTGGCTGTGGCCTCTATTGGACCCTAGAGTCTGCTGGGGCAGGGCTCCGAATCGGTGAAGACTTCCTTCTTTCCCAGTGTTGCCTCCTCTTCCAGCCAGGATGGGCCCCTCTCAGTTACCTGACAATTGGAATAGGATAGAAAGTTCCTGGCATGGCAAGCTTCACTGGATGTGGCGCAAGGGACAGCTCCCAGAGTCTTCCCAACACAGGCCAGAGGTCAGGCTTCCCCACTCCTTGGGGATCAGCAGGGCCTAAGCAAACTTGGCCTTTCAGCTCACTCTGGCACGTTTGTCTAGGCCCAGGTACTCAGGGTTCTCTGCTGTAGGGGTCCTTCAAAAGTGCTGGCTGGAGAACCCTGCTCTGATGGATTCTGGTTCCAGTAACAGAGGTTGTCAAAGGCTGGGCTGAAGGCTGGGAAGGGGTGGGGCTTAGGGACAGCCCTGCCATTCCGTGCCAAGTACCCAGATGCAAAAATGTCTTTGACAACCCCATTCTTCCTGGGGGAGAGAGTCTTAGGCCTTTCCAGAGTGGCATCAGCAGGCGGCAGAGGAAACAGAGGGCCTTCTAGGGGTGAGAGGGACTTCAGGTGAACCTCTGGCTGGTTCATGTATTCTGGCTCAGGGCAGCTGGTCAGGGGGGCAACATAACCATCAGTCTCAGAGGACAGGGGTACTGCGGGGTCCTCACTGTACTGCTGTAGAGGGCTGTGGTCATATGAGGGGGGCTTTGCAGCCCCTTGGCCACCTTCAATCCCAAGTCACCATCAAACATATCTGAGGGTGCCAGCAGAGACTTGGGGGCTCCTCCTTGGAGGGCTCCAGCACCAGTTCACCACTGTCATTCCTGGCAGGTGAGCTGTGATGCCTCAAGTAGAGTTTGGGCTGAAGAAGCCCTGCTGGGGCACCCAGCACTGTCCACCATGCACCAGGTTTTCCATGTCATCATCCTGCAGCAGTGATCAGTAGAAGGTGCTCTCCAAGGGGCTGGCAGGGTCCAAGTCCTTATTTTGGATGATCACAAAGCACTAGGGGAGGGGGCTCCCTGGCCATAAAGGAGGATTTGGCCACCAACTCCTGAAACCAAGACCAACATTGAGAGTCAATCACCCAACATTTGACCATGAACTTGTAGGCATTAATGTTGTAGGTAGGGTGGCTAACACAGCCATTCCCCCTTCTCCAGCAGGTCAGGGATATCCCAGACTGGGATCTCATCATAAGGATTGGCTCCAAAAGCCATCAGCTTCCATGTAGCCACACCATAGCTCCACACATCACTCTGGTTGGTGAACCATCAGCAGAGAATGGACCCCAGCGCCACCCACTTTTGGGCACCTCGCCCCCATCCTTGAGGTACTACTCCATCTCATCAATGTCCAACTACCAAGCCAGATCAAAATCTGTGATGTGACATGGTTGCGATTCTTGACCAGTGTGTTCCAAGCAGCCAGTGGCTGCGCACGAGGTGCATGTTCCTCCAAGTTGCTCGTTCCTCCAAGTTGCTCATTCCCTTGGCACTCTCCACAGGCCAGTTACCAGGTCCTGGGAGCCCAGGTGCCCACAGTGTTCTTGGACATGGTCTGGGAGGCAGCTGTAGGTCATAAACTGTGTCATCCGCTGTACTGGGGGTGAGGCGTATGCCCAGGACACATGTGGGCCCCCCACAGATGCCATCACATATGCTTCATCCAAGCTCACAGGTAACGTCTTTTGAGGAGCACAACCTAAAGCTTATAGCCTTAAGGCTAAGCACTCTGAGCATGCGGATGTGGGGTTCACAGTTCTGTGTGTGGGACTCATGAAGAAGGGCTTCCAGGGCTGTAGGGTGTGTGATGTAGGCATCAGGTGAAGATCACATACAGGAAAGGGTTTTGCAGACCATGAAGTGAGGAACAGTGGGAGGACTTAGACACTTACAACCAGAACACTGCAAGAGTTAATAATGGGCCTTGGCAGGCTGGGGTCTTATCATTTATTTATAGACATGCGGTGGGGAGCTGGAGAGGGGAGGGAAAGCAAAGAATGTTTCTTGTGAGACTGTGTGTGTGTGTGTGAGAGAGAGAGAGAGAGAGAGAGAGAGGCTTCCAGGTTCAGGTTTAGCACACACGTCCCGCTGTCTCCCTTCTCTTTCCCACTCCCTTATCTCCCAGCTGCTTTAGTACCACCTCCACCAGCCAGTCCTGTCAGGACACCTTGTCCGACCTTGAACTATCATTCCTTAGCCAGGGAAAGCCAAGTCCTGGCAGAGGCCACACTGAAAAAATAATTCACTGTGAAAGCTGGGCTTGTTCTATTCAAAGGGTGAAGCAGTCTAAGGGGACAGGATGAGCCAGTTGCCCCACCTCATATCCACTCTCTCACAAGTCTTCTTTCTCTTGGAAATTACCCTTCACCTTCCTGGGATGTACCCTGTCCTTAGTGAAATGGGAGAAAGAGAAGGTCAAGTCTTGTTTCCTTTCCAAGTGAAAAGAAGAACACGCTGCGGTGCATGTTAAATGCTGTCTGGCAAGTGTGTGGTGGACTGGGGGAGGGGAGAAGGCTGACTTGCCCTTTCTTGGCTAGTTATCTGGGAACCTAGCCCACTCCTACCTTTTAAGTGGAACTTGAAGGGCAATGTATTATCGGGCGAGAGATACTGTCCTCCCTCCCAATAGAAACCTTGCCCTTCTTTGGGTCTTCGTCATTTACAAGCTCATGCATGCTTATAAAACATTTTAGAATTTAGAGGGCTAATATTTGGGCAGGTGCCACCAAGCAAGAGAGCCTGCTTAAATCCAGGGCTAGGATAGCCAGAGCGGAAAAGGAAGGCTTTAAGTGTTGAGAACTGAATGAGTGGGGTGCTTAGGAATGGCTTCTGGAGTAGATACATGGATGGGAGGAATTTGGACCAACAGAGAGGAAAAGAGATTGCGTTCTGGAAGGGTGAAGGGCAAGAGCAAAGGCAGGAAATGGCCATGACTAGGGCATGGTGGAAAAGCTGATAGGTAACCTTGCTTGTCTCTGACACTGGGGGCTGCCATGAGGTGAGACAAGAGGGAAAAAGGGGGATTGAGGAAAGTAGTCTTTTTCTTCTGCAGCTAATAGGGAGACAGACTGAAGTCTGTCTTTATCTGGAAGCAAAGCAGTGAGAGCAGAGGGTTAGAAAGTTTGACCAGGATGTCTCTGGGACAGAGAGAATGGGAGGTGGAAATTTAGCTGGGGTGGGGTCATTATAGTCACCCAGGTGTGAAGGAACAAAAATCAAGGCTGCAGTGGGCGATGAGACTTATCAGATATGAGGGAAGCAAGGCAGCCCAGCCCTAGCCGCTCTGAGTAAACTGCTTTCATGGCCTCTGAGTGCAGAATGAGAAGAGGTTCTTGGCTAAGCTAGATTGGGCATAGTCGTGCAGTTAATGAGGAGTGGCTTGCTGTTTACATGAGCAGCTCATGCGACAGTGCTGGGTACACAAGTGCTCTTAGTGTTTCCTAATCAACTCAAAGGAAGGGTGTAACATCTGTGGCTGTTTTTTAAAGTCCTCTGTTTTGTGGTTGGCAGTGGTGGCCAAGAAGGAGGTCAGTGGACATGCTTTTGATTCAGCTTAGTAAGTTTGTAATGCTTCATGGGAAAGCCAATTTTCATCATTGCAATCACAACTCTTTCATTAGACAGGAGCCTATGAAAGTGTGTGGATATGTTTATCCATCTTCTTGTTATCAAGAGCCTGTAACTGAACAGTGATGACTTCTGAACCATCAAATGGTAAATGAAGAGCTCCCACTAAAGTTGATTTTAAAGAGTCATCTTCCTTAAGGAGTTTTCTAACTCAGAGCCTGTTTACTATTACTTTGCTCACAATTCTAACTCAATTATCTTCTTGTTTCCAAGCCCACAGAACGGTGGAGGGCTGGAAAGGGTTTGTGTTCGTCATAAAAGTGTGTGTTTGTAAATGTGTGTGTGTGTGTGAGGGAGTGTGTAGTAGTGGTGGCAGTCATGCTAACAACACTGAAACAAACTGGTTAATAATCATATAGGAAGGGACAAGATCAGGCCATTTGTAAAACTGAAGAAGCTTTTAAAAGCTGGGGTCTATTGAGTGTCCAACAGTCTGAATAATCCATGAAGGCACTTCTGCATGGCGTAATCACCAAGTTTCACAGTGATAACTTTGAATTATTAAGAGAAGGTTAAGTTATATTTCAGATGTTCATCTTAGGGAGATTGGGAAGGACAAAATACTTTTCAGAAAGATTTCCATCCTTATGAGGAATAATAAAGGCAAATGCCTTCAGGAGCTAGCAGGTAATGTAAATCAGTGAAATGACTGCATGTACACAATGGAAGACGTGGTGCATTCAGTGACGTGGAAATTCAATTTAAAAAATACTGTTACTACCAATTAAAACACACATGCCAGCTGGATTAGCCAGGAGGCTGACCATATGACATTTCTGATCTAAGTGGTTAAATGGTGCTGGGAGGTTTTTGGAAAGTCCTGAGTGAGGAAGAGTTTGCTTCCTAGGTGCAGATGAATGAGTTATTAGTCTATGTGTATTTTAAAATGCTTTGGTACTTTACCCTAAGTTCAGATGGTATAGCTAGCAATGCGGCAAGACTAAGTCTTTCTGACTAGAACCAGTTATTACTGCCTTTTTAAAAAGATTTTATTTATTATTTTTAGAGAGAGGGAGAGAGACATCAATGTATGAAATACCAACAGACAATGCAAGGCATGAAAATCAACAGAACTGGATTTCAACCCAGTTCGCATGTTGGAATCGCCCCAGGAGCTGTTCCAATACAGATGCCCAGGTCTTTCCCATAGAGGTTCTTAATCAACTGGGTTAGGTACAGGCACCAGCGTTTTTAAAGCTCTCCAAATGATTCCTGTGGACAGCCGGGGGTGGGAACCTCTGACCTACAGGGACCAGGGGTGGGCTGCAAAGGTTGTTAAGATACCCCAAGGATAGGTGGCTAACGTGCATGAGAGAAAGGCCAAGAGCATGGAGAGAACACTTGTTCCCCTCCCATGAAGGCAGGGTCCAGAAAAGAGGCAACTTCCCATTGTGCCGGTCTCTACTGCCTTTATTTTACTTTCCCAGGGAGAGAGAAAGCCCAAGCATGCTGAATGCTAGACGTAGCTGGGAAGTGCAGGAGTGGAGAATAGAGACAGTGTGGAGCAGAGTTTATTTTTAACTACCATCAGCAAAGATGGACAGAGAGACCCGGTGAAATGCCTCATTTGGCCAATTAAGGGCCCAGTGAGTGACTTCAGCTACATCTAATTTGGTGTCATATCTGTGTACTATAATTAATCTTATCCTAGCTTTCATTCTAAGTCACCTCAAAACCTTTGTGTAATGAACAGGATTTGAGTAAGATGAGTGAAAAAATCTGCATGTGGTTTGTATTAAGAATTTCCTAATGTAGTGAGTCTGGCATCCAAGCTGCAGGGAGGGGCCAGGCAGAGAGCAGTGCTGGAGAAGCTTGAAAGGTGAGAGCTAAGGACTTGGGAAGAAAAAAACTCCAATCTCTTAGGCTGGTGAAGTGATATTTACTGACCACAAATAAATGCTGGAGACTCAATGGCTGATTAAGCTGAATAGGAGTTGGCTAACCCTCCGACTCATTTATCTCAATTGCCAGGGGAGGAAAGTAAAGAGAACAAGATTAGGGAACACTGCAAGGCAAACACAGCTGAATTTGTCACTCAGAGTCTTACGTGGGAAAGCTGCAAAGCTACTGAGGTGGTTTACCTGTGGCCGTTAAACTTTTTTTTAAGTCCTCACCCAAGGATATGCTTATTCATTGCAGGGTGAAAGGAAGAGAGACACAGAGAGAGGCATCAATGTGAGAGAGAAACATCACTTGGTTGCCTCCTGCATGCACCCCTACCAGGAGTCAGACCTGCAACCTAGGTATGTGTCCTCCTCACTGGGGACCAAAACTTTTGGTATATTGGGATGATGCTCCAACCAACTGAGCAATCAGGCCAGGCCAGGGGCCATTATATAATACTTTAATGAGAATTACTTTCTACCAAAGACTCATTTGCTTATCTCTCAATTCTGTTGAATTAAACAAGAGAACAGAATCTGTGGGGAATAGGGGAGGGGAGTAAGGCAACAGTATCAAGTAATAAGTATACTGGGACCCTTGGTGTAGGCCAACTTTGGTGAATTGCCCAGAGGTGCTATGGGATATTTAGAAAACTTCAGAAGGACAGTGGCTGCCTATAGTGTGTATATAAGAGGCCATTACCATCAGAATTTAATAACATTTCATTGTCACAACAATACTCTAAGGTGAAATTCAAATTATTCCCATATAATAGTTAAGGAAACTGAAGTTCAGAGAGGGTAAATCACTTTTCCAAGGTCAATGTGGGGGATTGGGGAAATTCACCAAGTCCAGTGCTCTTTCCACTGAACCACTGTGTCCCTGGGCAGCATCATGAATTCCAAAGGGGTCTCTAGGCTAGGAAGTTGTGCTTTTTGTGTCAGCACTGAACACTTGGAGCTTTAATTTAGAACTCAAAAAGTTGAGTGGTTCACCTATTTCTTTAGTAGAGAGTGAGCCTTGTTATCCTATAAAAGTCACAAGTCAACTTTTCTTTGGCCTCTCAGAGCTCAGCTGGTTGGTTTGGTTTTATTGTATCCTGTTCTTAAGTAAAGAAGTAAAGAAAAACAAAATGCAATGAGAATAAATAGTAAGTAAGAAGTTGTTAAGAGCTGTAATTTTGTTAAATTCCTCCTTGCTCCCCACTCCCCACCAAACTCCAAATTCTTTCATTGTTCTGGGCCTTTATACAATCAATATAGCAGTGGTGGGAAAGGAGTTCACTGCTGGATATGAGCAGAACTAAACTCACCCTCAAAATCCCACCCCACCCCTATCATCTCCCTTCTCTTCTTCCCCCTCTTTTCTCTTCTTTCTTTCTTTCTTTCTTTTCTTTTTTTTTTTTTTTTTTGCTCTTCCTTCCTGCAGATGGAGTTGGTCTCTCTCGGCAGGTGACCAAAAGGGATTGTGGGTTTGAATCAATATTTTTATCTGTGACTTGAATGATGGAATAGGAGTCTCAAGGTAAGGGTATTTACTAGATGGCGTGAGTGAGACTTTAAAAGAGGGGATCTCAACCCCAATCGGCCATGGATCATGTTTTCAAGAGCTTTGAAGTGCTGTCGTAGGGCCTGGAGATAAATGAGAAATGAAAGACCTAGGCCCTGCCCCAAGGTGTGTGATATGTTCATGGACAGCCATGAAAGGGTGGGAACCAGCAGCCAGCCTGGGGCAAGCTTTCTCAGCCTGGGGGGAGGAACAGGAGCACTGTGGGGAAAGAAAAATCCATAGGGGCAGACCCAAGGCACTGGCTTGATGCTAGCTGTAAATAACCCAAAGTTGGGATGCAACTGACTCAGGTGGTGAATCAGACTGTCCAGTATTTAAGTCCAGTCCTATCTTTACAAGCTGTGCAATCCCAGGTAGGGTTGTCACCTCTTTGAACCTCATGTTCTTTATCTACCAAGTGGAGCTTATATATTTATCTGCCTTTTTTGGTTGTTGTGAAGTGTATGGTATATTGCATGTAAAGTGTTTATCTGAGGACCTGGCCCTCAATAATTGAGACTGGACCAGACCTTGTCTAGCAGAGAAAAGTTGACCTTTCTGTTTCTCCTAATGCATGACACTAGAAAGCAGAAGATTGAACTGCAGCATAAATAGGTCATTCCTTTTTAGAGGTCTCCACAGGAATAAGCATTGAAGGCATTCTTCCTTTAATTTCCCAAAATTTCTGCCTTGTGATGAATAAACTAGTGAGCAAAACTCAAACATTTCAAAGGGTGACTGTAAGCATGATTGATTGTTCCTTTGTCCAAAGAAGTCCTCCCTTTTGAAATCAATTATTCCAACCCAGATGATTGCACTGGGCTACTTAATATCTCCACCTCAAATTATATTTGCTTTGGGAAATCCAGAATTACAGGAGAATTGAATGTCTTGTAGCAGATTCTTTGTTGTGTTTGGAGGGTAGAAGAAACCTTTGCCAGTACAACTCACAGTGACATTCATGATGTTTTCACTGTCACTGGTCCCAAAACCTGGGCTTCTTATTGGGCTTCTTATTGGTTTTTAAGTGAGTTTATTTTCACAAAATTAATATGGGTGTGATATGATCTGATAAGGCCTTCCTACAGGAAAGAACAACGTTCTGAAGTCTGGCTCGCTTTTAGAAATACTTGGTCTTAAATCAAAGTTGGAGGCATATTTATATTTAGGGGCAAGAAACACCAACTGAGACTTGGTAAACAAGCAAATGAACATAAAAATGGACCCTAAGGAGAAGAATTGCAGCTTTGATAAATGGCAACCTAATTTGGAAAAGAGATGCCTTTATTTAAACACCATCATAGCCAAATGGCCTGGGATAAAAACTTTGCAATCGGTTCCTAAGCAGACCACACAAAGTAGGGTTCTGGTTTGTAATGGAGCCTTTCATTTACCACTAAATTAGTCCCTTATTAAAATGATGCTGGTTTCTGAAGGAAGGTTTTCATGTTGAAAAGAGAATTTGCTTGCAAGAACTTGTTGAATCTATTACATAACTCTGAATAATTTCCCCCTTTAGGTCAACATTACTGATGTTTGAATTAACCTTGCAGTGGCTTAAATACAGAAGGATTCAACTTAGTTTTATTCCTTTTTGATTTGGATTTTTGAAGATGCTTCAGTGATGTTGAAATGTGTTCCACACTTCTAATTGAAATACAGGATTTATCTTCTATGTTTTGGAAGTAACAGTACAACCTTGTAAAACTAGCAGTCATTAAGATTATAAATAGTTACTTGTGCTCATTGTGGCTCCACAGCAGCAATGATTCAAAATGGATAAACCCAAAGTGTACAGTTTTGGCAGCAGTCTTGTTTGCTATTTATTAATCAAAGGGGAACTGGTTTCTTCCTTTGGGTTGCAACTCATTATCCAACTTTTGTGTGGGAAGAAGGTATGAATATTAATGATTGAGAGCTACAGATGATAATTTATCTCACATCTAACAGTTACTGAGTGCTAACTCTGTATCAAGCACTGGGCTAGACCCTAGAGATTTATAAGTGAATAGAACCAGGTACAGTCCAATAGAGATCCCAGAAATAAATCCATGCATACATGGTCAGCCGATCTTTGACAAAGGCTCCAAGAATCCACAATGGGGAAAGGATAGCCTCTTCAGTAAATGGTGCTGAGAAAACTGGAAATCCACATGCAAAAGTAAGTAAATAAATAAAATTGAACCCTTATCTTACATCATGCACAAAAATTAACTCCAAATAAAGTAAAGACTTAAATATGAAACCTGAAACTATTACACTTTGAGAAGAAAACATAGGGGTAAAGCTTTTTGATGTTGATCTTGGCTATGATTTTTGGATATAGCACTAAAAGCATGGGCAACAAAAACAAAAATAAGCAAGTGGGACTACATTATACTAAAAAGCTCCCGTATGGCAAAGGAAACAACCTACAAAATGAAAAGGCGCTGGGCTATGGGATGGGAGAGAATATTTGCAAACCATTTATCTGATAAGGGGTTAATGTGCATAAAATATAAGGAATACATACAACTCAATAGCAAAAAAAAAAAAAAAAAAAACAACTCAATAGCTAAAACCAACCAACCAACAACAACAACAACAACAAAAACCCACACAAATAACTCAACTTAAAAATAGGCAAGGAACCCGAATAGATGTTTTTCCAAAGAAATAAAAATTGCCTAGTTTAATGCCTGGCACATAAGTGAAACCTCACCAGCTAACCTGTTCTTATTTCAAGCATGTCTAGTTCCTGGTTAGATTTGCTTAAGTTCTAAGAGCTGTCTAGAACAGTCAGAAACTCTACCCATATTTCTTAACACCTAAAACATCTCTTAATATACTGTCGTTCATCCTGAAATTTCAGGTTGCCTTCAATCACAGTGCCTCTTGAACTTCCTGTGTGTTTGAATAATTGAGGAAGCTTATTAAAATGCAGATTCTGATTCAGTTGGTCTGAGATAGAGCCTGAGCTTCTTCATTTCTAATAACCCCCCAAGTGATGCCTATACAGCTGGTCTACAGTCCACACTTTGAGTAGTAAGGATCCATAAAAACCTCAGTGAGCTCTTTGAGGCTACCTGAGTCTCTGGGGGAGAGACAGGAGTCAATGGAAGGAGGAGGGGCTCAGTCTATGAGACCAGCACCTGGCCACTGCGCAGCATGGTTTGATTTCCTCTCCTAGTCTGGCCCAGTGCTTCACTTGCAGTAGTTAGTTAATATGCGGTGAATGTCACTAGGCCACCATCAGTTGTTGAGGACTGAATCAGTAGTCAGGGAGAGAGAGAGACAGAGAAAAGAGAGATATTATTTAGATGAGAAAGCTAGAAATTCAGATAAGAGTTGATACTGAAGTCTTGAGTTTGAAATCTGTAGGGCAGGCAAGAATTTGTTGAGGCAGAATTACTTCTCTAGGATTAGCTTAGTTTCTGCTTTTATAGCCTGATGAGGCACTCTACTTTAAGTCAAGTGATTGTAAACTTAATCACATCTGCAAAACATCATCGTAGCAACATCTAGATCAGCGATTTTCAAACTTTTAAAATCTTATAGCACACCAAATATTTGTATTTTTGCTTATATGACAAGAAAACAGATATAGTTTTGATTCATTCACATTGGAGCTCTATTGTTGCGTTGGCTGTTGTCATTCTTTAACTTGCCAATCTAAGAGAAAAGAAGTTACTGCCCTAAGTAGTTAGGTACTGCATGTTTTAAGAATTCTTGCTGCACACTGGTTGAAAATTGCTTATCTAGACTAGTGTTTGATTGAGCAACTAACTGGGCACCATAGCCTGGCCAAGTGACACATAACATGAAACATCCTAAGAGCCAAAAGGCATGGTCTGCTCCATGGCTTGAGATCATTCCCACCATGTCAGATTGTGAATGAGCCTCTGAAACACACCCCTCTCTGGGACAAAAACTCCATGAACCTGGCTCCCATTGTGGGGTTTGAAGGGTGGCATTAGAATTGAGAGTCATCTGTGATCGTGGTCTATGCTCTGTTATAGCCAACTTGAGCTCAGTTCAAGTTGCTGGCTAAATTGGAGGCTAAATTTCTTATGAAACACAAGCAAATTACTCTATTTTAAACAGCAATTGTCTTGGAGTGTCAAGCTCTGGATTGTGTATTCAGATCCTGTTTATGTGGGATGGTACCACCAGACTGTAAGCATTTAACTAACTTTGTACAGCTTTCCCAATGCACTTTTCAGCTGTGATTTTATTTACTCATCACTATAATCTGATAGACAGGCAGGTAGGTGGGATAGAGATTGTTAACCTCTATTTTTTTCCCTGATGGGGTGAAATGGTGCAATTTCTTGGTCTAATTGCCTTAGGCTAGATGGCAAAAAAGGAAAATGAGCCACTCTGGAATCTAGTGATGTGAGTTAGAATTTCTGCTCCATCCCTTACTAGCTGACTGACCTTAGATAGGTAACCTTAGTTCTGTGAGCCTCAGGTTCCATATTTATAATAATTAGCTTGAATGTTTGCAATGAGTATTATATGGGCTAATGTAGCTTAGTATCTGCCATCCAGTAGATGCTTCAAAAATGGGCCCTGACTGGTGTACCTCAGTTAGGTGTCATCCCACAAAGCGAACTGGTTTGATTCCCAGTCAGGGTGCATACATATGTTGCAAGTTTGGTCCCAGGTCGGGGAGCATGTAGGAGGCAAGCGGTTGATGTTTCTCTCCCCATCTTTTTCCCTCCCTTATGCTCTTTCTAAAAAAGTAAATGAATAAAATCTTAAAAAAAAAAAGACACAGAGAACACCCGGTGAATTATGCTGTCACAGGCAAGGGAACATGTGGGGCTATCAGAAGGGGCAGGAAAAGATCCTTCCTTTATAGGGTTCAGAGGGAGCAGGGCCCTGCCAACACCCTAATTGCAGACTTCCACCCACCACAACTGGGTAACAATCAATTTCCATTGTTCTGAGCCCCTGGATTGTGGTACTTTATTATGTCAGCCATTGGAAATTAATACAGACTTTATTTATTTATTTATTTATTTGCTTTTAGAGAGAGGGGAAGGGAGGGAGAAAGAGAGGGAGAGAAACATCAATATGCAAGTGATATGTTGATCGGTTGCCTCTCGCAAGCCCCAAACTGGGGACCTGGCCCACAACCCAGGCATGGGCCCTGATTGGGAATCAAATCAGTGTCCTTTCTGTTTGCAGGCCAGAGCTGAATCCACTGAGCCACATTAGCCAGGACATACATATGCTTTTAATTTGTTTTTAATATTAGCTACCCTACACTTCATTCCTCTGAGTTGCTCTGTCTACTTTCTTGGGTGTGAAACGAAGATTCCATAAGGCTGGGGTATAGCCTCTGGCAATGCTGTGGTGGCTAGGGTCGGGTGAAATGTTTAGAGTTCAGGAAATCTTCATGCCTGTGAGGAATGTAACAGTGCCCACGGGTCAAAGAGAAGCCTTAATGTGGAAAAGATAGGCTACTTCTCCCCTTTTCTTCCCCTTATGAATCTGACCAGGCATTTTCAGCAGCCAAGCATCTGTCAATGATGGTCAATTCTGTAAATTTGGAGCCTATGATTGTAGGTGAGAAAGAGGCTGTTTATATCTGTGTTCAGATAAATCCATTGCACAGAGGTTAGGAGCCAAAGTGCTGGTATGGATCCTTCTGGCTGTGCAGTTTTAGGTAAGTTGCATCATAATCACTTGTAGGCCTTGTAGAAATTCATTGCTGGTCCATGGAACTTCTGATTCCGCAGATCAGGGATGGGCCTGCGAATGCTCATTTCTAACAAGTTCCCTGTGATGTCAATGCTGCTGGTCCAGGAACCACACTCTGAGAACTGATAACCTAGTTTCTTCAAGCCTCTGCTTTCCTCTCAGTCAAATGGGATTCAGGATGTTCCTAAATGCCAATCATCTTCTGGGGATGAAGTGCGGTGATGAATGTGAGGTGCTGAGCACATGGCTATGCATAGAGCTCAGTAAATTTCAGCGAGTGTTCACTGTTTTGTTTTGTTTTTTTTCACACAAATTGAAGCCCTCTTCTGTGTTTGGCTTGCTAAATTGTCCTAAGCTGTTTCAGAGTCAGGAAACACTCGAAGGTAATTTTGGATGGGATGCGGAGAACTGTTACTTCCTGTTGGAGTTTTCAGAGAAGTGAATTATCCTCCTGAAACTAAGGGACACTGATTACTATGCTGAGGTTGCATCTTTTAAACGTGCCGGCAGTTGGACCCTAAATGAAGCCAGTGGTAGAGGGGGGACTAGGAGAGGAGATGGTTGGGGTCTCACCCATGGGCTTATCAAACAGAGAGCCCTAATTGTTTTGTTCAGGATGTTGTGGGCATTAGGGGATTCAGACCTACAGCTAGCAGTCTCTGCTACTCCGTGAAGGGCACTGCCCTTCTGTTCAGAAAACATACCACAGTCTGCTCTCTTTCCCACACTGCCAGCTAAGACACAGAATATCTGGATATCCAAGTGTTAAGTGCTGGGGCCTTTCAGAAACCACTGCATGTGTTTGTCGCGTGTCTCCTCTAGTCTGGGCTGCACACAGGGAGACAAAGTGTTCATGGATGGGCCTTCCTAACTCAATATGACATCCTGGCACTGAGTCTTCTCATTAGCTTGGTTCTTGGGATTCCAGTTTTGGAAGCAAGGCAGTTTATGTCAATAAAAATGCTTTGTTTCTGGGATTCTGACCCCATCAGAGGACTGGGGGATCTGGTTGGGAGCTGCTGTCTTGTTGCTAAAGTGCCTGGAGCTTATCCAAGTTCACATTTCTCAGGAAGGTGGAGAATAGTTAATGATTACAAATCTCTAGAAATGTATATGCTGGCTTCATTCCAACACCACTTGAAAACACTTGTTTACCAAGAGGAGGAGGTTTCTGGTTTTGATGGGCTTTTGTGATAGTGAAACTTCCAAGGTAAAATTGGAGTCCTTTCCTCATGTGTGTACTTGTTAAAAGCTTCCCCTTTCAAAGTAGTGAGCTCTTTTTGAGCTCCTACTATGTGCAAAGTAGCAATGTAAGGCACAATAAGAAACATTAAGACTCTTCCAGTTTAAATGGAGAGAGATGTACCAGGTGAAGGAAGAGGTTATGATGTTGGATACAGAGAAAGGCAGATGACATTGAGAGAGAAGATGTAAAGATATTTTGTTTTCATGTTTTAAAGGTTTTTTTTTTTTTTTGCCGCAAAATATAAATCCTTCCTTTTGCCTTGGTTGGATAGCTCTGTTGATTAGAATATCATCCCAATGCATCAAGGTTGCAGGTTCATACTATACAGCAGAAAGAAGGAACTCCTAACCTTTGCAACAACATGGATGGAACTGGGGAGTATTATGCTTAGTGAAATAAGCCAGTCAGTGAAGGACAAATACCATATGATCTCACCCATTACAGGACAATAATGAACAAAACTAACAAGCAAAACATAACCAAATATATGAATACAGTGAATAGGCCTTCAGTGGTCAGGGGGAAGGGGGTTGGGGGAGGGGGGAGGAAGAGGCAAGGAAGGGGAGCAGTTTAGACAAGAACCTAGTATAAAGGAACCATGGACATGGACAACAGGTGGGACTGACTTTGGGGGGGAATGGGTGGGGGACAGAGGGGAGCAAAAAGGGGATGGTTGTAATACAACAACAATTAAATTAAAAAAAAGATTGCAGGTTCAATCCCTAGTCAGGACATGTGCAAGAATCAACAAATGAATGCATAAAAAAAGTGGAACAACAAATTTCACTCTCTCTCTCAATGATAATGATAATAATAATAATAAACATAGTTCCCTGTAACACACCTGCCTTCTTCTGCAATAGGGCCTGGTAGTATCTCTTTGCACCCAAACTGTCTCTGAGTTACCTGCTCTTCCTGCACTGCCCTCCCCCCAGTCCTATCTGGCTGCACATGCAGACTCACCATAAGATAATGAGAAAAATCATTTGTTTTCTTGCCTGCTTATCTGTGCTCTTTTCTTATCAGTGTTTTCACCTGAACAGGTTTCATTGTCTTTTCTACTAGTGTATATAATTCTGGTGGGTAGGAGCCTTCTCAGACTAATCTGTCTTGGCAGCCAAATTGAAAAGACCAAAGTGGAATCACAGGGGCAATTATATAGTATATTATTCACTGAGGCCAAGTATACTAGGTCTTAAGTGTATACTTTGAAGCTAAACATTTTGTTTACTGCAAATAAAAGCAGACCACTTTTATAGCTTCACTCTGTATAAACTTCACTTATAACTTACCACCCTCTCTCCTCCTTTATGGGATAATAGTTGGCTTCTTCTTCTTCTTTTTTTTTTTAAACAGGCTTACCAAAGCTAAACAGAATCTTTGTCATAATATCCAACAATCATGCACCCAAATATTTACTTAAATGGATTGAAAACTTATGTTCACATAAAAACTTGCATACAGATGTTTATAATAGCTTTATTAATTACTGACAAATATTGGTACCAACCAAGAAATCCTTCAATGGGTGAATGGATAAACAAACTGTGATGCATCCATACAATTAGAAATTATTCAGGGCTAAAAAGAAATGCAATATCAAGCCACAAAAAGATGTGGAAGGAGCTTATCTGGATATTGCTAACTGAAAAAAGCTGGTATGAAAAGTTTACATATGTATAATTTTAACTGTCTGACATTCTGGAAAAGGCAAAACTATAGAGATGGTTAAAAACAAAAACAAAAACAGAAACCAGTGTTTTCCAGGAGTTAAAGGAAGGAAAAGCATGGGGGATTTTTAGAGCAGTGAAACTATTCTGTATCATATTGTAATAATGTAATAATGGCCTCATTACAGCATGCATTTGTCAAAACCCATAGAACTGTATAAGACAAAGGGTGAACATATTGTAAAATATGGATTTTAATGAATAATCATGCATCAATAGTATATGACCAATTATAACAAATGTATCACACTAATGCAAGATAGTAATAATAGGGGAAACTGTGTATGTGGCTGGGGAAAGGTGGGAGCATATGGGAACTCTGTACTTTCTGTTCAGTTTTTCTATAAACCTAAAACTGCTCTAAGAAATAAAGTTCATTAATTGAAAAATCTGGTTTCATCAAATTAATCAAAGAATTTATTCCTTACTTGCTTTTTTAGTAAATATTTTTGAGCTCTTAGTATGTATCAGTCATGTTGGTCATAACACTGGCCACATGTGTGAGGTCGGATAGTGGCACCTGTTAGAGAGGGAGCTCCAGTGATGTTGTTTAAAGAAACATAGTTCTTCAAGATTGAAATGGGTAATAACAATTGCCAATGGAGCACCAAAAGGTATTATGAAAGAGGTCTCAACTATTAAGGCTAAAATCAAAGGTCATGAATCCTTTCTATAATCCATACCCTGAAGGATAACAATATCCAGACATCTGAAACTTTTGCATTTGAAAATATAAATGAATAAACCCTCTACTAATGTCAGGCATTATTATTATTATTATTATTATTATTATCACAGTAATAATTACATTCAGGAAGACATTATGGAGCAGAACTCAGGTTTATGAAACAATACATTTATTCATTATTCTAAATAAAAGTAAAACAGGTTGAGCACCCCCCTCCTCCGCAGAGAGAGGAGAAATTCGGCATCAGTCATGAGTGAGGCTACTCCCATCCCTTCTGCTGGATTGTACAAGATTTCTGGTTCTGGGAAAATGAGGGAGAACCATACGTTACTGGGCTGTAACTCACGGGAGCTCCATCACTGTATCACTCCTTTTGTTTCCCTGTACTGGTGACTGGTCCTGTGAACTTCTGCCATCTGCCCAAGACTGCTTCTTGGAAGGGATTTCCAACTGTCCTGTCATTGCTCTCCCTTACAAATCTTAAGCCTGCTGGCCATAGCCTTGGCCAGAATTCAGGCCAGCCTCCAGAGGCATCTGGCAATCACTTCCTGTCCAAGGTCAAGCCTCTCTGGACACTATACAGGAGCAGAGAATGTGTCCTGGCCTCTCAGCTACTCCCACCCCTCTGTCCTCCCCCCAGGAATTCTACTTGCCTTTCCTTTAAGTGTCTGCTATGAGTATTTGAGATCTTCCTCCCCAACATATGTTGTCAGTTAGGCTCAGATAAACTCTTACTAAAATAAAAAATAAAAATAAAAATAAAAGAAGAGGCTGCCAATATCTTGTATCAGCTTTATCTGTATCTTATCAGAGCTGGGCTTTAGAAAGCAAGGTTCCCAAATGTTCCTTTGGTGCAAGAGAACGTCCAATCTCCTGGAATAAAGGAATACAGGTGGGTGGGTTCAGGGAAGCAATAGGGAAAAACTGCTTTTCTTTCTTGAAGAGTCTCCATCATGCACTTCTCAGTGGGGCCACCCTGCCGCACCATAATTGCTGGTGGCAAGGAACTGAGCTCTCTATTTTAAAATCAAAACCACTTTTCATGAGCCAAACATCAATTTGTGTCAGACCTCAGGCTCCGGGCCCGAGGCCTTCAGAAGATGCCTCACCACACCAGGCATCCATCAACCGTGGAGTCTCATCGAACTGGAGAGAATTCCGAAGTCAGCACAAAAGGTTAAAAGCATTTACAGTCTAAATTTCCCGTGACTCTGCACCAGGACAGTAACTCGGCAGAATTTTCACTTAGTCCGTCACAGAGGTCTTATTTTCTAGTATTTGGACGTAGTATTCCTTCTTTGGACAAACACCAGGCGAATTGGTTGGTTTCCATTTAGATATAAAAACGACTTAGCTTTGAACGCAATAATCACCTTGAATGTCATCTGATGCCCTTGCTGAGGAGACAGCTGGGCTGCGCTGCACATTCACTCAGGGGTATGTGCTTCTGAAGCACAATGCCAGGTGGAGTCAAAGGCACCACTTTAACTGTTCCCTCTCTTCTTCCCCCTCTCTCCTTCTCTCGCTGTGTCCACCTGCACTCTCCCAGGTGCATTCAGTTGGCTGGGGACATGAAGGGACTCCAATGTGCTACGAAAATATCTTCTGCTTTGTGCCAGGCCCTGGTGTGTCAGATGAACCTCGCTGTCAGGACACTTCCTGCTCTCTGACTTTCCTGTTGGCACCTTGCAGACTGTCATCTTGGGTTGTATTTTGGTGGCTCTTGCTGTTTTTTGATTCCTAAGTTTGGTTATATATCTTTCCTTCAATCTAGATTGGATTTGGTGATCAGTTATGCCTTTGGGCCACCTGGCTTCGGCCCAGGCCCATCTGGGGCCAGGCTGGTGATGATGACACGGCGGTGATGTAACAGGTCTGCTGGGGCCTCCTGGGCCCATTCTCAACAGCCTGTTGAGAGGCTAAAACTCTTCCATGTATTTCCTACAAGTTCCTGCCTCAGGATGAGCCCTCCTCTGCTGCTCCTCTTGGAGCCATAAGTAATTAACCGAATGAGCTGATGTTGCTTCTTCTAAGCTCGGCCCAGCGGAGAAAAAGGGCTTTGCATCAAGACAGATTTTTGGCCCAGTCTCTGTGTGACTCAGCGTCTCATAAGACCCACTGTAAAAAGGAATTACTTACCTACCTTGTAGCTATGGAATTGCATCACCTTCCTTGGAGGTTATTGTGAGGAATAGTTACCCTAAACTGTGTTGCACATCTAGGCGATCAACAACTGTTAGCATTTTTATTATCTCATTTAGCAGGGATAGGGCTGGCCCGGTGTATTGTAGGATAACTCATGGTCAGAATGGTTGAAGCAACTCCTTCTTTGTGGGGCTAGTCCTGTTGGGCTTGAGACTGAGGTAAGGTGCACACCTGGGCTGAAGGTCCCACTCACACTGCAATTTTGTCACTTACAAAGTGATGGTAATAATGTCTCCCCCTTCGAATTATTGGGAGAATAAGAAGCAAAGGATGTAAGGTGGTCTGTGCACTGCCCAGCTCAACTCTCATCACCTGGTATTGAGTCCACACCTCACTCCTCTCAGATCACAAGGTCTTCGTGGGCAGATACACGTCAGGGCCCTGCCCAGCCCAGAGCTGGCACAAGGAGGCCTCAGCAGCTAGTGATGGAGAAAACAAATACTTCTTTCTCCCTGGTTCTCAGGGGACCTGGTTTGAAAGCTGCAGCATTAAGGTTCCATAGCAATTTAAAAAGAAACAATACCAGAATAGGTTCCTATGGTATGAAATGGGGCAACCTTCAAATGCGTCATGATGGAAAAAAAACAACTCCACTGTGTTATATAAAGGCTGGCTCAGAGGACTTGGTGCACACACGAAACAGCTCTGGAAACTTGTACCAGGGGTTTCAAACTGAAGGCCGATATATTTGTAGTAAAAATATTACACGTGATTTGCTCAACTATTTTTAGACAAACAGTATTGTAAATAAAAGTGCTGTGGTCATAGCATCCCGGTAAATGTCACCCTGGGACTCAGTTTCTCTTTTCTGATGACTGAGGGTTGAATTAGATCCATGGGGCCTCATCGGCTTTAATGAGACATTTGGGTTTCCCTCTACACACAGGGAGCAGTCACTGGTGTTTTAAGTAGGAGTAGGCCACAACCTGATTTATGTTTTTAAAAGCCCAGACGTTTTCTCACTTTCCCACTGCTACCCTCTGACCATTCTCCATTCTGTCTTTTGTGCTTGATCTCCTGCTCCAGCCTACAGTGATGGCTCCTTCCTCTGAGCTCAGAGCATACGCTGGGATCTTAATCACACTCTGCCCCTTGACAGGCGTGCTATTATTATCTTCCACATATGTTAGTTAATTAATTAATTCAACAAGCATGCATTGAACAGCTGCTACTGTCAGTCTTGGGCTCACTGCTAGGAACACAAGTAATTAGGACAGGTTCTCTGTTTCCAAGTAGCCTGGAGACTGGGGGTGGGTGGGGACAGCTATATAAACAAATCCCTGGAGGCCTGTGATAAGACCAGTGATAAGCATGGCAGGGTTTTTATGGGATCCCAGATAAGGGGTTTTTAACCAGGAGAGTCTGGGTAGGGTGGGGAGGGTTAGGATGGAGACTTCTTGGATGAAAGGAGGTTGGGACTGATTCTTCAGGCTGACTGGAAGTGAGGGTGAAGAGGTGGGGTGTAGAGCAGTTATGGTAAACAAAGGCAGGGAGTAGAAACAGATTTGTGAGTTATTCATTCATTGCAAGCAGTTCATGTTTGCGGACGCATTTAGTAAAAGGCTGAGAAGAGTGGGAGATGAGGCTAGAAAAACAGATAGAGCAAAACACAACACCCAGGATACATGTCTTCAGCTGCCAGGGATTCTGGAAGCTAAAAAGCCCTGGAACTCTAGGAGACTAGAGGTGGTCTTTATTTATCTCTTCACTGACCTATCATGCTGGGGATACCACAGTGAGCAAAACTCACAACACCTCTGCTCTCAAAGAGCCTGTGGAAAACCAGCTGGTGGCCAGGCCAATAATACACTGTGATAAATGGTGCTATGGGGACACTGCTTCAGGGCCTACAGGACAACTTCCTGGAGGTGGTGTCTTCTGGTCAGCTCTCCTGACATCATTTGGGCTCTACAGGATTGAAGGGGTAGGGGGTAAAAATAGGTGTGTGCAGAGAGATCACGATGGCCTATCTATCCTGAGTCCCCCAGCTTTCATGGCGCAAGAAACCAAGCTATAGGTCTAGGCTGGTCAAGGGCATGACAAGTTGGCTGAAGAAAGCCCTGCAGAAGCCCTGGCTCGTGTGGCTCAGTGGATTGAGCGCTGGCCTGCAAACCAAAGGGTCCCCGGTTCAATTTCCTGTCAGGCACATGCCTGGGTTTCAGGCCAGCTTCCCAGTTGGGAGTTTGCAAGAGGCAAGCACACATTGATGTTACTTCCCCTCTCTTTCTCCTTTCCTTCCCCTCCCTTAGAGGGGGAAAAAAAAGAAAAATCTCTTCTGTGGTCTTCCTAGCCATCTCCTGGAACATGGGCCTGTTTTGCAAATAGCAAAGTAGGCCAAATATGTGGGGTTTGGCCCTAGTTCAGATGACCCAGCTCCCTAAGCAAATAGTAAGGGATTTCCTCCCCCCCTTTTCTTTCTAAACTAAATCTCTCTGGGAGCATAATTTATAGAATTCCAGCAAACTGCAGTTTGGCTTTCTTCCCAAGAAAGACAGACATCTCCTCAGATTTTCCACACGCCTGCCCCATCCTGCTGGCTGAACACCAGGACTTCCCAGCAAGGCTGGGGCAGGGCTACTGCTGTCCTGGAGGAAGATGGCGCCTGCCCGTCACCCCAGGGGCAGCATGGGGAGCAAGTTCAGGGGTAGCTGCAGCAGTGGCACAGGAATGCAAGGGTGGGAAGTGGGTGTGTGGTGAAAGGGTGGCCAGGAAACTGCAGACAGCAATGCTGCTAGAAACTATGCTGGGCCCAGAAGACGGGGGAGTAGCTTGTCAATGTTTACAAAGCACTTCTTCATCCAGGGCACTTAAAATTACCATTCCCATGTCATTCATGCAGTGCTTAAGGGGATGGAATGAACAACCTCGAAATTAGTCTGACCGAAGTTAGAACTCCACTTCTGCCATGGAGTGACCTTGAGAAAGTTGCAAAATCTCTTGCAACCTCATCTGTCTATTGGCAGGACTTTCCCCAAGGGGCATGTGAAGGGTAAGTGAGATTCTGTATTCAAGGAGCCCACCCCAGGCCTGGCCCCAGCAGATGCTTGCTCATTTCTATTATGATGGCTGGAGAGGTTCCCTGACTCCTGTAGGTGCTGCTGGGAATGCTGCTCAGGCATTTTTACTCCCAGCATGGCCCTGCACACTGCCCTAATCACCCACGTGCCCACTAGGCTGCCCCATCCCCCAGCGGAGGCCAAAGGTTTGCGAGGTTGCCTGTGTATATTCCCGGCTCAGAGCTTCGGCTGATAGCTTAGTCCGTAACTCCAGAAGGCCAGTCCAAATGCCTGACATGCTCTGTGGGAGCAAACAGCTTTAGAAACTGCATAGCTGGTGAAACTTAAGCCTCGAAACATGAACCTCAGTTTATACTCTGCCTGTTTCCTCTTATAGTCAAGGGCGGGCATCCAAATCCTCCTTCATTTATCATTGCCATTGCGGCTCAGAAAGGTCAGCCCGAATTAATCTCTGTTGCCTGCAGCCACTGGGCTGTTAGACTTGGTGGTGCTGAGCCTGGCAGGCAGTAGCTCTCTCTAATGTTTGCAGGGAGTTGCCAGGCCATGGCCCTGACCAGGAGTTGGGGCCGATGCCATCACTGCATATGTAAAAACAGCATTCCCTCACCTGGGCCAGACCCAGATTGTTTCCCCAAGGACAACTGTACACCTTTTTCAATGATTCCCTCTGCCTGGTATCCTCTTCCCCGTGGCTGGCATTTTACCGTCTACATGTGGCTTCCTTAGGGCCCTTTTCTGGCCATCCCATTGAAAGTGGCTCCCCCCTGCCCCACCCAAGGTCTAGCTCATCATTGTTCTTTACCTTTTTCTTGGTACTCCTCACTATCTGAAGTTAGTTCTTTCTTTATGGTTTTTGTGACTGGAATATAAACTCCATGAGAATAGGACCTGTCTGGGTCATCACGGTGTCCCCGGTGCCTGGCAGACAGCAGGAGCTCAATAGTCATTTGTTTAATTGGTAAATGAAGCAAACTTAAGATCATGGGCCCAATATCTTCATTTTGTGGAAGGGAAAACTGAGGTCCAGCAGGGTTAAGATGCCCAATATCAATTCACTTGTGGGGGACATCCTGCCGCCACGAGCTCTTTCCCTACTAGTGTCTTCTTTGAGCCTCAAAGGTCCCTGGGACTGATATATGGTAATGGTCTGCCTTTCTATTTAGGATGAAGGTCTATTTCCTGGTCTGAAGGGATATAGCACCAAAAATATCCCATGTGCACCCTAATTGGCTAAAGGGCAGTTTGCTCACTGGGGCTGAAAATAGAAAACGTGCAGATGCACGTATAAACACCCTGAGAAAAAATTAAAATGGGCTGACATGTGGGTAAAAAATGATTCTGTAAAATGATGTCATCCTGTTGGTCTCAGCTAGCCAGGGAAACACCTAAGTAGGGTCAGCACTGTTAATGTAGAGGAGACATTTCCCCCTGTAGATTCTGGAGAAAGAGTAAGTGGCTCATGAAGAGTCACTGTGGGACAGTGGACCAGACAGCTTCTATACAGAGTAATGTGAGGATCAACCCTGAAGAGGCATGTAAAGGGTCCAGCACAATCAGGGGTCATTCTGTGATTATCTCTAAGGATGGATTGTTCTAGCTGAGGACTTGCTTGCTTCCCTGTTTCATTGGCTCCTACGGATTTCTTATATTTTTCCTGGGTTGGGTCACAAGTGATGGCTCATACTTGGGAGCAAAATGAGCCAGTGCGCCAGCTCTGGTAAAAAGGTTAAATAGAGTGGTAAGAAGCTACTCATAATTTTAATAGCCACTATTTCATTTGTGTTATACTCTCTACACTCCATGCAACGTGCGAAGAGTTTAGGTGTGTTACCTTATTCAGCTGCATAACATTGGAACTTACTTTGTCCTGCTTAGCACACAAGGAAACACTTAATCCTATGAGGAAGGAACTATTTTTATTTCTATTTTATGAATAAAAAAAGCGAAACTTGGAGAGGTCAAGTGGCTTGCCCAAGGTTACTCAGCCGAGAAAGCACACAGTCAGAATTCCAGCTGTGGCGCAAGTGACAAAAAGGTGCAAAAGTGACATCAAGTGCACAAAATGATTGAGTGATGTTGGAGGCTGAAGCAAATTAGAAGTGGCAGGGGTTTGGTGACTGGCACTTGCCCATGTTGTCTCTGATCCCTTTCTTTTGATAACTGACTCAAGCACATGTCTACCAAGAAGTCACAGGGTGCCTTGTTATAAATGGAAGGAAGTGGATTTTCAGAGGAGACACCTGGAGCAGCACACATCACTGTCATAATCATGATAATCCAATGAAGTAAAGTTCCAACCAGCAGACATTCTGTGCTCTTAGCCCACCTCCTTGCACCTGAAAGACAGGATTGCATTTTATTTGTCCTTGATTAAGTGAAAAGTACACGTGTGAAAGCACGTGGTTCAGCTCCTGGCACGAAGGAAGCACACTTGATTGCAAGATAGTCCCTTCTTCCCTTTATTTCCCTAATGCCTGTCACAGGGCTTGGCACATAGGAGGTGCTTAACACATATTGATTGTTTGCCATTTCTTTGACTAGAAAGTACATATTACTTAATAAAAACTAATATTTATTGAGGCTTCATGCTAGACATTTCCAGGCATTATCATTTCTGGTCCTTATGCTCATCGAGTGAGGTGAGAATAGTTAACACCTCCATTTAACAGTGGGATTTCCTTCAAGGCTTCCAGATGTTAAAATCTTTGCCTAACTACACTGAGTTATCAAGCTTGTAAGTGACAGAACTAGAGGTTTGAATGACTGAGTTCTCAGAATTGACTGAGGAAGATGAATGTCACTCTAAAGTGATCTGTGGGCTATGGCTCAAAATTTTATATTTCTTAGAAATCTTATTTCTTTCAAAAAATTCATACCGTCTTTGCTTTCTAATATGCCCATGGTTAGTTCAACCTAAATTGGTGTTTTAAACCATTGACTGGTTTCATGACTTACCTCATCCTCTCCCCCAATCTTCATATTAACTGATGTTTCAGAAAGATGCATCCTATCTGTTTTGTGACTGCTCATTCTTCCAGCAGGTTACACGGGTACGCAAGTTCCAGGTTGAACAGAAAGCTAGAGGAATTCTCATAAGCTTCCTGGGAGAGGTGAGCCACGAAATAGGATTTAACTTACTGGCAGGGGAACACTGGAACCTAGATTTTACGGATCTTCTTCCATCCACCCCCTGCTCTTTACCCCTAAATTCTTTCTCACTTTCTCCCCTAAGAGAGCAGAGCAGAGGCCTATGAAGAGTTCAGAATGTATAGAAGGTCCTAAGTGGCAAATAAATGAATGGGAATAAGTGATGGGCATTAGCATCCCCTTGGAAAGGCCAACAGTTTGGCCAGTGATCTTACCACTTTCTTTCCAGACCTTCATAACCTATTATTGATGATGCTGTAGTCCCTATTGTCAACATTTTCTGCCACTAACACTGGATGCTCATAATCAACTGGGAAGATAATTTGCAGGACCCTAGAGGCCTTCTAGCCCACATTTCCCATTTTATAGATAAGGAAATTATGGAACAGAGAGGAAAAATGAATGACTCAAGGTTACATGATTTGGTAGAATTGTGCATTGGTTACCCAATAGCCATTTCTTGCTCCTTGTCCCTTTCTAGCAGGACCTCAACTTCATTGGCTATTGGGGAGTAACAGTTTTTAAGGGAAGATATAACCTACCCTTCTCTGTCTTCTGAGAATGACTCCTGATTAGTTTGAGCCAATCATAAGAATTCTACCTTCTTTGTCAGTGCCTAGACAAGTATGTGATAATGTGAAACAACTCTAACCACTGAAACACGAAGGGAAGCCTATTTATAGGTGCTTTTGGAAAAGTTTTCTTCCCGTCTTTGAGCAATGATGACAAAGGGTACAATCTTAGTGTCATTGGCTTTGGAATTTATTGCATGAGGACAAGATGCTTGGAGTAGTTGCAACCATGTGGGATTATGTGGAGGACCAATGACAACACATTGTGGATGGCGAAGTGGAATGACATAAAGAACCTGAGCTCGTGATTGTGTCTCTGAGCCACTGGATTAACCAACCCTGACACACTGCTCTGCCTTCTTGGCAAGTGAGATAACAAGATGTCCTTACTGCTTACTTCCATTTTCTGTTATCTGTCACCCAGAGCATCCTTATTGATACACATAACTAGGTAAAATCAGATTTCCAACTCAACGTTTGGGATCACTCTAGGTAATGAGGGTATGAAAAAGTGCTTGGGCCTATCTTTACTGAACAGTAGCCAGATTGTACTCCCACTTACAACTGGGGGCTCCCAGGAAGACCTCACAGGCAGGTGTGGGACTTGAACTTGAACCTTGGAATCAGTAAGATCAGGGTTGGCTTCATGAGACAGGAAGTGCAAAACAATGGTTTTTATCCCCAAGGTTTTATTCTTTCACATAATACTGGCTGTGACAGTTCCAAGAAGTCATCAGGGACTCAGACTTGTTTCACATCTTTGATCCATCATGTCTAGGGTCTAGCTATCACTCTCATGCCCAAGATGAATGCTAGAGATCCATCATCACATCCATGTCCCAACAACCAAACAGAAGAGCAGGATTAAATAGGATTTTATTGTTCTTTGTACTGCTCCTCCCCATTTCTCCTCCCCTCTTTTCTTTCTCTCTTTTCTCAAACACCAACATAGGTGTTTAAAGTAGATTTCAGAGCCTACTATATTTCAATTCACTGTTCTGATGTATTAGTGCTCAATAAATGCATTTTTCTGATGATAATGAGAACATATGACATCCTTTGCTTTCCAGCTTCTACTTTGGTGTAAGATAAATGACAATTGTCATAAACTGAAGAACACAACCCCCTTGAAAGGAGGCAGTTATTCAGCCCCAGCAAGTTGTTGCCAGGTGAAACTACAAGTTTCGTGTTATTAACTCTTACAGTAATCAATAGGAGTTAAAACACTGTGCTTTACTATTAAATATGATTTTTAAATATTAGATCAATACTGTGTGTTTTGTTGGGAGCACGTTGAAGTAAAATTTTGTTTCTGATTAATTCGGCAAAACTTGGGGAGGTCAAGAGGCTTACTCCAAGGTTATTCAGCTGGTAAAGGAATATAATGGGAACTTAATATCTGTTGAGTGAATAAGTTAAAGAATTTCCAATTACTCTCTTCCTCCCAGAAGACTGAATGAAACATCTAGAACAGCTGGTAAAAGACAAAAGCATGCATGTCTTTGTCATGTCTATGTTCATTGTTCCAGTGTTCTATTACTGTCTTTCAAAGTGGAGTTTAAGCAACTCAAAGGCAGAGATTGTGTTATCCATCCTATCAGCCCCTCTCTTTTAAAGGAGAGTTTTCCAAGCTTCCACATGATGCTTCCACTTATATCTCAGTGGATAGAACATAGTTCTATTTCTGGAAAACTGG
This sequence comes from Noctilio leporinus, assembly GCA_004026585.1. NCBI lineage: Eukaryota > Metazoa > Chordata > Mammalia > Chiroptera > Noctilionidae > Noctilio > Noctilio leporinus. Next base: position 162,846 of record PVIW01001071.1, on the reverse strand, counting down.
AAATTCAGTCTTTTAGCTCAATGATATCGCCTGGCTAAAAACTGAAGTTCTTTTACTAATGAAAAAGGGGGAAAAGATATTGGGAAGTGACTAGCTGTCTCTTTCACAAAGCCCTAAAGAGAAAGTTAAGGGCACTACAATTGACAGTCACTGAATTCTGTACTATAGTAAATGATATGTATTATGGGATGTCAGAGCTAGAAGTGGCCATAAAGGCTCCTGGTCCAGTTCACTCACTTTGCAAGTATGGCATTTGAGGTCTAGAGTAGCAAAAAGATTTCCCCAGGGACACATGATAAAGATAGGCAATTCTTCTAATTCTCTCTTGAACCCATTGTCTCCACCAACTTTTATTAATGTCCTTACCTCAATCCTCAGCCCTCAGCCCCTATTGATTCCTTTCTGCCATTGTGATGCACCCAGGCATCTCACCTCCCCACCAGCCTCTGAAACCGGCACCATCTCACCCTCTTTCCTAATAGTCTCCACTGTCTTTCTTAGTCCCTCTAGCCCAAGGATGGTTCATAATTTTTATCTTAAGGAGCAACTAGTAATGGTTTGTAGGGGCTTCTAGAGATGGTCTCCCATGGATAAATTTTTATTCACTTCTTTTTAAAATTGTTCTATTATAGTTCTACCCCCACACTTGCTCTTCCCAGCCATGTCCACCCCTGCCCCTCTCCCACAGTCAGCCCCCACCCTGTTGTCCATATCCATGGATCATTTATACTAGTTCCTTGACTAGACCCTTCCCCTTCTTTCCCTTCTTCTCTCCCCAACCTTCCTTCTGGTCACTTTTTGTCTGTTCCTTGTTTCCATGCCTCTGGTTCTATTTTGCTTGTTTATTTTGTTTATTCCATGGATAATTTTGAAGCTTAGTGGGAAAGATTACTGAGACCCATTAATCATATCACTGTGATTGTTGTTCGAGAAATGGAGACTCCTAGGGAAAGAATTTGCTGCCTGAGCCCTGGTTTCTTTTCTTTTAGGGCGGAGGAAAAAACCTTCTTGGACTTTCTCATAATATGTCTAGCACTCACACGTGACAGCCCTGTCCCTGCATGTTGGGTGACCCTCCCACCACAGTGCAGCCATCTGGGAGTTCAGTGAGCAGTGGTGTGACTGCTTGCATATCAGAAGCTCAAGGCCACCCATCACCTTGTGCCCAGAATGTAACATGCCACTGGGGCATGCCCATCTGATATTGTCTTACGTAAGAAAGGTAAGTCTTATCATCACTCCACAAACTGAACTTGTAAATATAGATAGGATTAGGTTGTAACCAGTTTCCTGGAGTTACCAAGATAGTGAGATTCTAGTGACAGCTCTGTCACAGTCCAGATGCTAAATATATCTTCCTCACAGTGACAAGGACGGTGTCAGGAGCACGCTGGCCACATGATTCTTCCCAGTCACGAGGGGAAAAAACCCAACCACTGTGCTCTTAGAATCTATTCCTGAACCAGACCTGGGCCCAGACTGAAAATAGATTCCCTGTGTCCTAGCCGCCTGACCTACTTGTGGCCTCTAGATAGGACACCACGTATCACATACTAAAAAGCATGTGGGAAGCTGTGGAGGAGGTGGCAGGATTCCTGGACATGTCTGAGAGAACTCTTTGTGTTAGGGTGAGGGTACTTTCTATCTGCCTCCTGAACTATGGGAAAAGGAGGAAGCTCTGGGCTGGAGGGGCTGGAGGGGAATGGGGGCAGTGAGTACCCCCCCACCCCGATATCTACAAATCTGCAGAAGGTGCCAATCTGATTCATTCCTAAGCAAGTCCATGGCTGATAATTTGTATATGTTCAGATGTACCCATTTTCCCCCTAGTACTTCATTTCTTCAAATAGCATACATCCATTAGCCAGCTCAGTTAAAAAATATATTATTTATTTATTCATTTTATTATTATTTTTATAGAGAGGGGCAGGGAGAGAGGCAGAGAGGGAGAGAGACTTCAATGTATGGTTACCTTTCATCTGCTGCCAGCTACAGACCTGGCTGGAGACCTCGCTTGCAACCTGGTTATGTGCCCTGGCTAGGAATTGAACCAGTGACCTTTGAGTTCAGTTAAAATTTTAATTACACAAGTATTACATTAATAATTTTTGTAGTAAAAACCTTCAAACAATACACAAGTAGGTTGAGAAAAAATGAAAATTCTTTTTTTTTTATCTCTACCTCTGTATTCAAAAGTAACTCTGCCCAACAGTTTGATATGTGTCCTTCATACATTTTTGATGCACACACCACACGACGCAGCACAATATCTATAGCATGCGCAATGTAGTGCAGTACAGTATAGCAGAAGAGTATATTTATCAGGTCCTCAAATATCATTTCATTATAACATTGATGAGAAAAACATTTGTGGCCAGGGTCATGGTCTGTGTGGAGCTTGCACATCCTCCCATGTCAGTGTGGGTTTTCTCTGGGACTCCAGTCGCCTCCCACATCCCAGGGATATGCATATGAGATGAATCAATGTGTCTACATTGCCCCAGTTTGAGTGAGTGTGGTATGTGTATGAGTGACCCTGAGAAGGAAGGACATTTCGGTCCCACTGTGCACCTTGGGCTGCCCACACAGACTCTGGCCACCAGGTCCCTAAACTAGAATTAGCAGATTGGAAAATAATGACCTATTTTTTTTTAAGATTTTTTAAATTTAGTTATTTTTTAGAGAGAAGGGAGGGAGAAAGAAAGGGTGAGAAACATCAGTGTCTGGTTGCCTCTGGCCCGCAACCTAGGCATGTGCCCTGACTGGGAATCGAATCCGAGATCCCTTGGTTCGCAGGCCAGCACTCAATCTGCCACGCCACACCAGCCAGGGCTCATTGTTATTAATGTCTCTTAAATGTAGGTGTAGCTCACATTTATTTCAATGTTTAATATTAGAATCTATTGGGTCTTTATTTAGAAGTTCAGTGATGTGTTTTGTGACCAGAAATATTCTGTAGAAACTTAACTGTTTATATCAATTAGCCTATGGTAAAATTGGCTTCATTAAATGTTGTTTCTCATAAAGTCACAGTTTCCAATAATCTACTGACAAAATTGTGAAGACTTACATAGTGTAAGATAAGAGATTACAAGTAATCACTCTAAATTGCCTGGGTTCAAATAGCTTTACCTTTTTGTACTAATTACTTTGCTTCTCTGTACCTTAGTTTCTTTCTCTATCACATAAGGATAATATTGGCCTCTAGTTATCTAGATTTTTGTGAGGATTAAATGTTAATATTTTTAAAACAGTAACACAGAGTAAGAGCTTGAGTCTTATTATTATGTATGCAAATAAGGAGGTCTTATTAGTTAGACATTATTGCATCTCAAATTACACCAAACCTTAGTGGCTTTCAACAGCAAACATTTATTATCTCACAGCTCCTATGGGTCAAGAATTCAAGAGCATTTGGTTAGGGGGTTATAACTCAGGGTCCCTTGTGTATGTGGATGTTGGCAGGCACTACGGTCATCTGAAGGCTTAACTGGATGTGTGGAAACTTCTTCTGAGATGGGTCACTCATATAACTGTTGTCAAGGGGCTTCAGTTTCTTGTCACTCCCCTGGAGTGAGCAATCTAAGAGAGAGAGAGTGAGGAGGAGGCCACAGCACCTTTTATGGCTTGGTCTCTAAAGTTGATACCACTACTTCTACATCATTCTATTCATTAGGAATGAGTCACTAAATCTAACCATCACCCCAGGAGAGCAGGGTTGACGGGATTTTATCCCAGAGTTTATAGTCATGTTTCATAAGCACCACAGAGTTTTATCCAAGATGTGGTATTTTGCTCTGTGTGTTGTCTTGGAATCTGCTTTTCTCATTTAACAAAATACCTTGGAGGTCTTTCCACATCCGCACAGATGGAATTGCATCATTCCATACGCAATTGACATTTCTCTGTCAAATGACATTTCATTGTAAAGATATACCACAGTTTCTTTAACCATTCCCTCATCTGGTGAGCATACAGCTCTATTTTTCTTTCTTCACACAGAGCAATGGCCTAAGTAAGGAAAATGGCATTTCTTAGAGACCCACAGTCCAAAGAAAAGCTCCAAAGTATTAAATTCCAAAGAATTATGAATGGGGGCAGAAAGCAAAGAAACCTCCAGATTCCAGGTGATCAGACAGGATACAAGCCCAGGACATGTGCTGGCAGTTGTTCACACAAGAACACTAACATACAACACTGTCAGTCATTGGCTCCAGAGCAGCTCTTGCTGCTTGGGTCCTGGTCCTGTGCTCCCCCGAGTGAGGCGTACCTGGGATCGCAAGCTTCGTCCTCAGTCTGATGTGCAGCTGGGCTGGTCAGGTGTTTACAGCATTAGACATTAAACTCTAACAGGGTCTTCTAATCCTGGTTTTATTCTTATTCATTGTGACAGACAGCTCTAGTCAGCTACCCGCCTTCCTTCCCTTCTCCCCACATACCATAATTTTTGTTAAGCTCTTCTGGTTACCCTGGTTTTGTTTTGGATGGCAATACCCTAACTGCAGAGGTTGAATTGTGATTAGTCTAAGTCATTCACTACCATTTACCAGATACTTACATTTCCAGTGTCCCTTACGCGAAGGCTGGTTCACGTAGCCACTTTGGCCAATGCAATTTAACCAAATGTCAGCTGAGTAGCTTCTTGAAAAGCCTTTATATTCTCAATAAAATCATTACATATCACTGGCACCACGCTACCCTTCTTTTTGTCTTAAACACAGATATAATATTTAGAGCTATGGCTGCCCTCTTGAGACATGTGATAAACAAAATTGAAAAGGTTCCATGCTAAAGACTTGGAGCAGAAAGAGGGAAACTTGCAGAGGCTTTGATGACATTGTTGAGCTGCTACAATAGCTGTGGGCTGTCTATCCATAGACTTTCGTTATGGAGAAAAATAACTCTATCTTTTAAAACGCTACTACTGCTTACCAGGTTTTCTGTTACTTGCATTTCTTGCTTCTCCCTAAGCGTCGCAGGTGCAGTGACCCTGTCTAATATGCTTCCTATTGAATCACTGGTGCTATGGACGAACCATGCGTGGAACATAGAAGGCAACTGGCAAATGAATATGATTAATTAATGAGTATCTTTTTCGATACCTGGAGCTTCTTTATAAGAGTGTTAGCCTTTGGGGGTTACCTCCCTTCTGATCCTCAGACAATCCCCACATTTCTGGCTCAGCAGAGATGGGAGTACCCTGGACAGGCAGATGGGTTCATAATCCATAGGCCACTGCAGAAATATCTCTATTATATAATGTCCTTCAAGTCACAGTTTCATTAGGGGGAAAAAGAAGATATCAAATCACTCTATAAAAGCTAATAAAAATAAAATTTCTTTTCATCCTTTCAAGCCAAACAGTCTTGGCTAGAGTCAGAGTGGAATAGTCTTATATCAATTCTACTCATCAGCAAATCGTGAGTTAGGAGAGAAGAGATCAGGGAAAGCCTCCCACTTGGTAAGAGCCAAATTAAGGAATGTTGGCAAAGAAAACTATCTACTGGAAAGTGAAGTGGTCCTTTAGTGGAGAAAAAAAATATATTTGAAAAGTCTCATTAACTATTGATGTAAGAAAACAATGAGTTTTTTTTTTTTTTTTTTTAAAACCATCCTGAGTTTGTTGAGTGTAATTGTACTCTTGTAGGTAAGTCATGCTGTGTACAGGTGCAAAGCAAGGGGTGAATTAGCAGGTTTTTGATATATATAATTGGGACTAGTAGCATCTTAATTTTATAGTGTGGTATAGTAGAAGGAAGGGTTTTTGGAATTCACAAACCTATGTAGAGTCCAACTTTCAGCCCTTACTATGTGACTCTGGGCCAGCACTCTATGTATCTCTACATCCTGGTTTCTTCCTTCATAATACTACAAATCTCATAGGGTTGTTATGAAGATCTAAATAAAATCATACAAGCAAAATACCTGGCACATATTATTACTACTGCTACCATTTCTTTAACCAACCACTACTAACATCACGACTATTACCACCGTCACTACTACTTCTGGTATTACTACCATGACCATGGTCACCACCATTATTTGTAATAGGAAAGGTAAAGCAGGTTCCCCTTAACTATTACATCTTTTTTATTCCAGATAAAGGTATTTTAAGTGAAGAAGACAAACCTACCATTCAATGAACTGGGAGGGAAGACTCATGGAATCAAATTTCTCTTCCATCTTGAAAACATGGGTTTTAGAAGGACCATCTGGCAGGTGAATTGGCCTCACTGCTTTTGGCCTAAGGAGATGGGAGAAACTCTGTCTGCCTGCTTCCCCTTTCCTCACCTGGCTCCAGAGTAATATTTTGGATTTGATGACTTTGTAGGAAGCATGCCACCTCCTTCTGCTGCTACCTTTCTGTTTGCAGGACTGTGAGTTTCTGTTTCTGTCCTCCAGGAAGAATTTATGACTTCCTTCCTAGTTTCCCTTCTCCTCCAAGTTCTTGAATGTAACAGATAGCTACTCTTAGCCCCTGCATATGCTGCATAGGTGTCATTTAAAGTCTGTTCACATGGTGGATATGAGGACAGCAATGTGACCAATGTGGGAGTCTGTCCTTTGGGTGTTCTCTCTCCCAGTCAAAGGGAGTTTTCTCCACTAATGAGTGCAATGATGATAAAAATAATGCTTCCAATTTGTAAGAAATGCTATGCCTTTCTTTCTTAAAAATATGTTTCCCTTATTAAAATTATAATGTACCTATACAGTTATAAAATTATAATGTACCTATGGAAAATATAGGTAAGCCCAAATGAGAAACATAAAACTATCTATAATCAGAGTGTACCAGCATTCACAATGTATATGCATTCAGTTCTTTTCTACACATATTTATACACTTTATTTTTAAGTGGAATGTAACCATACATTCTACTATAATCTTCAGTATATTTTCATTAGTCAATGAGAAGTCACCAACAGCTAACCACATCTTTTGATACTTATCTTTAGCATCATTTATTTCCATGGCTCATGGACTTCTGTTATGGAGGTACCACCATTTATTATGTATCACTGGTTTATTATTATTATTATTACAACATATTGATTTATTTATTTAAATATGACTATATGTTGCCCTGGCTTGTAGCACAGTGGATAAGGTGCCAGACTGTGAACCCAAAGGTCGCTGGTTCGATTCCCAGCCAGGGCACATAACCAGGTTGCAAGCCAAGTCTCCAGACAGGTCTGTAGCTGGAGGCAGGTGAAAGGCAGCCATACATTGATGTCTCTCTCCCTCTCTGCCTCTCTCCCTTCCCCTCTCTCTAAAAATAGTAAATAAAGAAAATTTTTAATTACTATATGTTAACATAATGACATATATTTGCTAAAAGGAGTTAAAATATATTTGTTAAAACTATATTCCAGAATAAAAGTAATTTATTAATTTTTCCTTGGGGGAAATATGTATTTATTTACTACAGTTGGTTTATTATTTAACCAGTTCCCTGTAGTTGAACATTTTAGGTTATTTACATTTTTTCACTATTACTAACAATACTATGAGATAAACAGGCTTCTCACTCATCCATGATTTTTCTTCTAGGGCCTACACCTACTGGCTGTTGTGATGGAAAGGGTATGCATATTTTAAATGTTTTTTGGTTTTTTAAAAAGATTTTATTTAGTATTTTTGGAGAGAGGAGAAGGGGGAGAGGTTGAGAGGGAGAGAAACATCAATGTAGGGTTGCCTTTCACCTGCCTCCAGCTACAGAGCTGGCTGGAGACCTGGCTTGCAACCTGGTTATGTGCCCTGGCTGGGAATGGAACCAGCAATCTTTGGGTTGGCAGACTGGTGCATTATCCACTGTGCCACCAGTCAATGCCTTAAAGGTTTTAAATGCCTTTAAAACCAAACCAAATGTCTTTCCCAAGAGGCTCTGTCAATTTGTGGTGTTGGTAACGCTTCACTTTTCAGAGCGCTTTCTCAGCAGAGCCTCATGACAGCCCTGTATGATTGGGAGGACAGATATGGTTATCCATATTTTGAAGCTAAGAGAGTGCAACTGCAAAGAGGAGGCCAACGGTACCCTCAGGTAACCTAAGGAAGTGAGTTACCACAGGCAGACTTGCAGTGATAAAACAGTTCAATGCAGAGGTACAGTTAACAAAACAAACTAACTATGGTAGCTGCTCTCAAGCTCCTCTTTTTGGTGATAATTAGATCTTGAGGACAATTTCCTGTTAAGTGGCAATAAAACCGTGTCATCAGTGCATGGGGGAGAGCTTACTTTTCGGATTTCTATCCTCTGAACAGGAACTTGGAGAGTCAGGAATGCAGCTCATACAAGATTTTAGACTGGTTATGTGACGTGGCCAAGGTCACTAGGTGAGTTAGAGGCCAAGTCAGAACAGGAAACTGGTTCTCCCAGCTCCTAGACCTGTCTCTCTCAGTACTCTCTCTGTCCATGTGCTTTTCTGGACCAGCTGGGTTCTCACCATTGGCCAAATCATTCAAACTTTCACAGTTTTGTAGATCATGACCTGGGGGCCTGGTTCTGCTCCAGCAGGTCTAGGGAAGGACCTGAGGTTCTGCATTTCTAGCAAGTTCCCAGATGAGCCTATGGATGCAGACCACTCTGAGTAAATAAAAAGCAACTAAAGGATGGCTCAGAGAAAGACTAAGCAAATGACCTAGATAAAGACAGGGCTTATTGGCAAAGAGCACAGCATTTTAAATGCTAGTGACTGAAAAGGGTGTTTCTGGTTATTGTGAGAGTCTTAAAGGTCTTGTCCCTCTTCCACCAAAAACAACCTGACATGAGTCCAACTCAACAGGCCAAGGGAAGGCCTGGGGTCGTGTTGGCAAGTGACATCCCAGACACACCCAACAGCAGCACAATCAGCCCCTTCACTGAGCGGAAGCAGCAGGAGCCAGACAGCCAGAATGAACGCCACTTTGTTTAACATTCCAGCGGCATCCCCAGTGTCCCTCAGAGTCCTCATTATTTACCTGGAGAATTACCAAGGGGCTTTCAGATGGTACGAACACCTCCTTCCACAGTAATCCTCCAAGCCTTATGACACTTGGATGACAAAAAAAATCTGCACTTGATGAAGAAAGAAGTGGGAATGGAGCCTGGGCACAGAAACAGAAGGCCTTTGGCTTGTGGGATTTCTCAATCCCAGGCTTGGCCTGCCACCTCGCACATGGAGACAAAGGATGTCAGCCTTGTTGGCAGCTTGGGGGACAGAGCTTTAGGATTGCAATACTGTTTTCAGGACCTGAGGAGTAGACAAGAGGGCTGTTTGGTGGAGGGAGGAGTGAGTGGGTCAGGGCCAGACTGGGGTCAGGGAAGGATTGTGTGCTGGCTGCTTCTTTAGATTAGGATTTAGATGTGATGTATACTGGCATTAGAGCTACTGTAGGAAAAGATCTTTGAAGTTGCGTAATCCTGACATTTTTAAGTCATGTTCTCCAGAGCTCTGAAGATTCCACATGAAGAATTTTTCAGCGACTGTTGTTTGCTGTGATGTGTAATGAGATATGAGGCTGGTCCTTCACCCCCATTTTACCATCACTTTGTATAGATTTATACATTGGGACTTAGAATGTGATTTATTTACATAAAGGGTTGCATATTTAAAAATTGCTCTTTTCCAATTTCTTCATTTGACCTCAGAATGAGTTCATGACATAGCACTGTGGTGTCCACCCCTACCCCTCACTTCTAGGTGTGGTGACACCGTGACAAGTCAATGACTCAAAATACCAGAGTGGATTATTTTCCTGCAGAGAAGCTCATTTATTTTGCTCCATTTCTTTAGTTCCAATCTCACCAAAACTCAAACTAGGGCCAGATTTACAATATTCCATTTACACCATGAGCTGGGAACTGGACTGCCCTAAGACGTGGTGGGCAAAGGTATCTTTATGGCATGGTATGTGTGAGCTTCAGCCAGTCCCCAGTAACTACCCATCTAACTGGAATTCTCACCACTGGTTAGGCCAGCAGTTTCCAAATGAACTCAGGTGCCAGTGCACCTGTGCAACACCATGAATGAATTTCATCATACAAATGAGAAGCAATGTTACTAGCAGAAAAATCAGTTGTGTTATAAGCACACAGTATAACATTGTGATGACACACACTGCATTTGTTGTTAAGATTAGTCACACATGTTCTGGTTCTTCTAGGTACACAATGAACTTGTACTTCTCCATTGGCTATCATAGGCATGGCCACATGACAGGCTTTAGTCAAAGAAATGTGAGTGGAAGCTTTTAAAGTCAGCAGATGATTCCCCTCCTCCCCCTCCCTGTGGAAATCCACCTTGGGTTGATCTTCTGTTTGCCAGAGTCCCAAGGTTGCAATGAAGATAGAGTTCTTCGCCAGTCTACATCAAATGCAGTGTGAACAGCATAACAAAAAACACATCTTTGTTTCTTTAAGCCATTAATATTTTGGAATTCTATTATAGCAAAACCTAGCCTATCCTGACTAATACACTTACCAAAAGTGAACCAATAAGCTGTTAAATGGGCCATTGCTGATTCGGTCATAACTTTTATGTTAATATGAATTAACCAATCATGTGGCTATTTCTGAATAACCACATGATTGGAGAATTCATATTTGAAGGATTTAGAACAATATGAGAAAAATGATACTAAATGACAATGATTGTTGATCAGCTGATGAAAACTTATGAATTACTTTACATTCTTTAAAGTAGACCATAAACAAAACACAAATGACAAAATCATGGTATGTAATATTCAATGATAAATACCATAATCAATGATATTTAAGGTATGTTAAATTACTATAAGTGGTGTCTGGACCATTAATTTTCATTTCTCTTCCTTAACTGAAGAGGATCTCTTTAGGATTACTATTTTTAACATACTAAGAATTTTTTCCTGAGCCTGGTTCTCTCTTTCAGGCTTCATGCCTTTTTGATTTAATGACAGGAAGTGACTGATATCCATCTTCCTTAGTTCTGCCATAATAACAGGACTAAAATAATTTGGATTTTTAGATTGAAATGGTTTTGCATAATCATTATTTAATTTTCCTCTTAAGATCTCTTCTAGGTATACTCATACTTCTAAGCTCTGCTCATAATTGTCATACCAATTTTTATGTGGCTTTCAAGTAACTTGGTGTCAGTTTTGGTTTCAATTTCCTTTAGTTGTATGGCTCCAAATAAATGACTCAGCCTCTAAATCTTAATTCCTAATTTGTGAAATTAGAGAGGGTATGACTGACCCAATTGAATTGGATATTTAATCTGGATCCAATCAATTGTAGTTGGGAGAGGATCACATGGTACATAGGGCTGCCTTTTCCTAGCTGTGAGAAAGATAAAATTCCAAAGAGGAAGATGAGGGACCCTAAGGATCTCTTTGCATAGAGAAACTTGTACACATAGCAGGAACACTTGTGGTTACCAAAAAAAACTTACAGAAGCAAATTGCATATTCTAGAATCCCTGGAAGAGGGTACTGTTTCATTTCCTATTTGCTTATTTTGTTGACTGCTAGCATTCACTAGTGGAAAGCTGCAGTGGGTACCAAAAATATAAGACAAAATTTCCTGGAGAACTTAAAATTAAGTAAAATTTTATCCACTGATTTACTTTTTATATACATTAGGAAAAGTTTTTCTAAAAACATTGATTTTAGTGGCCTAATTCTTTGGGTTGGCTTATAGAATATCATAAAGGCACTGAGTTATAAAAGCACAAACATTATTTTTATAGTCTCCAAGTGGTCATGAGTTTAAGGATAAAGTACAGGTTCTGATTCTTCTTAGCCAATCAGAATCATTTGGGGAACTTAAAGCAATGTAATACCCTCACACACTTACCAGAATGACAACACAATAAAATTGATGATACCAAGTGTAGATGAAGATGCAGAAATAACTGAAACTCTCATAAAGTTTAGGTTAGGGATATAAATTGATATAATCATTTTAGGTAATTGTTTCACAGTATCTTTTAAAACTGAATATAGGCATACCCAATGATACAGCAATTCCATTCCTAAGTACACACTAAGAAAACACAAACATATGTTCATCAAAAGATATGTGCTCAAATGTACACTATTTACAATATTCCCTAAATTGAAAAGCACTCAAATATGATGTGTTGATGCAATGGACACATCAGCAATAGAATGGATCACAGATGTTAGACTCACACCATACAATAACATACTGCAATGAAAATGAACAAACTATAACCATAGCCAACAATATGGATGGATCTTAAAATCATAATTCTGAGCAAAAGAAGTCAAGCATAAAAAAGGACATTCATATATTTCATTTACATAAAGTAATCTATGTGTTGGAAATCACGATAACAATCTTTGGTGGGAGTTTTGGGTGCTAGAGACCTTCTGTTGCTTAGTCTATGTACATGGGTGTTTGTGAAAATTCATTAATGTGTGTATTTATAATTTATTCACTTTTCTGTATAGATGTTATACTTTGATAAAAATCTTTTAAAAAATTTGTAATGCCTGGACCTGGCTCTGGGGCTGGAGCCTGAGTACAGTGCTTTACCAAACCCTCCTGGAGAGCTTCATGTACAGTCCAGGGTATGAACTAGTGCTGAGTGGAATGAATCCTGGCTGAGAATGGGGACTCCTGGATTTAGATTCTGGCCTTGGGCAAATCATTCTTCTGCTCTGGGCCTTGGATACCAGCCCTATGATCCTAAGGCATTAGCCTGGCTTTGTTAACCCAACAGATCAGTTGACACAATAGGTTCTAAGGGGGAGATGATGAAAAACAGACTTGGTGTGGAGGCCTGTGCCAGGATTGTGTCCCAGCTTTTTACTGGCCCAACACAATGGTGTGTCTAACAGTGGTAGTGTCAGAATGAGGGATCTGCAGAGGACGTGGGGACCCACCTTAATCTCTGTCACAATTTTACCTGAAAGTAGAACTAACTAGCAATTTATTCCCCTTTTTTCTCAGTTTTGCTTGATCATCCCTTTGGAATAGGCTAAGAAAAGTTCAGGAAATAAAATTTCAAAAAAAGTTGTGAAAAACCCAAATTCACACCCAAATAACATAAATGAATGGGTTCCTAAGAACTTAAATATTATTTTTTTAATATTTAAATATTAAATATCCATTTTTTAGTGGATAATATTTCATTTCTTAAGAAACTCTCAGTACCACAGAACAATTTACACAATCCCCCTATCTAATTTTTTAAGTAGGCAATTGAAGTCCAAAGAGATGTGACTTGTCCCAAGTTACATATTAATTAATGACAGGCCAGAGAAAAGCCTTGTCTTCTGACTTAGTGATTCTTTTATTTATTCAGCAAGCAGTCATCAAGCACTCACAAGGTCTGTCCAGAAAGTATCAGCTGTGCAAGCTGTTTTAATTATATAGATATTGGCTCAATACTTTCGGGACAGACCTCGAATGTGTGCCTAGCACTGAGTCAGGCGTGGGAGATCCAGTGGTGAACAAGCTATATTAAGTGTACAGTTATTGACAGTCATCTGGGCCTTGTCACTGGGGTGTAAACTGGCATCTGTCCCTTCATCTCTGGTTATTCCATGGGCAGCATCTGGCTCTTTATCGTCGTCCTTGGGATGGCATCCCTGGCACTTGGCACGGCAGCACTCTAGAGAGGCTCTTCTCTCCCTGAGGGTGCTTTGGGAGTAGTTCAAGACGCGCTTGGCTGCAGGAGGTGTAAATGTGTGGGAGGGGCACCACTTCAGCGTGCCCATCATGGAAGGGTATTTCACAGGCTGGGAAACAATGCCAAGATACGGCTGAGCCTTGGGCCACTGGGCTTAGCTAACCCTCATGGGATTGCTCATATGGACATGAGCAAGTGGCCCGAGAGGGGCCCGCAGGAGACTTGTGACCCATTACTCGAGCTGGGTCAGAGAGAGCGTCTGAGGATAGGACCCTCTCTGTTGGTGGAAAAACCATGTTTCCAGAACCTGTGTTAGAAGTAAAGATCTCTGGGAAAGAAGCGACTTAGACTTAGGGTCTATTTTGCCACACCACACCTCCTAACCTGCTAGCTTTTAAACGGTATGTTACAAAGCCCTAGGTATTCCTAGGAGGCCTCTCAGGGCCACCATAGCAGGGGGAAGGGGGTACAATGGAAGATCTTGGTATTTATAGTTCAGTGGGTCTTGCTGCTGATTCCCTCCAAACTGCTCATCTTTCTCTAGTTTAAATACTGAGACAGTGTATAATTTTATTCTAATAACTATTTCTGTGATTGTTTGACAACCATTGTCCTGCGTAAAGCTTTTCTGATGACCAGTGAGAATCAGTTTTATTATTATTTTATCTTCATGGACTGCACTCTCCCAACTTTTCTAGATAATCTGTGTTAATATAATCTGCCTTATAGAAAAATTAAATTCCAGTGACTGTTCAAGTCTGTCCTAAATATCTCTATAATCTTTGAAGTGGAAAATGGGGACTAGCTGATGCAGGGTGGGCCCTTCATAGACAAAGTGTCTCTGGCATGACATCAGCCTGCTTTCATGTTCCTTCTTGCTGTCCTGACACTAGTCCTCATCCTGCGGCCCTGCCCACCTGATGCCAGCTTTGTAACCAAGGCCACTTCTCTCGGGCTCCTCCCTCTCCCTGTCGTATTGCAACTCACCAGTCACCCGCTTCTTTCTTACTTTTAGAAAAGCTTAACCACATCATTAGGTTGAAGTACAAATATGGTCACATCTCAGTTTCTTTGTTTTCATTTTTATTGTTTTCCATTACCATTTATCACCCTTATACTTCCTCCTCCTGCAATAACGATATTGTCATACATGTTCATGAGTCCTTTTCCTTTTTGCTTTGTCCCTCCAGTCCCTAACCTGCCCCCCTCATAGCTGTCAGCCTGCTCTCTACCTGTGAGTCTATCTCTGTTCTGCTCGTTAGTTCAGTTTGTTCATGAATTTCCACATATAAGTGAAATCATATGGTCTTCGTCTTTCTCTGACTGGCTTATTTCGCTTAGCTTAATGTTCTCCAGCTCTATCCATACTGTTGCAAAGGGTAAAATTTTTATTTTTTACAGCTGACTGTGTAAATGTCCCATAGTGGTTTTATCCACTCATCTACTGATGAACGCTTGGGCTGCTTCCATATCTTGGTGATTTTAAATAACGTTGCAATGAACATGGGGGTGCTTATACTCTTCAAATTAGTGTTTTGGGTTTCTTTGGCTATATTCCCACTTCTGGGAATATATTTCTCTCTCTTTTTTCTTTTTTCAGTTAGTTACTCCAGCTCCTCTGCTCTCAGCAGCATTAAGTCAGATACCCTTCTTTGGAAGCTCATCTCCTTCACAATTAGCCCAAAATCACAAGACACTATCAATACTACTTCCAAATCTAGGCAGAGGACTGGCATGTTCTATTATTCTAATAGTCCCACTGTTTTTGGTATCACATTTATCCCTTTGGTGGAACAACGCAGAGAGCTCGGAGAGATTGCAACTGGGCAGCACTATTGGATCCCGGGTTATAGTTCCCAGAGGGGGCTTCCAAAGTGTTATATTGATCAGGGTGGCTGGGGTCCTCCTGTGTTCTCACCCTGTAACATATCAACTGCCTTAACGTTTTATGAAACCAGGATACCATCCAGGGCCCTCTTTACCTTGTGGCGAGTTCCCCCCCCCCCCCAGGGGCTATTGGTGTTCTTCCCTCCTGGGGCTGGGTCCTATCATGGCTGTCCAATGCAAGCCTTCCTCTCTGGGAAGGTGGGTGTGGCTGTGGGCCCTTCCCTTCCTTTGCAAAAGGCTCTCATCCTCTTCTGGCCCCGCTGCCTTATTCTCTAGGTACAAAGGGGAAAGAAGGCAATAGCCTTGACTGGACTCCAAAAAAAATTCCCTGTTCCTTTTTTTTCATGGACAAATGGTCACTCAAGTACTTCTTCTCATAAATGTAAAAACCTGCTCCAAGGTAACTTGCTGTTGCCACCTCTGGACATAGAAGAAGCTGGTATTGTACAATTTCGTCTCCAGACATCCCTTTACAAATATGCATTAACTCCGTCAGTAACTGTGGCCAGCAGTGAGTCAAAATGCCCTGGGTCATCCTCGTCCTAGTCAGACAACTTGCTGTTTCTTAAGCAGCTCAGAGCTTTCCTATTTTCAGGGTTGTACTCTCCCTCCTTCATTGTCTCCTTGAGAAATGCTTTCTTTTCCATCTTTACCTATAAACGTTCCCTGTCTTACAGAGACCCACTCAGTGCCCCCTCCTTTCACCCAGTCTTGCCTGGCCACCTAAATTAAAGGTCAAAGAACAATCAGTTCTCCCTCTTTTTTTTTGAGCACCTACAGCCCTTTGCTCATCCCTCTCCCTGCTCTCTCATGGTCTCCCTAGCTTAGGAGCCAGTGACTTTGTAACAGAGGAGGGGAGGGCTCCCCAAAGTCCCCACAGCTCCAGGTTTGGGGGATGTGGAAAGGAGGTAATACAGCTTTTAAGGTACTTTGCATATCTATGGCTAGCTCATAGCTAGATAATAGCTGTGCTGCTGCCTAGGGCAAAAGGGCAGATGGCAGGCTTAAAATACTTTTCATCACAATGATATATATTGTTCAGGGTCAGCATTTAAAATTAGGAAGAGTCAGGAGGATAAGGAGAGAAGCACTAGGTCTGGGAGGAGGTAGATGGGAGTTGACTGTGAGGTCTGGTGTGTAAGAAGGAAGACACATGGTTTGGAGGGAGTCCACCTCCATGAAGTCTGGAGTAAGAAAGAGCAAAGGCACTAGGAAACCTGTCTGGAGAACATGGCGCTGGCGGCACAGCTGATGAGGTTGGAATTATGGGGACCAAGCATGGGTTAGTGGGAGATGCCTGAAATGTTGAACTGGGACTGGGAGTACTACACTGTGGACTTCTGCTTTTTTGAAAGATGGTACCTCTGACTAGCGTATTCTGAAACTGGCCGCATTTGGCAGGAGGAGGCAGGACTAAGTGTTTTGGGTTGTTTTAAAGGGAGTGGACGTAATAGTAAAAACCCACCGTTATTCTGGATCTGTAAACCTTTTAAATAAACCCCCTTTCCTTTTCCACCAAACTTTTGTACTGAGAATCACACTTCTTGGGACCCCACAGCTGCTTCAGAACAGTGCAGGCTGGGGTTCTGTAATAGCATAGCACCGTGTAGCATCTTGGTTTGAATCCTGGCTCACCATGTTTTGACTAGATAGTCTCAGGAAACTTATTTAACCCTCCTGGATCTTATCTGTAAGATGAGGATGACAATAGCTCCTTCCTTATGCAGTTGCTGTGAAGTTTAAGTTGAAGAAACCATGCCTGGTGCATAGAAAGTTCACTATTCATTCAACAAATATTTATTGTGGGCCTACATGTGCCAGGGCCTGAGAATGTCATAGTGAACAGTTCAAATCCCTGCCTTCATGGAGCTGACATTTTAGTGAGGAAGAAACACAGTAGACACATTAATAAATAATAACAACAGCTGTCACTCTGCACTATGCACAATTAGCGTTGTATCTGCAGATGGACAGAAAACGGTAGTAGCTAAGTGAGTTGCTAATTTGCCCCAAATCACACAGCTTAAAAGTGGTGAAGCCAGGACTAGAATCCAGACAATAAGACTCCAAAATCTACACTTGAGTGTTAGGAAGAAACTAAAACCAGGAACAGGCAAAGGGAGCGAGGATGTGTGTGTAGGGGGCAAAAATGATAGGGGAGGGATGCCAAGAAAGTGATATGAACTGGGAAGTTTGGGAAATTTCCCAAGGAAGGGCAAAAGGAAGGGCAAATTTGGAGCTGCCAAGGCAGGAGTGAGCCAGACTTGTGTGGACCAGCAAGAAGTCTGGTCCGGTCTGCCTTGGTGACCTAGGGGAGAGGAGTGCAGCGTGAGGTTGAGGAGCTATGAGCATGGGCTGCTGTAAGTGCTGCTAGTTCCCAGCACTATAATTAGAAGTTTTGCATTTCCCGTTAGCCTGTGAGGTAGGGACTGTGTCTTGCTCATATTGGTATGTGCCCCCATAAAGGGCCCAGGTCCGTAGGTCTTATTAAATAGTAGACATTTAATATTTTGTTGTTGTTGTTATTGTTGGCTTAGTTTCAGTCTAATTGGGAAAAACATGGGCTCCGAAAAAAGAGAAGAGACAGCTGGCTTTGCATCCTGACCTGGCCACTTACTAGCATTCGCGGGTCACTTTCTCTCTCTCAATCTGTTCCCTCATTTGCCAAAGGCAGAGAGGTCGCATTTCCTTTATAGCATTTTTTTTTTTTTTTTTTTTTTAAGATTAAGAGAGAAAAACCACAAAACCGCCAGTGCACAGTAGATATTCCACAATCGTTACCCTTTAACCCTTCCTCTTTGCCTAATAGTCTGATCTCTTGCCCTTAGAGTCATCTACCAATCACCTCCCTAGAAATTTCTCTTTTAATTCCTGAGTGCTTTTGAAAGCTGAGCTATTCTAAACCCCAGATGATATGTCTGGGCAAAAAAATGACTTCTTCCTGTTGTTGAGGCTCCATGGGATCTTGAGGCATAACCTTGGGTTAACATGACCAATCCTTGCTCCAGGGTTCTTTGTGGGGGGATCACCTTGACCATGAGCTAAGATCCCAGAACGGTGCATTGCCTCAAAGCTCACACAAGCAGGCTCTCGCTCTCAGTCCACCGATGCCAGTCTGTTTGGGACTATGAGGGCATCTGTGGGTCCCACCACTGAGAGCAGAGCCAGGCTGCAGCCAGGACCCTGCTCAAGTTTACAGGGTGATTGCTTTGTCCCCGCCAACTGGCTCCTTATCGGATACCCTGTGCTCTCTTCCCCAGCAGAAAAACAATTCTTATCTTAGCTCTTGATCAATTCCTGTATGATAACATTACTTGGGACACCCTCAAATGAGAGGCTACCCACTTCACTGCTGGTCAGTCCCAGCCCCAAAGGAACTGAGACCTTTTCCTTCTCTGGCCTGTGGACTAAGACCTAAGGCGTGGCTCCTGTTCCTCTTCCTTCCTTAAACTTGTATTGTGGTGAGTCAGCTGATGCATATGACCTTTTCAGAGCTGAATTTGACTCGCCTGTGAGGAATGTCAGTGCCTAAGTGAGATGTAAACAGGCAACTTACAGGTACGCTCCCATGCCTCGGAGTCCACCTTGTCACGGCTGTGTGCTTTCCACTCATTGCCCAGCCTAGCAAGCTCGGTTGCCCAGTGACAGCTCTTGGGTGAAACGGTCCTTTCTGGCTGCACATCAAGTCCGGCTCTTTAGCAGCCACAAAATGCTGTTGGTTACTTCTCCTGAATTCTACACTCATTCAGAAACCTGCAATGTTTCCTCCACTTGGGCCCCTGAGCCTGGGAAAGTTTTATCAATGTCCAGCACCTCGCTCAACAGCTATCTTTTTTGTGGGTAGGTACCCACTTACTTCCAGGCATTTCTTTTCCTTTTCTTTTTCATTGAAAGACAAATTTACATTTATAAACCTTTATGTATAATAGGCTTATTGCTAGTTGTAACTAACAAAGTCCAAAATGATGATTGGCATTGACTACTCAGGTAGCAATTGCTAAATAAACACTTGTGGAATTGAATTAGTGTTTTGAAGAATACACCAAGTTATATCCTTTTCGGAAATCCAACCCAACCCTGAGTGTGTAAGTCTCAGCTAAGGTGCTTTTAGCCTTATCGCTTATAAATATTTCTGTAGGATGGTAGGAGATCTTTTTTCACAGTCCTTTCAAATGGAACAGGTATGTAATAGACTGGGAAGCGAAAAAAAAAGAGATATTAATGATCACAGGTAAGCAAAAGCTGGACTGCAATTTGATTGAAGCTGCAGCATTGTCTACCACCCAGTATATTAACTGTAATTGAGTAGGTGGCCTTCTGCCATTACAGCTGCGGGACAGGTCTTTGGCAACTGTCCCACTGACCAACATAGGACAGTATAAAATCCAATTGCTTGGTAAGTTTTGTGGCCCATTTAATTTTGCATCTCTAGTCCCTGAGCCCAGTACATAAACATTTGTTCAATAAATGAATATATTTATATATTCCATCAAGGGATGGATTATATATAAACACAATAGGAATTTGATGAATTCATTTTTAATTTAACTTAAATTTTTATTTATTATGCTATTACAGTTGTCCCCAAATTTTCCCCTTTGCCTCTCCTCTATCCAGCACCTACCCACTCCCTTTGGTGATCCCTCTGGTGATCCCCACTCCTTTGTTCATGCCCAAGAGTCATGCATGTAAGTTCTTTGGCAACTCTATTTCCTATACTTGCTTTTAACATCCCCCTGCCTATTCTGTAACTACCAATATGTACTTCTCAATCCCTTTACCTTTACCTCCATTCCCTCAGGCCCCCTCCACACTGACCACCATTCATTCCAAAGTCCTTCATATCTATGATTGTTTCTCTTCTGCTTGTTTGCCTAGTTTGGTTATAGATTTAATTGCTAATGGTTGTGTACTAACTACTATTCGATGTTCATAGCTTGATTTCCTTTTTCTTAGGTAAGCCCCTTTAACATTTCATATCATAATGGTTTGGCTTTACCCTGTCAAAGAAGCACTTTATCTGCCCTTTCATTCTAAATGATAGCTTTGCTGCATGGAGTAATCTAGGTTGTCTGCCCTTGCTTTTCATAATTTTGAATACTTCTTGCCAGTCTCTTCTTGCCTGAAAAATTTCTTTTGAGAAATCAGTTGACAGTGTTAATAGGATTATCTGCTTTTCTTTTGCTGCTTTTAAGATTCTTCAACAGTTGGCATTTTAATTAATTATGATGTGTGGTCCTCTTTGTGTCCATCTTGTTTGGGTCTCTCTGCACTTCCCATATTTGCAGGTCTATTTCCTCCACCAAATTAAGGAAGGTTTTTTCTTTTTCTTTTAAAATAAATTTCCAGTTTCTTGCTCTTTCTTTCCTCCTCTGGGCACCCCTATGATGCTAATGTTAGAATACTTAAAGTTGTCCCAGAGGCTGCTTATACTATCCTTGCTTTTTTTTTTCATTCTTTTTTCTTCTTGTTCTGATTGATTGTTTTCTGCTTATGTTCCAAATCATTGATTTCATTCTCAGCTTCATCCACTCTACTGTTGTTTCCTTGTAAATTGCTCTTTATTTCAATTAGTGAATTCTTTGTTTTGGACTGGATCTTTTTTATGCTGTTGAGGTCCTCACTATGTCCCTTGAATATTTTTTTTAAAGGTTTTTATTTATTATTTTTAGAGAGAGGGGAAGGGAGAGAGGCAGAGATGGAGAGAGACATCAATGTATGGTTGCCTTTCACCTGCCTCCAGCTACGGACCTGGCTGGAGACCTGGCTTGCAACCTGGTTATTGTGCCCTGGCTGGGAATTGAACCAGTAATCTTTGGGTTCGCAGGCCAGCACGTTATCCACTGTGCCACCAGCCAGGGCTCCTTGAGTATTTTTATAACCAGAGTTTTGAACTCTGTATCTGATAGATTACTTATTTCCATTTTGTTTAGTTCTTTTTTTTTTTTTAGTTTTGAGTTTTGATCTGTTCTTTCAGTTGGGCCATGTTTCTTTGTCTCCTCTTTTTGGCAGCCTCCCTGTGTTTGTTTCTATATATTAAATAAAGCTGCTTTGACTCCCTATTTTGGTAGCATGGTCTAATGTAGTAGGTGTCCTGCAGGGTCCAGGGGCATAGCTTCCCTTATCACCCAAGCTGTGTACTCGAGGTGTGCCCTAAGTGTGGACTGACTGCACCCTCCTCTTATAGTTCAGCTTTGATTGCTATTGGCAGGTCAATTGAAGGGATTTAAGCAGGGCAGCCTAGCTGCTAAGACTGGCTCTGATCACTGAACACCAACGTACACCCTCTGTGGAGGATCAGCTGTGCAGGGACAGGGAGGTAGTGCTCTGACATGGTCTACAGCTGACCCCTGGGTGTACAGGTTCTGGGGTTTCTTGGGTGGTGCAGGCTAAGGTTGTCCCCAACCTTTGTGGGACCACCCTTCCTGAGCTAGAATGCAATCTGAGATGCTGCTGCTTGTGCTGGGCTTGGAGATTCCCAGGCAAAGCCAAGCTGTGAATCAAGGCTGCTGCTGCTGGTGTGGGGCCTGGGGCCACTTAACAAGAGGTATAGGCTCTGGGGGCTCACAGAGGCCAGCTGTTGCTTGTTTGAGAGGACTTAGGAAGTTGTGAAGCCTAAGCCAAGACCAGACATTCTTATGGAAAAGTTCCTGTTAACAGCTTGGGTGGGCCAGTAAGTTGGGTGGGATGGGGTCTCAGGAGGTCTCCAGTGCAGGCAAATGGTGTTAGCCAGGTTGATGGAGTCTCAGGTGTGGCATCTGCCTGCTGGCTCTGTGGTTCTGTCTGGGAGAAAGCTGTTCCCCTTGATGCCAGACACTTCAGTTCCTCCCTGTATGCCTCTGGTATTTTTCAAGCTGCCACCCAGTTCTAGAGCTCAGAGGGAGGGAGTTTGAATAAGTTCATGTGTGTGTTCTTTAAGAGGAACTTCTTGGGGCTCCATAAGTTTCTCCCACTGACAGTCCTTGCTGGTTTTTGTAGCCAGAAATTATGAGAACTTATCTTCCTGGCACTGGAACCCTGAGCTAGGGGCCCTGGTGGGGAGTTGGGACTTCTCACTTCCAAGACATTCCTCCTAAATTTTTATCTACCATATGTGGATGCGGGACCAGTCTGGATGGATGTGTTTTCTTTAATTCCATAGTTGTCAGAGTTTCATTCAACTCAATTTATTACAGTTCTGAGTGATGGTTGTTCTATAGTTTAGTTGTAATGTTGATGTGGTTGTGCAAGGAGGTGTGCCATGTTTATCTATACTGCCATCTTGACCAGAAGTCCTGTACTAGGAATTTTAGAAGAGAGACTTTATTTTAGATTTTTCAGGGCCTTTGAAGGATATGTAATATGTTACTAAGTCAGGAACAAGCTAAAAAACAACTTAGAATGGATGTAATACAACAACAATAAAATTAAAACAACTTAGAGTGGGAAGCTGCCAGCATGCTTCTGAGAAGATAACACAGCTGGTCACCTTGGTTCATGAAGAATCATCCAAATGGTGTCTCTTAGTTAAACAAATGCAGCAGACACCTATTGGCCTGGATGAAAGGTGTAATGGGGACTTGTTTCCTTTTGTGGCATACTGACACCTACTTCTGTCTTTGGTCTGCAACACTCTGAAGAAGGTTGGGTCAGTTTGCATATGAGGCTCAGAGTCTTCCGGGTGAGAAAGAACAGGAGCATAAACCTCTTTTGCAGAGTTTGGACCTGGATGGAATCAGATAGGAGTGGACAGGACCTTCAACTGAGTGGGAGAAAATTACTCTAAGGTGTCTAGATGAGGGCTTTACCATCAGAGAGTGGGAGTCTGGCTTTTGTGAACTTTTTGAACTCAACACAGGCCATGACGATGATGGTGGCTTTGGAAGGCATTAAAACCAAGCTCTGAAGGCAGAGAATTATCAGGTTGGTATATTTATAGGAGTTATAATCTGCAACCTGGGTGAAGACATGGGACAGGTATATAACCCCAGGGCAGACAAATATTCTAAATTCTTCAATTTCACTTATATTTTGAAATCCTCGTAATAACCCACATTGAAGAGGACAACCTACTTTACTCAGTCTACCAATTCAAATACCCATCTTACCCAGAAACAGCCTCACAGAGACACCCAGAATAATGTTTGACCAAATGTCAGGGCATGCTGTGGGCCAGTCAAATTGTTAACCATCACAAGGTGTTAGGTAGAAAAACGGGTTGGTGGTTTTATTGGACACAGTTGGCTGCCTCCAAGTTCTCTGCTTTTCTAACAGAGCTCCAGTTTTGTTCAGAAGCGTTTGTCTGCTCTATGTAGTCACCTGTGTCAGGGAAGCTAATCCAACTCCAGCTTGAGGGAGATTGAGCAAAGGAATGTTATTCTTTTTGCCAATGGTTGATTCAGTAGTAACCACGGGACCTGGTTCTGGGCAATGAGGCCTGAATAAATACCAGAAGCCTTGTGAGAAAATTTCTGTTTATGAAGACATAGTCTTCCTCCTGCCATGTACCAGACCTGAATGTGCTGCCTGGCAGTGCCACCTCACCATGCACCTGACGAGGAGGAGACTGACAGTGAGGATGGCAGAGTAAACCCTGTGCAAAAGGCTTCCAGGCCCACCCTGCCTCACTGAACACCTGTTTTGTGAACTATCACCATCCTTATTGTTTATCCCAGTTTCAAGTCAGAACTGTCACTTGCAGCTGTATGCTGGCTGATAAAATCTTAAAAAAAAAGATGGAGGGTTTGGTTGAAATAAAGTTAATGAGGTTTTCTTTATTCCAGGACTTCTCTGTGTAACAGCATTTATTCTGGGGGTGTGCTTTGTAACTATCCAAGAGAAGGATACGGCAGGAAGCATTTCCCAGCCATGTGTGACCATGCAAACCTTTGCAGAGAAGGAACCTGTGAGACTGATGCTACTACAGGCAGTGGAAGACTTTTGAGACTTTAAAGAAGGTAAATGAGAGCATTGTGTGCCCAGTAAACTCTACCCTTTCCTTCCCCAGCCACACCAAGAATTATGTCCCCTGTGATTTGAAAATATAAGGACACTCAGAAGCAGCTCTCCAGAAAGAAGTTACAAAACTTGACTTACTCTACCAATTTCTTACTCTCCTTTCAGTTCTCAAATTCTATGGGGCTGGTATAATTTGATATACAAGGTCTGTCCCCAAAGTATCCAGCCAATGTCCATATAATTTAAAATATTAAATGGCTCAATGCTTTCAGGACAGACCTTGTGTTCCTCTCCAAGCACTGAACAAATAGTTTTCTCTTCTTTTTTTGTCACTCTCCAACATCTGTGAATGAAGTTGAAATGTGTGTGTGTGTGTGTGTGTGTGTGTGTATGTTGTGTATCACATCTGTTCAACCAGTCTTTAGAGTGAATTATTTAAAATAACCAACTGAGTGGGTCTTTGATGAACATTTCAGTTTTACTTAGGTTCTGACCACATTTTTAATTTTTCCATTTTTTTATTTGTTTGTTTGTTTTGTTTTGGAAATGGCTTGAAAGCCATAAAGGACAGTGTTAGAATGTTTTCTCCCTACTTGGTGGCAGGGTAGATGAATGGCATAAAATAGAAGAGTTCAATCCTTTCCAGATGGGAAAAATTGCTTCTGTGGCTTTTTTTCATATATGTTAAATTCATCATGGTTTTCAAACTGAAGCTACTTTGGCCCTAAGAAACAAGGGAGATCTTTGCACTAAATGACCATGCCTCCTGAAGATAGGAAGAACTGGGCAGCCTCAGGCAGGTCAGTCATCCTCAGTTTCCCTTTCCACACCATGGGGTGATGACCATGACTTCCCAGGGATGGCATGAGGTTGATGGGAATGAAGGGACATAGTGACCATCAGAGCTCCTGTAAGGATGGGGTAAGAGATACATCACTGCTGTTTCCTGCTCTCAAGTTGTCCTGTGGGAGGAGACACTGAGAACAACCTGGCCTCCAGGACATGAGGGTGTCTATAGTAGGGGTAACTTGTCATTAATTGGGGACCATAGAAAAAAACATTTCTAAGGAACTAGTATGGAAGAACCATGGACATGGACAACAAGTAAGATTGACTTTAGGGGTAGTGGGTGGGTGGGAAAGGGGACAGAGGGAAGGAAAAAGAGGATGGATGTAATAAAATAACAATAAAATTAAATAAAAAAAAGAAATAAACATTTCTGTCACATTCTCTGCTTTGTTAGAAGAAACACCTCATCCCTACCCTAAAGGCCAAGGCTCAGAGATCTTAGAGGATCCTACGGCTCAGTTTGAGTCTCATGTTGGTCCAGGTTGCCCAACTCAGAGGAAATCCATTAATTCTCCCAACTGCTGACAAGGCCAAATCAATATGGAAGCTGCTTTGAAAAGTCCAGTTTGGGCCAAGAGGGCCAGACAAGTGGACTTTTCTTGCAGGGCAATGATTGCATGTTTCTTCTGAGCAGGTTATTATAGGTTATAGGACAAAGAAGAAAACTGACCATCAATCAACAAAGTGAAATTAAAAATTAACATTTTCCTGTTTGCTCAACTACAATCTTTGAATCAGTCAATACTCAGAGGCTGTGCCAGTAACCTGATTTGAGGGCAGCCATAAACCCTGCTCAGAAACCAGCCCAGGTAAACAGTTAAGGCTGAGACGAGTTGTGCAAGACTGGGATTAAATGCATCTGGGAGGTAGATACTAGCAATTTCTTGCTGGGGTCTGGTGTTTGTGGTGCTGGGGTTGGAGGGTTTGAGAGGACCCAGAGCCCTAGTTTTTCTGGGTGTAATTTATTCTAGCTGTCCATTCCAGAGAAAGCCAAAACTACCAGACAACACCTTCTGCTTCGTCTCTTCTCTTTTCAGCCCCTTTCTCCCCTCTCAGCTCCATATGGCAGCCGGTCAGATGGAGGTGAGTGGGCAGGAGGCAGGGAGGGAGCCAGCCCGTGCTGATGGGAAATTGAGGTGCAACTGTCTGAATCTGGGGATGACTCATTCCCACTCCCTCTCTTCATTTTGGGGGTTGAAAATACCTGCGAAGGAGGCAGTGGTAGAAAATGTAGCTACAGCTATTTTAAATATACCTAAAAGCACAGTTCCTAGCAATTAATAACTATTTGAGGAAAGGGTAAGTGAGTGGATTATGACCAGAGAAGACGGGGAATCAGAAAAAAGGAATTTTAATATGGATATTTTGCCACTTACTAAGTTTAATCATGCATGTATTGTTGGGATTTTGAACATGAGTGCATCACACTTGTAATTAGAATAAATTAGTAAGACATAGGTATTTACTGTACACTTAGTATATCTCAGGAATGATCTAGACCCTGGGGATGCAGAGGTGAGTGAGTAGTAGATGCTGCACTGAAGGGCCCGCAGTTCAATAAGGGAAGGTCAGACAAGCACTCACCAAGGTAGAAAGTGCTACGAGTTTGCTGAAATAGTGCACTTTTTTAAAAGTTAAAATATAAAAGCTTGTGTTGTCACCAGTGTAATTACTATGCAGCGTGGTTCCAAAGCACAGTGAGAGCACTTCCTGCCTGAGGATCAGGTGGCGAGGCCCTGCCCTGGCCTATGAAACACTTACCTGGTTCTGGCCTTCATGATGGCTCTCTGCCTCCCTCTCTGGTCAGACCCAGCCCCTCCCCAGGCCTCACCAGCTCCCTCCCAGTGACCCTCCAGCTTGGGCGTGCAGGGAGAGAGTGCCAGGAGAGGATAGATGTGAGAGGCAGTGCCCAGCACAGAGGGAGAAGCAAGACTTGCTGGCCAAAGCCAGTATTTGTGCTGGAAGGGCATTAGGGACATCTGCCAGTGCTGACACCCTTGTTTTATGGAAGATGAAACCAAGGCCCAGGGTGGGTAAAGCCTTGTTGGAGGTCACACAATGAATCCATGTCACGGCCAGAGCTGGAACCTGGGTTTCTCATCCTTAGGTGTGGGGGTCTGCTGCTGCTCTAGGAGAGACCCCCTGCTCCTTTTGGGGGCTGGCAAATTTTCTCTCTTCCCTTCTATAACCACAGCGGCCTCCAAATGTGTCTGCCTGACCCTGAGCTTGGTCCATGCTCCCTGGCTGAAGATTTTACCCCTGGAAGTCTGAGTAGGGGCTGGGAAGATTCCAGAGCAGCCTGGTCAGAGGCTCAGTGTGGGCGAGATAGGCCGCCTCTAACCTCCCGTGAGAGCCAGTGAGGCCTGGAAGGTGGTTGAGAGGGGAAACCACACTCAGTAACCTCAGGTTTGGCAGGCGGAGGTGGGGGAGGTGGTGGGCAGCGCCAGAATGAACAGCCTTGGGGATGGGGTGGGAAAGGTGTGTGTGGATGTGTATAATTATATGCGAGTGTCTCTGTTTGCACAAGTAGATGTGGATTAATTATGCACGTGTGTGCAGCCACTGAAAAGAGATGCATATGTACTGAGTGGCAGGAATTCCCAAAGTGTTAAATTAAAGATGTAAATTATTGGAAAAACAAGTTTAGCAATAATCCTGTTTTTAGATCCACAAATCCTTGATGAAAGTTTATATGTTTGAGAAAGATACAGAGGACATGCCACACACTGCTGACATTGATTACATTGAGGGATCGAGATTATTACTTTAAAGTATTATCTCTGTTAAGAGTTGCCTTAAACTAGAAAGCCTGTTACCTCATTATAAAAATCTGACATAAGGCCCTGGCTGGTAGCACAGTGGATAAGGTGCTGGCCTGTGAATCCAAAAATGGCTGGTTCCATTCCCCAGCCAGGGCACATAACCAGGTTGCAAGCCAGGTCTCCAGCCAAGTCTGTAGCTGGAGGCAGGTGAGAGGCAGCCATACATTGATGCTTCTCTCCCTCTCTTCCTCCCTCCCTGCCCTTCTCTCTAAAAATATTGAATAAAACCTTTAAAAAATAAAATAATAAAAGGTTAAAAAAAATCTGACATAAAATAGAAAAGAGGAAAGTGTCATTATATGTGCATGTGAATATGTTAACGTGTGCACATATGTACATACGTCTCTGAGTGTTTCTGTGCATGGGTGTGCATGTGCATGTATTGGAGAGGACACCTCAAGGGAGAGCAGTACTTTGGGCACAGATTCCAGTCACTGGTCACATCCTCCAACATTTGCACTTTGGAAAGAACCTCAAGGATGTGTGCCTTACTTGAACGTTTTAAAACGAACACCTGCATTGTAGGTGTGGGCTGCTTCAGGGACCCTCGATTCACCAAGTGGCTTTGGATAAATTACAAATGGGAGAGGCTGGAGTTGAGGCTGGAACAGAGGCTGCACCTTGCAGCCAAGGCCGCTGATGGTTTAGAGGCTTCTTTGGGGAAAGCCGCATCCCCTTGCATAGCATTGGCGGGGCACCTCTGGGGTGCAGAGCACTGTGTACAGCTGGAAATGTGTTTTTCTGGGAGGACAGCTGTACAAGGAAGAAGGCTTAGAAATCTCAGCCTATGTAGGTCAGATGCCTTCTACAGGCAGAACAATTACCCTCTCCTTTCCCCCTCCCACCTCCACCTCCTCTCTCTCGCTCTCATTCTTTTTGAGATCCAGGATTTCACAAGCGACAGGATTTATTAACTGAGTTGTCTATGCCTCAACATTTCCGTGTTGAAGTGGAGCTTTAAATTCCCATCTAGAGCTGCAGGAGTCCATGCCTAACAAATGGATATTAAAATGATTTTTTTCCTAACATGAGGTGGGTTACACCGCGTGTGTGAAGAGAGGCAGCCCTGTCCCCTTGAGGAGACATGCCAAGATGGAACGAGGACTCTGGCTGTCCCTGGCCACAGACTTCTAAGCTATGGGATCAACTTCTCCTCAAGGCCAGAGCCTCGTCCTGCCTCAGCATCCTCCCCAGCAATCAACACAGGCCTGCCGGACAGCTGGGCCTTCGTAAATGCTTGCAGGATGAACAAGAAACGTAAAATATTTACGAGATCAAAACTACTTGGACCCCTTGCAATAGAATCCAGCTGTCCTAGTGAGCTGATGTCCTTCCTGCCCAAAATGCCACTGTGTCCCCTCTCACCTCAAGCTGGTTGGCAGCAGCTTGGGGACTGTTGAGAGGAATGGGGGCTCCCTGCATCACTGTCCCTTCTCCTTTAAAAAGGTTTCTGGGGACAAGGCAGCAGGCACCAGGCTGGTGGGAGCAGCAGGCAGAGGTGTTTTGATACCTTCCTGGTATCACCTGGGCCCTGTGACAGGAACTGGGGACAGAGTGGGAAGGGACTGTGGCTACTGTTCCTCTAGAAGCTAGAAAGTTAGAAGAGGAGAAGGGAACGAGCCAGGCAGGAGGAGAGAGAGAGAGAAGGGGTTGGGGAAGGAGGAGGGTAGGAGGAGGGGGAGATAATTAGAGGGGGTAGGGGGCAGACATTTCCTCAAAGGGATTTCTAAAAATCTAGGAAGGGACCTTGCCAGGTTGTTTTCTAACCACCCCAGGGTGTAAATGTGAGTTTTATTGCAGATGGGGAGCAGCTGTGTGTGTCCTCCAGCCTATACCAGAGGAAATGCTGGTCTCCCTGCTGGTGGGTTGTAGACCTAGGCCTCTGCCTGTTCTCTGTGCCTGAACCTGGAGCTCTGCCCATCTGCCTTTATTTCAGCTTCTTTAATCTGCCCATCTTCTTTGTCTGGCTGACTCTCACCCTCCAGTCTCCAAAATCCAGGCCTCTGCTTTGGGCTCAGGGGATGACCCAGTGATTCTCTTTGTCCCAGTTCCCCCTGTGTCCCTTAGCTAGACCTCAGCCACACCATTGCCCAGAAACCTGCATCAGCTTCCTGTGTGGCTGGCAGGGCTCATCAAATTCTAATTCCTGCTCACTCTGCTCTCCATCTGTTTTTAATATCTTCCCTCCCTAGCCTCATCCTAGTTTCCAGCCGGTTTCCTGCTTCTCTTCCAGGGAAGCCCTCAGTTGGCCTCCCTGGTGAGCCCTGAATGTATCGGTGTGCTCTCTGTCTCGGTGCCTGGCTTTGCTGCACATTTCCCATCTCTGCTGCAATTGTCTAAAGCCAACTCATCTCTTAAGACCTAGTTCAAGTTCTGTCCTTGGGCAGCCTCTTTGGTCCTTTCAGCTCACACTGACTACTTTATTCCCTGATTCCCACTGTATCATTCAGAGGACCTGCGGTTTTGCTTCTAATTGTTTTTGTCCCTAGATTTATGCAGACTGTGTGAGGGAATATACCATGTCTTTTACTTTCTTCTATCTCTGTCTCAAACCAAATCTGGGATTAATAGTTGCTTGAAATGGGAAAACTATAGCCAAAGAGATTTTGGGGAGGCAGAGTGCTTGAATAGTCCAGAATTTTCCTCCAAGGTCTTTGTTAGCCAAGTGTCTATGGCTCTGTTCACATGTGGTCATGTTGGGTTTTGCCAACACTGTGGAAAACCCTTGGATGTTAAGTTGTGTGAAGTTATTTCTATTTTCTCCTCACAAGGACATAGCCCAGGTGGTTGGTTATTCAGAGTCAGACAACACCAGAGTGAAAACAGATTTGAAAGTCATCTTTCCGGATCGTTCTGTGATATAAGAATTAATTACTGAACTGCCAGCCAATTTCAGGGACCAGCAGCTCTGTGCCTCTTAAGACCCCCCACTGAAACTCCAACACTTACAAGTGTGGGACCGTTCACCATCATTCAGAGTGTAAACCTGCTTCTGATGGGGTAATATGCTAGTCGTCATATCACTGGCATTTGGAAATTTTTGCTATACTTCCTTTCAATAATATTGTGGCCTGTCTTTCCATGGAATAAAAGACCAAGAAAGGTGGATTTGAAAGCATTATCAATGAGGTTCCTCGCAATTTAGATTCCCGTTCCATTTATGACATCTATCTTTATTACCTTTGTAATGAGTCAGGAATCCCTGGTCAGGTGACAAAACTTTACAGATGTCTTTAGGTGTCCATGTGTTTTAGTAAGTATACCTAGCAATGAGGTAGCAGTATGTCCGACAGACCATTTTGTCATGCCCCACAGGCATTCCACTCCTTTTCTCCACTGACAAACCTCCATTGTGACCAGCTCTTGGTGATGCATCTATGATCATGGTGGCTATCTCTGTCAGAGGTCCCAAGCCCACCTCCAGTCTGGGGTAGCTCAAGACATGGCCCCTCCTCAGAGAACAGGTGGCTGCCTGGCCAGCAGCCATAGGAGTGAGGAAACAGCCTGTATCTGGAGTCCCAGCCTTTTTAAGGTCCCTGTGTTTATGAAAACCTGGCAGCATTTTCACATGCTGCCATGGCTCACTTCTTGCTGTCGCTGCCCCCTCCCAACTCTGAAAGCAGCACCAAGGCCGGATACGAGGTGCTGTATCTCCTACCTGACTCCCTGCCTGGACACCGCCTTGTAATGTGAGTATTAAACAGCATGTCCTGAACATGTTCACATCTGCTAGTCCTTTGGGTGTTTTTTTTTTCCCCCTGAAATATCATGAACACTTAAGCAGCTACTTGGTTTGGAACTCCTATTTTACCACCAGGTCCAGGGATTTGTTAGGAAGACTCATGGGACTCAGCATAGAGTTGTACCCATGGCTAAGATTTATTACAGTGAGAGGCTACCAAGTTCACATCAGCAAAGGCAAGTGTGTGGGGGCAAAGTCCAGAGGAGCCCAGGAGTTCTCTCCCAGTGGAGTACATAAGACACGCTTACTTCCTCCAGTGATTTATGACAATGTATGTGACATGTTTTCTACCAGTGAATAGCATTAGAGATCCAGTACCTATTGGGGCCTGGTCATGTAGGCACACTTTGCCTAGCACATACTAACATGCCAGACTCCCAGAAGGAAAGCAGGTATTCAGCAAAACCATATTATTTGCCCATACGGTTTTGGCACAATGAGTGCCAAATTTAGGAATGTTCCCAATATCCAAGTTTCTTAGATGTTAGCTAAGGGCCAGCCTCATAAGCCGGGCTTCCTCAGGGTACAGTCTCAGGTCTGTTAAATTAAGTCTTTTCTGCATTCTATTTTTCATTTTTAAAGATTTTATTTATTATTTTAGAGAGAGGGGTAGGGAGAGAGGCAGACAGAGAGAGAGATATCAGTGTACAGTTGCCTTTCACCTGCCTCCAGCTACGGACATGGCTAGAGACCTGGCTTGCAACCTGGTTAAGTGCCCTGGCTAGGGAATTGAACCAGCGACCTTTGGGTTCATAGGCCGAGTGCCTTATCCACTGTGTCGCCAGCCAGGGCCACTACCCATTCTTCTTTGTCTGATACTTACTTTGTCAGCCTCCCTTGCAGCTGGGACTAGCCACCTGCCTCAGTTCTGGCCCATAAATGGCAAGAGAAGAGTGCAATGATAATAATATCTGTAGCTGGGGTAGCCATCTTGAGACAAGTGCAAGGACAGACCCCAAGGACAGCATGTGGACAGGTGAAAAAGAACTAGGCCCTTAGTAATATCTCTAAGCCAATGTACCATTCTGGGAACAAAATATCTCCACATTTCTTTTGCCATGAGATAATAAAAGGCCTTTGTTGTGTAAGTAATTGTCAAGATGGATGTAGATTACATGCATTCCTAAATAACATAATATGTATTCTTCTCTGTTAGGGTTGAACTGTGTCCCTTCAAAATTTATGTGTTGAAGTCCTAACCTTCAGTACCTCAGAATGTGACTATATTTGAAGACAGTGCCTATAAAGAGGTGTTTAAGTTAAAAGGAGGCTGGGTGGTCCCTACTCTAGTATGACAGGTATCCTTGTAAGAAGGGAAATTTTGGATACAGACGTACAGAAGTAAAAAGATGTGAGGACATGGTGAGAAAGGAGACCATTAGAAATCAAAGAGAGAAGTCCCAGAAGAAACCAAACCTGCCAACACCTTGATATTGGAGTTCTAGTCTCCAGAACTATGAGAAAATATGTTTCTCTTAAAATACCCAATCTGTGGTATTTTGCTATGAGAGCCCTAGGTAACTAATATACTTTCCATATTGACATATAAGTATAATTGACAAAGCAGAAACTTAGAAGAAATGGTCCAATCTGGTGGTCCCAATAGGGTGAGGTAAGAGGATAGATTAACCAAATGCCTCTGCAGGACAGGGGGTTACACCCACTCATTCCCATTTTACAGAGGCTAAGGCTTCTATATAACTGTGTTACTTATGAGATTGCAATAAGACACAATGAGGTAAATGGTAAAAGGAGATAGGACATCTGGTGACCTCAGGTTGATGGACAAAGGAGAGGCCCCTATGGCAAAGTCCTGGAGAAGGAGCAGAGGCAGAGAAAAGAGAAAGACTGTATCTCTGGACCATAGATAAGCCAGATTCCTCTTTGTGTCACTAGGTCTTGGACAGACCACAGCAGGTTGGCTTTCTCCAGAGGCAAGGACCCTTGCATGGGGATCAAGTGAAAGCAGTTACTGCTACTGTGGCCTCTGACTTGTTGATTTGGGGCTGTTTGAAGATATTGTGTGGCCCAGGGTCATTGGCTAAGGTATGAGTTAAGTCAGAGTAGCCACAAACCCAACTCAGGCTAATTTAAGGGAAAAATGAAAAAGAAAAGGAAAGGAAAAGAAAAGAAAGTATATTGGTTTATGTAACTAGAAGGTCCAGAGCTGCATGGAGCTTCAGTTACACTGGATTAAGGGGCTTATCAGGGTTGGTTCACTTTCTCTACTGCTCTGTTCATCTTGTCTTTGTTAGCCTTCATTTTTCCAATTGCCTCTCCTTACTTGACTATTCAAAAAGTTGCTGGTTATTCCCACGAAAAGTGAATCTGATCATGAGGAAATGATCAGACAGACCTAAATTCAGGAACATTCTACAAAACAACTATTCCATAATTTAAAAAAAAAATGTCAGTGTTATGAAAGACAGAGAAAGCTAAGAAGCTCTTCAAATCAAATGAGGCTTAAGACTCATTTTCATTTATGAAAACTAGATGCAACATACCAACACAGATCCTGGATTATATTTTGGATGGAAAAAAATTGTTGTAAAGGAATGTATTAGGTAATAGTATTGCTTCACTGTTAAACTTCTTGAATTTGATCTTTGTACTGTGGCTGTGTAAAAGAATGTCATTGTTCTTAAGAGATAAATGCAAAGTATATAGGGATAGAGGATCCAGATGTCAGCACTCTCAAATACAGTAATAGTTAAAACCATAGTAACTAAAATATTATAATAGCACAAAATAGAATAGGCAGAGGAGAAGATAGAGAATGATAAAGTAATTTTGGCAAAATGTTAATTTAGATAAAGAGCATACTAAGCTCATTGAACTGTTTTTGTTGCTTTTGTATAAGTTGGAAAAGTTTTGAAATTTTACATTTAAAAATGAACAGAAAACATGTTGATAGAAGCTGTGACCTATCCATGTCCATATGGCAATCTTGTGGAAGATATGTTAGCCTGGATCACATACTCATTTCGCTAAGATGAGGTCAGACACTGTGACTGACAGCCTCACAGGGGGCTTTGTGAAATGGGGAGGAATTTCCCCAGAATACAAAGGGAAGGGCATGGGAGAGTGTATGGACATGCAACAGTGAAAATCAACACATTCATCACAACTCTCTTTCAGTCTTCTCTCTTACAGTTCCCAGTCTCCCAGAGCCTCTCCTGTTGGCCTCTCTTCTTCCCAGGCATCCCTCCCTCCAAGGGTACCAGACAGAGGCAGATTCCTCTCAACAAATAGCTCCAGACTTGGGATTTGGGGGCTCCTCTCTCCCTTCATAATACCCATCTGGATGCCATTGTTGGTCCCACTGCCTCCTAGTTCATTGATGAAGACATCTGTGTATGTTCAAGTGTTACCAAGGGTTATCTGTGTGCTCTTAACCTCAGCTTACAGATTCTTTTTTTCTTTTCTCCTGGGGCTTAATCCAGGCAAGAGAAGCCAATGACAGGAGTTTCAGGCACAGAAGAACGTAAGTAATTCAGGCAGGAGGTAAATAATTTTGAGTGGATAGGCCTCTTGCTTCTTTCATACCCCACTGTGTTGGTGGCTTTTTCCTTCATCTCAGGCCAGGGTTTCTGACAAAGGGTTGACTACTGTCCCTTTTAGAGGAAGCCAGGATAGCCATAAGGCACTGGGCCAACATCACTTCATTTCCCAACAGGCAATTTTAACAATTGATTCGTTCCCAAGCAGTAAAGCAGAGTTAGCAAAGAGGTTGCTGGAACTTAATCACTACAAACTTGGCATGGATACCTCTGCACTCAGACTCCTTGAGAATAACGCAGGATTTAGGAACATATCTGCTGAGAGTGAGACTAGTAAGAAGCAAAGAAGAGCATTCATTCTTTGTTCATGTACTTACTCAGTCATTTACTTATGAAAGGCTGAATAGCATGTGATTAAGGTAGGTCCACATAAACATTCTCAAAGGTTGTGTGTGATGTATTCTGCATAACTCCAGGGGGTACTATTCACAAGGACCATATGTGGCAGCCCTAGGTTAGGGCCACTTGTATTGGGATTGTATCACCTGGATTCAAATCTGTTTCCATGATCTCCAACTGTGTGACCACAGACTAGAGTCTTCAGTCTAGTTTCATAGTAAGGAAACTACTACCTGTCTCAGGGTTGTTGCAAAGACTAAATGACCGAATACATCTTCATTCTATCGGTACTCTGAACAATTTAAGTAGCATTGCAATGATCTGTTCCTAATAATTCACAAAATACTCTGGGGAAATCATCTGGGTCTGGGGCTCTTCTGTGTATTTTTCCCCACTCCCACCCCTAGATATTTCAAAGGCAGATCCCAGATGTAGTATTTCACCCATAAATACTTCAGTATGTGACTGTAACAGAAAAAGCCTAGACCCTGGCTGGTGGCACAGTTGATAAGGTGCCAGCCTGCAACCCAAAGGTTGCTGGTTTGCTTCCCCAGCCAGGGCACATAACCAGGTTGCAAGCCAGGTCTCCAGCCAGGTCCATGGCTGGAGGCAGGTGAAAAGCAACCATACATGGATGTCTCTCTCCCTCTCTGCCTCTCTCCCCTCCCCTGTCTCTGGAAAGAATAATAAAATCTTAAAAAAAAAAAAGAAAAAAGAAAAGAAAAGTAAAGAAAGAAAGAAAGAAAAAGCCTAGAACCAAAACGAACAAACAAACAAACAAAAAACCCCAACCCCCCCAAACAAAAAGAACCCAAAGCAAAAATAACCCAGCCACATATAATGCCATCATTATGTAAGTATAGTTAATTCCTACATGTCACTAATATCAAGTTCATATTCAAATTTCTCTAACTCTCTCAATTGCTTTTTTAAAAAATCCAACATACGTGTTTTAGGATGGTTTCCCACTCACCTTGATGTAGGGTGTTTTTGGTGCTGCTCCATCAGAGGGGGCACCTGGCAGAGACTGTGGGGCAGCATGCAGCACACCAAACCCTATTGTACACGGTGGCAGGGGCGGTGATTTTTGTGGCATCTGGGCATTTCACACCATTTCATAGGAATTGGGGCTCTGAACAAGGCACTTCCTCCTGTGTTTCTTCTTCTCTTCTGGAAAGGGATGACGGGATGAAGGAGATCCTTTGTGAAAGGCATGTTCTTGTAGGGAGTTCACTACTGCCAGAAAGCTCAATTACTTTTTACAGTTGTTTTTCACATTAGAATCCTGTATCTGCAAATATCATTTTACCTGACCAGTGGTATCTGACTACAGATCCTTCAAATCCCCTTTGCACACACTTGTGGAAAACCCTGGTAGCCTGTCCCTTTTTCTGGATAGTACTTATGGTTCTTTCTTGTGCCAATATCCTGCTTTTCTAAGGTCTCAACACTCTCTGCTCAAGGCCACTTGCTTTTCTCCTTCGAGTGCCACCCACACATGGATCACAGCCCATTTCCCTTTATTTCCTCTGAACACAACTTGCACGTAGCTCTCGGAAGATTCAGAGGAAATAGGAAGCAGGGTAGTGTGGGTGGAGAACATGTTAAACTGTAGCAGCACAGTAGAAAACCCACATCCTTAAATGTCCCTTTACTCTCCGGTCCCCTGAGACTTCTCACGTGACTTTGCTTCTCCCCAGAATCCTAGCCTCTTGCCATGTCACTTGGCAACCCCCTACTCCCATTGTGCCAGAGTCTGCCCACTTGTGTGCTTCCTCATCCCTTCCTTTGAGGTTGCTTACGGAGACTTCAACTTCTTCTTTTTTTAAAAAAGATTTTATTAATTATTTTTAGAGAGAGTGGAAGGGAGAGAGGCAGAGAGGGAGAGAGACATCCATGTGTGGTTGCCTTTCACCTGCCTCCAGCTACAGAGCTGGCTGGAGACCTGGCTTGCAACCTGATTATGTGCCCTGGCTGGGAATCGAACCAGTGACTTCTGGGTTCATAGGCTGGTGCCTATCCACTGTGCCACCAGCCAGGGCTGAGACTTCAACTTCTTACAGTGTTAGGCCAGGAACCTAGATTCCTTGGTCTGACTCCTCTACCTCTGGACCACCTCTTACTACAATGAAAACACCCACCAGAGTGTTTTGTTAAACAAAAGTCAAGAGTTCTGGCTTCTTGATTCCTATTTCTACATCCTCTGTGGCCTCTGGCACTGTACTAGTCCAGACCTGCACAATTGTTCACCTGGCCTATCATAGTAGCCTTTTATCTGGCCTGACATAATTTTTGGCCCACGCTAACTCATGCTTTATACATAAGCTAGAGTGCTATTTCCAAGATGTAAGTGTGTGTGTTATACTACTGCCATGTTTAAAATGCATCAGTGTGGACCCATTGTGCTTCAAACAACATCCCCAATACTCAACATGCCCAAAGGCTCAGCCTGAGTCCAGCCCTGCCCATGCCATCCTTATCTGATGTACACCCCCACCTCCTATCTCCATCCAATGGTTTTCCTTAAGTACTTCCAGTTCTCTCTAATGGCCAAAACCTGGTCATGCTTTTTCCTCCACAAGCTCTGCTTCCTTCTTCTACCTGGTTACCTCCTACTCCTTCTAGCGTCTGCTTAGAGAGAATGTCCCTGGCCCTAGTTTGCACCCTGCACCTTCCTGTCCCTTTGTAGTACCCTTTAGTTTTACAATTGCCTGATGTCTACTGTCCCTGCTAGAGGATGGGTTATGTAGAGGCAGAAACCATGACTGCCTCGTTCATAACTCCATCTTCAGCTCCTGATGCAGTGTTTTACACAGGTGCTCAATGAAAAATTAGAAGTTCAACTGAACATCCAAGAGAATGCTAATGGTGCAATGGACACTGGTGATAATGAAAAAAATCCTAGTAACTTGGAACATGAAGTCATCATTCTTCAACAATCCTGCATTATGCTCACCTGTAGGTGCCAGGGTTCTGACATGTCAAAGGAGAAAAAGAGAGGAAAAAAGTGCATCTAAGGCTGCCCAGCTGGTGCTTACAGAAACACTGCTCTGTGATGTATTTTTTGAGGAGATATTTTTAAAGCTACATTTCCAGAATTATACAGTTGCATACGTAATGCATCAGCTCCTATTGATGAAGTGATTTCTGCAGAGAACTGGCTGCCTTCCAAGAGGAAGGAAGGGCTCCTGAGATGCCTCTGAAAAAGATGAAAGAATTTCTAAAATAGCAGCTTAATGTTGTACCACATATGGGATTTTCAAATTTGCAGCTGGCTGGATAACCACTTCCGACTTTAAGCCGTTTGACTTACTGTTTCCATGGCTTCAAGCATCCAGAGCTTTATTTATCTCCTGGTTACCAAGGGGTTTCTCTGCTTTCTCCCGTGCTCAGTCATTCCCTCCTGTTGAGTATTTCCAGTTGCATGTTACTAGCATTTGACTAAGTGTCTGCATGGAACAGAAATTCCATGGAGGTGGTACCACATCTGTACTTTGTCTCTTTGATCTTATAAATAACTGGATCCTAATGTGTATTGTTGAATAAATGGGTCCCCAATCAAAATGTTGAAGCCTATCAAAAAAGTATACAGGAAAGAATCACTTACTAATATTAAAGGCAACATCGATTCCAACCTAAACCATCAACTTAAATATACTCATTCATGGCCATATTATATACACTCCCTATTTCAGTTACTATTGCTGCATAACAAACTATCCCAAAACTTAAAGGCTCAAAATACCTACTTTTTATTCTGCTCACTTATTCTTTGGATTAGGATTTTAAACAGTGCATGAAGGAAATGGCTTGTCTCTGCTCCATGACATCTGAGGCCTCAGCTTGGAAAATTTAAAGGCTGGATGACGAGATGGGTAGGGACTGTAATAATTTGCAGGTGCCTTTACTCATGTGTCTTGTGCCTTGACTGCTATGCCTTGAAGACCAGGAATGCTGACCAGAGCACTTACATGGGCTTCTCCATGTGGCTTGGGCTTCCCTACAGTATGGCAGCCTCAGCATAGTTGGACTTCTTATATGGTCCTGAGTATGCCAGTGAGCAAGGTGGAGACTGCATCTCTATGACTCAACTCCAGAAGTCACTCAGTGTTACCTCTTGTTATATTCTTATTGGTCAAAACAGTCACAAGGCCACTGAGATTCAAGGGGAAAGGAAATTGATTCTGCCTTCTGATGGGGATGTGACAAAGTTGTTTTGTAGGAACGAAAATGTGTTATAGCCAACTTTGAAGAATACAATTTGGCATAGTTCCTCAAGCTTTATCTGCTGATAAGTAGGTAACTAAGTTCCAGGCATTGGGTGTTGGAGAAAGGTAGCCAAGGTAATCTCATGCTCATATGACTCTTTCTTGGAGTATATTTTTTTCAAGTAGAAGTCTCGGTTCTTATTATCCTCTTAGTTGTTATTGATCCTTGGCTTAAGAAATAATTTCTTTTTAAATGCAAATAGATAAGCAAGATGACATCAACCCCACTTGTGTTATTTATCAAGACATTTAGTGGGATTGACTTTGGGGGGAAGGGTGGGTGGGGAGGGAGACAGAGGGGAGCAAAAAGGGGATGGATGTAATACAACAACAATAAAATAAAAAAAAAAAGACATTTAAGTGTTTGTAGGAAAAAGAGAATTAAGTTTTAGAAGAACTTTAAAAAATAATCTTCCTTGTAGAAATTAACACACATTATTGTAATCAAGACTGACAAGTTCTGCAATAAAGAAACCTTTTACACTTTAATTTGGGCATGTATTATGTCAACAAAATGTCAGAGTCCTGTTCCCAGCTCTGCATTGACCATCTTATAACCCTGGGTAAGTTGCTTCCCTTCTCTGGGCCTCAACTTCTCTCACTTATAAAATAAGAAAGTTAAATTAGATGATACAGAAGGCCTGGTGATCCCAGGGGTGGTTATTAGTTCCCCAAGCCACCCCCAAATCAACCCACAGCAGGGAGTTTTCATAAACACCAATTTTCAAGATAATTCCCTCTCCAGATTGCTGACCCAAAGCAATAACAGTTTAGAAAAACTAGAGCAGCTGCTGAAGGTTTGATTGCTTTTAACCTGCTGGGACATTCTTACCCCTTGGGTCTCATTGGATTGTTGTGAGGATCAAGTGTGAGAGCCAGTGGCAAAAATGCTGCATACTCTGGACAGACAGTTACTCTTGTGTTGTCGTAACAAATCAGAAGCAAGATCAAAGTCCAACCTCACTGGTCTTTAGAGTGACTGAATTGAAGAGTTGGTGGGCTATATTGATTACTCAAAGTTGAACTGGTGAATAGTTTATCAGGAAGAAAGTTTCAGACAAGTAGGTTGGAATTCAAGGGATGCGAGAGCCAACAGGCAGGGTGTTGAAGTCAGTGGAGTGAGTCTGTGTTGACATTGGCAGAATGGTCTCTTTATGAAACGACTCATCAGAAGCTCGCATGCAGCCATGGTTGTGTCTGTTCTCTCTGTGGCCTCCAAGAGACCTTCACTCCAAGTTCCCCCAATAGGCATTTGGGCCACTGAGTGAAATGTACCAGCTGGCCCAGGCTGCATGAGCCCATAATCTGTGACAGTAGCTGACACTTATTAAGTGTTTATTAAATGCCAGGCCCTGAACTGATTTTCTTATAAGCTTATTCCATTTAGTCCTCCCAACAGGCCCCTGAGTTGGATCTTATTATTATTTCCATTTTATAGATAAGGAAACTGAAGTTTGGGAAAGCCATACTTTGTCAGGATTAAAACTCAGTTCCTTTGATTCCACAGCCCATGTCCTAAACTCTATTGTAGGCGTTGGCCTTAGTTCATTTCTGTGTTTTCCATGCCCACGTGCCAAGCAAGCGGAGAAGGCAGCCTAGAGCTGGACTGTATGGACAAGCTTGGGTGTAGAGTCCTTGGACAGAGTTTGGGGGGCTGACATTGGCAGGAAGGGTCCTGAGATCTTACAGGTAGAGGCCAGTGAACTAGGATAAAGGTCCCATGAGAAAACAGTAAAAGATGGAGAACCTAGTGCTTTGAGTATTAATTGCTTAGCCAAGGACTTATAGAGGAGTGGGAAGGTCAGTGAGGTGGGCAAGAATAAAAGAGGCTTTGATAGCTGATGTCAACCAATAATCAAGTCTCAAATGCTTTGTAGACATCCATCACTCCCATGTTCTTGTTTGGGTTGCCCTTTCAGAGTTGCGAGAAACACCGTGGGGCTGCCCACTGGCGCCCCATCACCCCATCTCACCCCTATCATCCCTCTGACCATAGAGTGTCTCATCGGTGCCGTGCAGTAGCTTGGTTAGAGCCAACAGGCACAGTTAGCAGACAGAGGGGGAAACCTCCCTCCCTAT
This sequence comes from Noctilio leporinus, assembly GCA_004026585.1. Taxonomy (NCBI): domain Eukaryota; kingdom Metazoa; phylum Chordata; class Mammalia; order Chiroptera; family Noctilionidae; genus Noctilio; species Noctilio leporinus. The sequence continues at coordinate 120,737 of PVIW01001071.1, read as the reverse complement.
CATGTGCCTCAATTCTGGGCCACCCGGCTCGGAGGGGCCAGGAGTGCTGAATCTTTTCCCAAACTGTTGCAGACCAGTTATGACGCAGCCACAGGCCTTCCTGCGAGTGGATGTGGCTGTCAAGAGCGCCAAGAAACTTTAGACACGGGAAGAGTGACTTGGCAAACGCAGAGCCCTGCCTGGCCGTGTGTGACAGCGTGGGGCAGGTCGCCTCTTTTCCACTGAGGGGGTGGCTGTGCATGGGTGGGTGTCTGCTTTGGAAGCCCTGGGGCTCTGCAAGAGGCACCGGGGGAACTGCCCGGCCGGGGCGGTGGCCAGTGTCAAACAGCAGCTTCGCTTAGCCCGTTTCGGTGCTTCGCCAGGCTGCTCTGTCCTGCCCTGCAGTCCAGCTCGCTGCAGCGAGAGTGTGACCCTTCTTCCAACAACCCTTCACGCTGCGGAGGCCACGTGCGTGCACACACAAACACGCACCGGTGCACGCACGCACGCATGCTACACGCACGCTGCATCCGCGCACGCACGTGCGTGCGCGCCGAAGACCCCGGAGGATGTCTGGTTTCTCACTGCGCTTTCACCTCAGAGTATTTAAAATTCAGACCGTAGAAGACGATGAAAGGGTGGGTTCCCGACCTCCTCTCCTTGCCGCTCCTCCTGCTCGTTCTCTCCTCGTCCTGTGCTACCCTGGGCTCCTGGCTTGTTCTCCCAAACCTGGCTCCGGTATCCGGGAATCTTCAAGGCTTCCAGGGAGGGGAGGTGCTGGGATGAGTCACTGCTCTCCAGGAGGTGGCGGAGGGGAGGAAGGCTGACTGCCAAGGGGGTCAGGCGCGGCTACCGCCTGCCTTTTCTGGCTTTCTGGCACACCCTGGGTAGTGAAACTGAACATCTGAGGCGCAAAAGCGGTTACTCTCCTGAGATGACCCCCCCTGGATAGAGCTCCGTGGTCCTTTGCGAGTCCCTGGATGGTGTGACTGATACCCTGGGTGGTCTCTGAGGTCTGACCCAATTAAGAAGGTTTCAAGTTCTGTGTGCACTGTCCTCCCCTGCAGCCAGACTGGGCTAGTTGGCCGCAGTAAGAAAGGCAAGAAAGAAGCAGGCCTTTAACAAAGCAACCTTTAGTGGGGCAGCGGTCACCTCAGTAGAGTCTCCGGGCATTTGAACACTGGAACTCAGAAGGAACAAAATGCCCCCATTTGGAATATAGAGCTTCTTAATGTCTGGAATCTGGTCTCGAGTCCACACCACACTCCAATGCTTTGTCATCCCAAATGAGAGTCTTGGTGGTGGATCACTTATGAAACGCAGGCTTACACGCAGAGTGGTGGTGGGCAGTGGGGCAGGGAGAGCGGCTTCTTTTCCAAGGCCATCTCCGTGCTCTGGGGTGGGATAGGACCACCCATTTGACACAGGAAACCATTGATTGTGAAAACCACTGGCGAGCCCTTGAGAGCTGGGACTGATGAGAATGAAATTCTACATGGCTCTGGAGGGCATGGCTTTGGTTGTGAAAGAATGCTGAGTCGGAGTAAATCCTCCAGTTCTTATTCATCCCACCCCGGGGAAGGAAGCACCTGTTTTCAGCTTTCCAGAGGATGGCGCAGCCCAGTGGCTGGGTCCATATGGCATGGCACTGGGATTTAGGGTCCTTGGAGATGAAGCTTGGTGACTTCCTGGGTTGTGCTTTGCTCACACGTGGTAACACCTGGAGGTGTCCCTTAGAAGAAGCTGTTTTCCTTTGCTCACCAAGACAATGTGTTCTCACTGTCCTCCATTGCATATCCTGCCTGGCTGGGGGACAGTATGGTGGCCACACCAACATCAGCAGAGACTCTGGTAAGAAAGTGCCAGGCAGCATTTTCAGCGCGGTAGCATTTGGGCTGCCTTTGTGCCTAGACTCCTGCTTCTTGGTGAACCCTGGGGCAAATGCTGCTGTATCCTGTAACACCATGTCTTAACCCTCTGTGTGGGTCTCAGCTTTTTCTGCATGAGACTTCCAGCTCACCCATTGCTTGGTGGCTGATGTAAACATTCCCAGTCGTTTTTGGAAGCGGCTTTCATTTGTCTGCAGTGATAGTGTCATTGGTTAGAACCATTCTGGGGTCTGTGAGTCATACCATGTAATTCACTTTGGAGAATGGCCTGACTGTAAAACCATGTTTAAAAGAGCCAGAGGTTACCTATGGTATCGTCGAGACTGCAGTGTTAATGCAGGTGGGGCCACTAGGCAGCAGCAGCCCAACTTTCCCCACCTCCCAAAAATTTTTAATCTGTGACATGTGTATCTCTGGGCTAATTGGGTGATAAGTATTCACAGTCACTCCCCATGGTCACTAGTGATCCAGCTTATGGCCAAGTGGGGCATGATAGAGACATTATTGTGTACCTGCAGCCAGTTTGAACCCCGGGAATGACCATGTTCAGTAGCTGAATGGCGAGAACAGAACGTGGCTCAGGAGTCCCACAGACCTGGGTTGAATCCCAGTGCTTCTGCTCACTAGCTAGGGTCCTAGTGCTGGGCTCCAGGGTATGAGGGGCTTGCTTTCAATGACCTCTGAGTCCTGCCTCTGGACAAAACTCTAGGATTCTGTCTTGAAAAAAAGGAACTGACCTAATTTGCTCGAGTGTACTGTTTTCCAGTGAAAATAAACCTTGGTTACTTATTACCTGACCTACATTTCCTGTGATTGCAATGGAAGAAGGCAGATCTAAGTTTCTTTTCTTTTTTTTAAAGTATATTTTATTGATTATGCTATTGTCCCAATATTTTTTCTCTTTGCCCTCTTCCACCTCGCCACCCTCTTTCCTCCAGCAATAACCCCTCCCTCTTAGTTCATGTCCATGGGTTATGTGTGCAAGTTCTTTGGCTTCTCCATTTCCTCTACTGTTCTTAACATCCCCCTGTCTATGTTGTAATTACAAATTATGCTTCTTAATCCCTGTACCTTTTTCCTCATTCTCCCCCTTCTCTTTCCCTGGTGATAAACTTCCATATGCTCTCCATATCTGTGATTCTGTTCCTGTCCTAGTTGTTTGCTTAGTTTTTTTTTGTTGTTTAGACTCAGTTCTTGATAGTTGTTTGTTGTCATTTTACTGTTCATAGTTTTTATCTTTTTAAAAATATTTTTAATATATTTATTATTTTTAGAGAGAGGGAGAGGGGGGAAAGAGAGAGAGAGAGAGAGAGAGAGAGAGAGATCAATGTATAGTCATCTTTCACTTGCCTCCAGCTACAGACCTGGCTGGAGACCTGGCTTGCAACCTGGTTATGCTCCCTGGCTGGGTATCTAACCAGCGACCTTTGGGTTCGCAGGCCAGTGCCTGTCCACTGAGCCACTAGCCAGGGTGATCTTCTTTTTCTTAAGGAAGTCCCTTTAACATTTCATATAAAGGCTTGGTGATGATGAACTCCTTTAGCTTTACCTTGTCTGGGAAGCACTTTATCTGCCCTTCCATTCTAAATGAAAGCTTTGATGGTTAGAGCATTCTTGGTTGTAAGTGCTTGCTTTTCATTACTTTGAATACTTCTTGCCAGTCCTTTCTGACCTGCAAAGTTTCTTTTGAGAAATCAGCTGATAGTCTTATAGGCACTCCTTTGTAGGCAACTCCTTTCTTTTCTCTTGCTGCTTTTAAGAATTCTCTCTTTATCTTTAATCCTTGGTATTTGACTTAAGATGCATCTTGGTGTGTTCCTCTTTGGGGCCAACTTATTTAGGGCTCTGTGTGTTTCCTGGACTTGTATGTCTTATTTCCTTCACCAAATTAGAGAACTTTTCATCCATTATCTTTGAAGTAAGTTTTCAATTTCTTGCTCTTCCTGTTCTCCTTCTGACACCCCTGTGATTCAGATGTTGGCATGTTTAAAGTTGTCCCAGAGGTTCCTAAGCCTCTCCTCATTTTTTTCAATTCTTATTTCTTCATTCTATACTGGTTCACTGTTTAATTCTTCCTTATGTTCCAAATCATTGATTTGAACCCCAGTTTCCTTCCCATCACCCTTGAATTTTTCTTTGTTTCACTTAGCATAGCCTTCGCCTCTTCTCTTCAGCATTTACCATACTCAGACCTGTCTGTCAAGTCTTTATCTTTATCACCAGTGTTTTGAGTTTTGCATCTACTAGGTTGGCTGTCTCCTTGCCTCTTAGTTCTCCCACTGAAACCTTGATTTGTTTCTTCTTTTGGTCCTTACTTCTGTCTCTTCAACTTGACAGGCTCCTATGTTTGCCTCTGTGTCTTAGGTAGAGTTATCACCCCTGTTACATTGTAAGAGGTGGAGCCTTAGGTATTCATCAGTCCTGGGTGACCCATTTCACCAGGTTGTGGTGCCACATTTGGGGGAGGGGTCATAGAGGGAACAATGCTGCTCGCTTGGCACTTGTCCAATTTCTAGTTACTTCACTGACTCCTTTATGTGACTGGCACCTCTGTAACTGTTGCCTTGGTAGTGGTTCCCAGAGTGGGTGGGTTTGTGTATATTCTAGGACCATGGGGGCCTCTAAATGGACTCTGCTGAGAGATGGGCAGTTTCTTCTGCTGCCTCAACCTGACTGGTTTCAGAGCCAGAAGCAATGAGGCTGTAATTTCCCAGTGCAGGACCCTGGCCTTGGGTTGTGCATCTGGCTCGGGGCTGGGATCTCTTCCTAGGTGTCCCTCATGTGAACGTGGGACTACTTGTTCCGCTGGCCACAGCCACTGCCTTGCCACAGCCACACCGCATCCTCTCCACCCTGGCTCACTATCTCTGCCTCTCCTACCCATCCGGATCAATATTTTTTCTTTAAATCCTTGGTTGTGGGACTTTCATACATCTTGATTTCCTGCCAGTTTTTTGATTGTTTGTTTGTTTTGAGGTTAGTTATTATCCTTCTTATGAATGTGTGGGGAGGTGAAGTATGTCTACCTAAACTTTCATCATGGCTAGAAGTACAGATCTAACATTACAGAAATTATTGTTTAGAAAGTAAATATCTCCTAGAATCCTATTGCTGCCTCCTTCCTGCTGCTTGCAGCCCCCAGGATAACATTGTTATTACTTTTGTTTAGATCCTTGTGGGCATTGTCCATGTGGTAGCAAACATAAATCTATTATTTTATGGAAATGGGGTCACACTAAACATGCTCCTCTGAAGGTTGCTTTTTGTAATAATGTATTTTGGACAACTTCCTGTCAGTACATATCTATCAATTTCACTTTTCAACAAGAAGATGTCTTCTTAATGCTTTGGGGAAACAGGAAAAGGAAGGAAACCATGATATCTATAAAGCTTGTCTTCTTTTATTTTCAATATTATTTCTGCTGTGTGTAGGAAGAGAATAGCTGAAATTATCTTTCAAATACTTTAGATATAGTTAAATAAACCATAGGAATGAGAGTTGGATTATTACAGGAAATCAGTGAATAAATGGAAAAGACTCACTTTGCCATTTTGATCGTTCCTTATTATTATGCCATTTTGTGTTCAGTTGGCCTGCTCGAATAAATGGAAGACTGTGGTAAGCAGAGTAGTGACCCCCAAAGATGTTCCCACCTTACTCCCAGGAACCTGGAAATATGTTACCTTATGCGACAAGTGGGATTTTGACAGATGTGAATAAATTAAGGATCTTGAGATGGGCAGATTATCCTGGATTATCTTGGTGGGCCCATTGTAACCATAGGGTATCTTATAAGGGAAAGGGGCAGCAGGAGGGCAGAGCAAGAAATTAGAAGATGCTACAATGCTGGCTTTGAAGATGAAGGAAGGGGATCAGGAGCTAAGGAATTCAGGCAGCCTCTAGAAGCTGGACAAGACAAGGGGAAGCAGATTCTCCCATAGAGCCTCCATAAGGAATGCAGCCCACTGACACTTTGATTTTAGCCTAGTTTCACACTTCTGATGTCCAAAACTGTAAGATAATGAATTTGTGTTGTTTAAGCCTCTAAGCTTATGGTGGTTTGTTATAGCAGCAATAATAATATGCCTCCCTTCAGTTAAGTGTTTTGTGTGCTAATATGCCATTTGGTCTCCCTTGGATCCAAACACAAATACTGTCTAAAATCATGACACACCTGTGATTCCAGGTATCCAGGAACTAATGCAGTACTCAGTATAACATGGCCCTTGGGTAAGCCAAAGTCAGCTTGCAGAGGACATTTTAATTTTTCAAAATCAAAAAGAAAAATAACAGAGGGGGAGCCCATTGGTCTCTAGGAGGATGTGCATGGTCCCTGGAGGTCCACAGACCCAAGATTTAAAATGCCAGCAGATAAGTAGGTGGACTTGATATTCCTTCTCCATTTAATGGTTGCATCCTGGAGATTCTGTGAAGTCACATGTCCAAGGTCAATGAGTGGGTTAGGACCTGAGCAGAGCTGAGATTGTCTTTTGCTCTTGGTTCTATGATGGATCCTCTGTTCCTTAAAGGGAATACAAACCTTTTGGCATCACTGAGGGATGGCCGGAGGGGGGGGGGGTGGGCCCAGATTTGCCCATTCAGCCAGGCCCTCCTTGGCAACTCTACTGGCCCTCACCTATCTTGGCAGACAGTCTGCCAGGTTCCCTGTCCAGGGAGATGGGGTGGTACCCAGTTCTAGCTCTCTGTAGTTCCAAATAATCAGGAGCTACCTAGCTGGTTAAAACTTGTGTTTGGTTTGAATTTCCTAATGCTTTCATGTGAAGGGTCAAAGAGGAGGGGTTGGAGGCTATTTCCTTAGCTGTGACATACACAGCTTCTCAACATTTCTATGACCACTGGAACCTCAGAAGTGACAGTCAATGGATAAAAGTAGGCCACTTGGTACAAAGTTTGGGGTTCTTTTCTAGGTATCCAGATTTCTGTCTTGGATCTGGGAGGTGATTGTAGGGCCTCAGCACCTTAGAGGTCAAGGCTGATGGGCTCACATATAAACAAGGGCAGTTGTGTAACTCAGAGGCTATTTCCAACTCCCTCTTTCACTTGGAGCACTGACGAGCTGGGCTGTTCATGCTCCCAAAGAAGCCCAATTTCAGCAAAAGAAGCTGAAGCTGAAAGCCACATTGACCTGGCATTTCCAGTCAGGCACTTGATGGACATTATTGCTAGGGTTAGGTTCCTGCGCCTGTCAGGCTGCTCCCCTCAGGGTTCCAGCAGATGGAGTAAACACAGTAGGCTAAACAGAGGTCAGACTACTTGCTGTGTCCTTTAACTTCCACGAATGGTCTCCTTTATAAAAATCAGTTTGGAGAACATGTTGAAATCATGCCTAACTTCTGGTTGTCACCACACTCTGCCCCCTCTTCTTAGTTCCAGAGCTGGACTATATTTTTCAGACTCTCTTGCAGTTAGGTGTGATTAGGTATGGTAGCCATGCACGTGTGTCTCCAGACCCTCATTCAAGGAAGGTCTTGTTGCCCAGGGGTAGGAAGTGCAGTCAGAGACAATCTCTAGCTGTCAGCTCCTTCAGGGTTGTCCTCAGCTAGAGGAAGCCACCTCACCCAATGTCACACCCTTCCAAGGTGTGACCACTTTTCTCTGGACTGCCTCAGGCAGGACAATGAAGCCTGGCCATCTCTGTCCAATAGAGGAAGACTGTGATAGGTACTATTTGCTCGGGAGCTCCCCACCGGGCTGGCCATTGCTTGGTCAGGATTGTGTTAACAGCTTGACTTCTCCCTTGGCCCAATTCTGTTTCCTCCCCATTCTGTCCATAGATAATGATTCCTAATAAATTTTATGTACTCCCAAACTTCATGTCAGCATCTGCTTCCTGGGAATCTAGTCTGCAATGCTCTTAAGTTGTCTCCAGTACAGTGTGAGCAGATGCAGTATGTACTGTTTTTAGCCCTGGTCCCTGAAAACCTTCTGGGTGATTCATCATGCTTTCTACTTCAGATCACTGGACACAGACATCCATGAAGCTCTAGAGGATGGTGCAACCACAGGACGGAAGGAGGCTGGGTGAAGGGGAGAGCTGCCTTGCTGACCTGACCATCCTGCTGGAACTGTTAAGTGAGTTAGAAATGAACATTTATACTACAAAGCCACTGAATTTGGGGCATCAGCTTAGTCTTCCCTGACTTATCTCCTCTTGGCACTTACCTACCCATAGACAAGTGGAACAGCTAGAAAATGGTGGGTGTTGATGGGGGTGGCCATTGACATAGGGGGACCAGAAAATCACATGCCTGTTGTGCCTAGGCTCAAACAGGTCTAAAATTCTTAGAAAACTAGGGAGAAGAGCAAGGCCTGGGGGAACCTTTCTGTATACATAGATACTCCAGTGAAACACAGCCCAGTGTAACTAGGCTGTTATCAATCAAAAAGCAGCTGCCCTAGGTTGAGGGCAACAGTCAGAAGGGAGAGAGCAATTCTCATTCTAACATTTCCTGAGCCAGGAGGTCTTTTATCATGGGTCAAGGTCAATATAGGTAGGAAGAGGACCAAGAATCCCCAGCAATAGAATCATACAATTGTTTCGATAATTCACAGATAGCTAGCAAGGTGGATAGATAGGTCTTGACGGTCAGCGTGTGGGAAGGTTTAGGTGAGTCGAGGCACTAGGCTGCTAGTCAAAGATGAAACTGTTTACCCATGCAGGTCTCTGGCCCACTGCACAGATTTGATGAGTATTTCACCTGCTCAGTCAACAAGTCAGGTAGGATTTTATCTGAGTTTAGTGACCCAGTACTGGGCTGGTTGCTGGGTGGGGACACAGGAAATACCTCTGTACTCATGCTGTTGATATGCACACATTAAACCATACACAAGTTTCAAAATACTGAGTGCCACCCAAGGAAAGTAGATAGGTGGATGGGTATTAAAAAGAGGTAGATTTACCTTCCATCTGGCTTTTTTGTTTGGGGGTGGTGTGGTGGTGATAGGTTAGGACAAGGTTTGGTTAGGGGAGGAAACTCTGTTCCTGAGGTGGTGGAGAGCAGAGGAGCTGAGCTGGACAGGGAAGGAGCTGAGGGAGGGGATGGTTGGTTGAAGAGGAGCTGGAAGAGCCCCTTAGGAGCACCATGCTGAGCAGGGATGGAACTAAGTAGGGTGCGCAGGAGACCTTTTGGAATTTGGTATTGAGGAATGTAATATACAAGGAGTTGGAAAGTGGTCAGATAAGCACCAGATATATCTTTTTAAAAAATATATTTTCTTATATTTAGAGAGACGGGATGGGAGGAAGAGAGGGAGAGAAATATTGGCCAGTTGCCTCTCATAGGTGGCCTGACTGGGGACAAACCTGCAACCCAGGCATGTGCCCTGACCAGGAACTGAACCAGTGTCTTTTTGCTTTGTGGGTTAAGGCCCAACCCACTGAGCCACACCAGTCAGGGCACACTAGATGTATCTTAAGACAACTTGCTAACAAGGCACATGACCAGAACAGAATTTTGTAAAGATTATCTGTAGGGACTTTAGGGAAAATGGGGGAGAGTAAGTCTACAGTCATGGAGACCAATTAGCTATGAAGGGTTGAGTGTCTAAACCAAAGAAGAGTCTTTAGGAATGGAGTAGAAGGAAGGGTTAATCTGACAAGCAACATAAAGATGAAGCTTGCTAATAATGCAATAGAAGAGAAGTCAAAATATGATCAGTGTTTATAAGCCGAGCAAGTCAGGAGAGTAAGATTGCCAATGAGAAATAGACAAGTAATACTGAGTTATATGGAGAGGCAGCCTACATATAACTAATAATACAGCATAAGACTGTGCTCCTTGAGAAGTGCTACTGAACCAACTCTGTATTTTTTTACTATAATTCGTTTTGTGTGTGTGTGCACATACAAAAAGTCAAGTCCCCCCAAGTGGTGATTGCAGGGGCAGAGGGCATATAAGGGGGCTAAATGATCATGAAAAAAATTACAATAAAAATTAAAAATGTAAATGGACAGTGAATTACAAAAAAAAAAAAAAAAAAAAAAAAAAAAAAAAAAAAAAAAAAAAAAAAAAAAAAAAAAAAAAAAAAAAAAAAAAAAAAAAAAAAAAAAAAAAAAGAAGAAGAAGAAGAAGAGGAAGAAGAAAAAGAAGAAAGAAAACAGTCAAGTCAGGTTGTAGAAAAATCGAAACAGGTTAATTCAGTGGTGACTAATGCTTCTCTTGTATATATGTGTACCCATGAATTCAGAGTTGTAATATCTAGACGGCATGAAAACATTGAGTTGTATAATTGTCATGAAAATCGTGGGGATATTTGCTTGTTATGTTATACATTTTAATGCTTCATAAGATAAGTATTCAGAATCCTATCAGCTTTACACATATTATAAGAATAAGCAAGTGAGGTATGCAGCTGAAGATAAGCCTTCAGTTTAAATATAATAGGAACTTAATAAACGTTAGACCTGGCAGGATGGCTCAGTTGGTTGGAGTTTTCTCCCATACACCAAAAGGTTGTGGATTTGATTCCCGGTCAGAGCACATGCCCAGGTTGTGTGTTCGATCCCCTATTGGGGTGTTATGGGAGACAACTGATCGATGTTTCTCTCTCACATAGATGTCTCTCTCTCTCAAATAAGCATACACTCAGGTGAGGATTCAAAAAATGTTAACACATTTTAATAAACTCTGGTGCAAATAATCTACAGGGAACAATGTATTCAAAAGTTTCATACCTTGGATAGGGGGAAAAGAATAAATGGCATGCTTGTATAGGCTGTGCTGAAATGGGAGAGGTCATTTACTATTATTAACTTTTATAAATTTTGGACAACATATATCTTAAAAATCTTAAAATATAATGTCCAAGATTGAAAAGAAGGGAAATAATCAGTTACAGGAAATGAGTAGGAAATAAAAAGCCAAAAGTAATGAGCAGGATTAAGTGACTCATGAGGATGATGAATGCTATAGTGGATTTTAATGCTACAGGAGTTCAACAGACATGCCTTAGACCTAATTCACAGCAAGGAGCCAAAACTGGTCCCACTTCTTAAAGTATAGAATTTGAAAGGGTTGCTATGCCTATGAAAAAGGGCTAGAAAAATCCTACTCATAAACCCCACCCTGTTTCTCTATAAGTGCAGGGTCACAAAGTAACACAAGTAGAAAAGCAACCCCAATCCAAGAAATTAACATAAAAATTCCTATGGGAAACCTGTAGGGCCTTGGTTGAAAACAACATAAACCTTTGGTAGGGCATTTGTATTATTCACAACACAAAATTAAATAAAACAGGCAAAAACAAAATTTTAAGTACATAAGAAAACAAACCACTATGAGAGCCAATATATTAACATATGAAGAGTTATACTTCAAGAACTAAAGAGTAGAACAATCTGAAAGTGAGGATCCAACAAGTAGGCTAAAAATGATTCAAGAAGTATAAAACCGTACAAAAGATCAATATGAAAAAAGAGCTGGTGAACTTGAAAAGGAACCAAAAGAATTTCTAGAAATGAACATTATAGCAATTGCAATTAAAAAAACTCAGTGTGTTCGTTAATCAACGGATTAGGTATACAGACAGATGGCATGGTTAATGAGATGGCCCAACATATGTTGAACAGGAGATTAGGGAGAACAGGGAAAATAATATTCAAAGAAAAAAATGGCTAAGGAATTTTGTAGAATTGAAAGATAAAAATTCAAGAACCATGAATCTTAAGTGGGATAAAAAATATATGCACATTGTCTTTGATGTTCTGCTATTTCATGAGGTAGAAAATATCTTAAAAGTAACCAGAGAAAAAGAATACCTGCCAAGGAATGGCAGTTACACTGACAGCTAACTTCATATCAGCAATGAAACCCAAAAATAGTAGATTAATATAGTAAAATTCCTAAGAGAAAAATAACCATCAACATGGGAATGCATGTTTAGTGAATCTTGCATGACTAAAGGTGAATAAAATGATTTTCAGGCAAATGAAAAAATAATTTACTACCAAGAAATCCTCATTAAAGGAATGTCTAATAAATATAATTAAAGAGAAAGAAGATTGATTTCAGTGTTATATGTAAAGAACAACAGATGAGGAAATGTTATGCAAAGAAGTTATAAATACAGCAGTACCTTGGTACTCATTGTTAATTTGTTCCAGACTCGTGATGAATACCGAAACCAACAAGTACCCAAATGACTCATACAAGTTCTAGCAAGTGCTAGGACTCCTGAGCAAGCACTGAGGGCTGAAACATTTTTCTCATCAAAATCGACAAGAACAGGGTTTAATGAGTTCTGAAGCTGATGAGTACTGAGTTATGACTGTATGTAGGTAAATCTAAACAAACATCACCAATGTAAAATAATGTTTAACTTTATGAGCTATATTAAAAAAATTTAATTCTATTGAAAAAGATAACATACTAGAAGATCTTTGCAATGCATGAGCAATAATAATAATAGTAATAATAATAACCACACAATGCTTATTATAGATCATAAATATAAGTACTCATTTATTTATATACATATAAGTTAAATGCATTTATACACGAGGTCTGTCCCAAAAGTATCAGCTCCCCAAACTTTTAATTATATTGACATTTGGCTTAGTACTTTCCAGATAGACCTCATATAATTATGTTTTTTTTAAAAAAATATTTTATTTATTATTTTCAGAGAGAGGGGAAGGGAGAGAGGCAGAGAGGGAGAGGGACATCAATGTACGCTTGCCTTTCACCTGCCTCGAGCTACAGACCTGGCTGGAGACCTGGCTTGCAACCTGGTTATGTGCCCTGGCTGGGAATCGATCCAGTGATCTTTGGGTTTGCAGGTGGGTGCCTTATCCACTGTGCCACCAGCCAGGGCTTATGTGTAAGTATATATATATATATATATATATACACACACACACACTTCATATATACACATAAATTTATATTTAACATATATATTTATGATTATATAGATATAAGTATATATACACACACATATATAAATACTTATACCTAGGCTTGTTTAATAACTCGGCAAGATCTGTCCAGAAATTATTCAACTATGTAATATAAAAAATAGAAGTATTTATTGAAGAAGATACAAGAAACATTATACATAGGACAGTGATCCCTCAGATCCCTCAAAATAGGCACCGTGAGACCTCATACAGTTCTCCCAATCATCATCAGTTGTTATGTCATATTTTCCTGAATCTCATTGATGGTCTGAAATCTCTTCCCTTTCAAAGGAGATTTTAGTTTTGGGGAAAGGCAGAAGTTGAAAGATGCCAAACTTGGGCTATGGGGAGCTGGGTGAGTTGATATTTTGCCAAAACTTGCATGAGATGTGATGCATGAGAAGGCACTTTGTCATGATAAAGCTGCTAATCACCAGTTGCCCATTGGTGTGTCCTTCAGAATCATCTGCATAGTTTCTGTGGAGGAATGTTAAAGCCTCATACAAAATCTGAAGCAGATTTATTGCTCTTCTCACTCAGTCATTTTTAAAAATCTTTCTTGTATTTTTCTATTGCCATTTAGTCCTCTTAATATCCCGCCTCCCCCAACAATCACCACACAGTTGTTCATGTCCATGAGACCTTTTCCTTTTTGTTTAATCTCTCCACCACCACCCGCATTGGCTGTCATCCTGCTTTCCATCTATGAGCCTGCCCCCTTTTCCTTGTTAGTTCAGTTTGTTCATTGGATTCCATATATGAGTGAAATCTTATGGTATTTGTCTTTCTCTGACTGGCTTATATTACGTAGTATAATGTTCTCCAGGTCCATCCAAATTGTCCCAAAGGGTAAAATTTTCTTATTTTTTATGGCCTAGTGATATGCCCATAGTTGTTCTATCCACTTGGGCTGCTTCCAGATCTTGGGGATTGTAAATAATGCAGTGAACATAGCGGTGCTTATGTTCTTTAGAATTAGTGTTTTTGGTTTCTTTGCGTATATTACCAGAAGTGGGATTGCCAGGTCAAAAGGTAGATTCATTTTAATTTTTTGAGGTATCTCCATACTGCTTTCCATAGTGTCTGCACCAATCTGCATTCTTACCAGTAGTGCAAAAGGGTTCCCCTTTCTCCATATCTTCACCAGCACTTGTTTATTGATTTATTGATGATAGCCATTCTAATAGGCGTGAGATGATATCTCATTATGGTATTAATTTTCATTTCTCTGATGATTAGTGATGTTGAACATATTTTGATATATCTATTGGCCACCTGTGTGTTCTCTTTGGATTGTTCCCTTTATCATTATGTAGTGTCCTTTTTTGTCTCTTATTGTAGCTTTGGTTTTAAAGTCTATTTTGTTGGATATAAGTACTGCTACTTCAGCTAGGGTTTTATTTTTCATTTCCATTTGCATGGCATATCTTTTTCTATACCTTTCAATCTGAGAATGGGTCTCTTGGGAGGAAGCATATATATAGGTCTTGTTTTCTTATCTATTCAGCTGCCTTATATCTTTTGGTTGAAGCATTTAAACCATTTAGATTTTAAGGTGGTTATTTCTTTTAACTTAATTTTATTGTTGTTGTATTACATTCATCCCATTTTATTCCCCTGCTCTCCCCTTCTCCACCCTCCCAATCAAATGTGGTTATTGATAGATACATATGTAATGTCATTTTATTTTTAGATGGTTTTCCTCTGTGTTTTTCTTTCTCTTCTTCTTCATCCATTCCTTATTTCTTCTTCTCCTCCCTCTCTCTTCCCCTCCTCCTCCTTCTTCTTCACCCTTCTCCCCCTTCTCCTCCTTTGTTTTCCTTTTTCTGTTTTCTTGTTCTTCTTCCCCTTTAACATTTGTTGCAGTACTAGTTTGGTGTTAACAAACTGCTTTAGCTTTTTCTTGTCTGGGAAGCTCCTTATTTCCCCTTTGATTTTAAATTGTAGCCTTGTTGGGTAAAATAGTCTTGGTTGTAGGCCCTTGCTTTCATTGCCTTGAATATTTACACCACTCTCTCTGGCCTGAAATGTTTCTGCTGAATAGTCAGATGGAAGTCTAATTGGTAATTATCTGCTTTTCTCTTGTGGGTTTTAGGATTCTCTCCTTGTCTTTAAGCTTTGTCATTTTAATTATGATGTATCTCAATGTAGACCTATTTGGCTCCAACTTGGTTGGGACTCTGAGCTTCCTGGATTTGTATGTCTTTTTTCCTTCACCAGATTAGGGAAGTTTTCAGTCATTATTTCTTCAAATAGGATCTTGATCCCTTGCTCACTCTCCTCTCTGGTATTCCCATGATGTAGATATTGTTATGCTTCATGTTGCCCAGAAATTTCCTTAAGCTGTCTTCATTTTTTTTCCCTTTCTGCTGCTCTTCCTGGTTACTTTTTCCATCTTATCTTCCAAATCACTGATTCAATCCTCTGCTTCATCTAACCTACTGTTTATTCCTTCCAGGGTATTATTTATTTCAAATATTGCATTCTCTATTTATGACTGGTCCTTTTCATATGGTTTCTGTGTCTTTTGTCATGCTCTTGAGTATGTTTATAATCATTACTCTAAACCCTCTATCTGATAAATTGCTTTCCTCCATTTCATTTAGTTCTTCTGCAGAATTCTCTTGTTCTTGAGGTCTGTTTGTCTTTCAATTTTGGCTGCTTTGTATTTTCAGCATTAGTTGTTAAACTGATCAGTTGTTAAGCTAATCAAGCTAAAATCAGCAGCGTTGGGTAAGCTCCACAGGGTGGGGCAGAGTAATTCCCATGGGTGGGACTATTGCTTCCCCTCAGTCTGATGCCACTTGGAGAGGAGTACTCTGCCTGAGAAAATGGCTTCTGCAGTATGGGGAATTGTTGGGGACCACTTTATGGGGTATAGGAAATTGTAGCCCTGCACAAGCAAGGTCTGGGAAGATAGGTCTATGAAGAGTTGACTGGAAAACCAGAAATGTGGAAGACTGGCACAGTCCGGTACTGGCACCAAGGGGTCCTTGGGGAAATCAGGCCTTGATGAACACATTATACCTTTTGAAGCTTGCTCTGCTTTAAACTAATCTTGAATTATTGTACACCAGATACTTAGGTTAAACTTACTCACCCTATTTTTGTAGCCACTTGGCATCATCTTATCTAGCAGACCCTGATCTGAAGCAGGTCTTTGTGCTCCTTGAATTATTATCTGTTCATGGTGTCTGTTCTCTGTAATCAGCACTGCTTAACATTGATGGATGATCTATATGTGTATGCTGTGTATCTGTATGTATACAAAACTCAGTAAAAGCCCCAGGGAGAAAGAGTTTGTTGCATCTCTCCTAGAGAGACTTGCCAGCTCTTTCTCTTGCCAGGCAGATCAGGTTGACTCATTTCATCCACAATTGGGAGGATCTTGAGGGACAGAGTCTCCCTCAGGGAATGAGAAAGCACAGGGATCCTGATGGCTGTTAATTCGGTACCTCCTACAAAGCCACCAATTCCAGACTCTCCTCAAGTATCTCTAGTCCACTCTGCCCTTCCTCTGCTGGAGCCCAGGGTAAGGGCTGCAAATGAAATTTTGTGCATAGGCCCTTTAAGAGGCTCCCTGTATCTCCAGCCATCTCTTCCTGGCAGAGAGGAAACCTACCAGGGTTCCTTTCTATCTCTGGTACAGTAGGCTGGGGAGGTCAGCTTGGGGTTTAGACTCCACACTTCTCAGTGGAACCCCCCAGTCACTGAAATATCCCTCCAGAACTTCAGCTGCTTCTCATGGGAGCCCAGCCGGCCCTCTTGTACCTCCTCTGCACTCCCTACCAGTCTTGTGGTAAAGTGGTTTCTTTTGTCTGTCAGTGGTTATAAAGCTTCTCTCCAGCTAGGGTTCAATTGGTTATTCAGGATGATTTCTCTACAATAACTGTAATTCCAGGTTGGTTTTAGGAGGAAGTTAGTTTAGCCTCCAGCTTCCTCCTCCATCTTGGATCTCTCGCTTAGTCATTTTGAATGCGAGGGGTACACAGCACACATGCTCACTCAATGTATCCACCGCCTCCACTGACCAGTACAGCAAACCCTTTATTATTCACACATGCACATTCCAGTCCTCTCTTCTTGGCTGCCAGGTTAAATTGATGTCACACAAGCCATTCTCATTCTATTAACAATGGCTGGACTTTTCCCAGATAGACCTTCATATGAGTTATGTATTATTTTAATTTACAGATGGATAAACTGAGGTGAGATGTTATTTGTTTAAAGTCACATAGTCACTGGCAGATTTTAAATTTATACTGAAGCAATGTTGTTCTTAACAAAGGATCAATTTCCAGAAAAAAGAAAATAAAAACTTCTAAAAACAAAGAGGAAAATAAAAAGAAAAAAAAAAATGAGGCAAAGAATACTGCACTGACCATTCACAGAAGAAATCTGAATGGCCTGTAATGTACCAAAAGGTGCCCAGTTATAGAAATGTAAATTAAAACAGACTGGCCCCACTAACAAAAAACAGTTAGCTAAAGCCAAGTGTTAAGGAGAATGTGAAGAAAGGACAACTCTTACAGTGTGGTGGAAAATTAATGCTGGAACCATCACTCTACATAGAAAGAGCAGTTGGACAATATCTGATGAAGCTGGAGATGTGAACCCTGTGGCTCAGCCATTCCCTATCTGGGCTATAACCTAGGGGCAGTGGTGGGTGCATATTCACCACAGGCAACGTGTTCATCATCGCCTGGTTCACAGTGGAGAAAATATCTCCGTGTTAGCCTGGGAGGATGCATCCACAAACTGAGGTATATTCACTTCACAGGATTCTATTTTGCCATTAAAATAGGTGAATTATACCTAAATGTATAATCAGAGACAAACCTAAAAAAGAATAGTGAGTGTAAAATGTTTGTAAAGGTAGACTACGATATTAGATATGTAACTATAATGATACTGTGTAGTGTTTGCAGAGAGAGACACATTTATAATACAAATATGTCTCTGTGGGAAGGATTCTCACCAAATGCAGTGGTTGAAGGATGATATCCCCTTATATTGCTTACATGCCAGGCAATATATACGTAAGTGCTTTTCACATGTTTATTTAATCCTCCCTATAACCCTCCATATAAGTAGGTTTATTATTTCCATTTCACAAATTATTTCCATTTGATAATTGAGGCACAGAGAGTGATTAAGTAACTTGCCCAAGGAGATAGTAAACCCAAACCCGGGCAGTCTGGGACAGTTCTTCTTTTTTAATAAAGTATGTTTTTAAAACCTGGCTGGTAGCACAGTGGATAAGGTGCCGACCTGCGAACCCAAAGGTCGCTGGTTCGATTCCCCAGCCAGGGCACATAATCAGGTTGCAAGCCAGGTTTTCCAGCCAGGTCTGTGACTGGAGGCAGGTGAAAGGCAACCATACATTGACTCTTCTCTCCCTCTCTGCCTCTTTCCCTTCCCCTCTCTCTGGAAATAATAAATAAAATATTTTTTAAAAAAATAAATAAAAATAAAAATTTATCTATTTGAGGGAAGGAGAAGCAGAGAGAAGTAGAGGAGGGAGGGAGGAAGGAAGGGAGAGAGAGAGAGATATTTGTTAATTCCACTTATTTATAAGTTATTCATTAGTTGATTCTTGTATGTGCCCGCATTGGAACTGAAACCGTAACCTTGGCATATTGGGACAATATACTTTAACCAACTGAGCTACCTTGTCAGGGCCAAAGAGCAATTCTTAACTACTACACCAGACGAAAGGCTATGTGGCCATCTGGGTGACCTGATCTTGTATCCTCCCCTGTGAAAGCTCACCATAGTCTTTCTTCCATTCATGACATTTTCCCCTACATTCTTATAATCTCCTCTTTTTTCTTAAGTATGGGCAATGTGGGCAAGGAAGAAAAGGCCACACTAAGTTTTAGGGAGAAATAAGATCTGAAGTTGTCTGTCTACAGCCAATGAAATGTCATGCTTAGTTCATTTCTGGGTAGCCTCCATGGCATAACATTAATTTGGTGGAATAAGTGTGTGACTATCCAGACACACACTTAGGATATAGAACATTGTTTCAGGATGAAAATAGTATTAAATAGTATTAAAGAAGTTGGTTATATTTGGTATCAATAACAATACACATTTTTGAAGCTATATTAGCAATTTTCCTAAGCACTAGTTTAAGAGGCAGTATAATGAACAGTTTGCATTTATAAAATACTTTAAACTTATGATTTTAATCAATTGCCTAATATTAAAAACATAAACTGAAACCTGGCTGATTGTATAACTTTAATATTTGAAAAATTTTACCCAGAAGTTAACAGCTTAATACAATACATATTTGTACAAAAAACCAGGACTGTTAAAAACCTCTGATCATACAGACAAAAATATGACTAAGCAAAGATTTAAAAAGGACAGGACATTTTGTAAATAATGCTAAACACTGTGCAGTGATTTAAGTTACTGTGGCAGATACAAAACCCAAGAATTTATGAACAGATTATATAAAAAAAGCAATTACATGAATTGTTAGCTGTTTAAATTAACGAAATATAACAGTAGTGTTTTTTAATGAGGTATATTACACTGTAAACCAAAAACAGCACAAATAAATAAAGGCAATGTGCAATTAAGTGATAAATGGTTATAAATTTGAACTTAACAGACAACAAAAGTTTTCCAGTTATTTATGGACTTTGTCATTTAAAAAAATTTTAACTTAACAAATAGACAACAAAAGTTTTCCAGTTTTTTATGGACTTTGTCGTTTAAAAATCTGGCTTGCTTGTGTATTTCTTACTTAAAAATGACATACCTATTGCTATACAAGCACATCATTAAACATGCAGACCAAGCCAATACAGTTTTCCATCTCTACCAAAAGCTTTCATTTTATTTAAAACACTTAAATCTGGCTTCTTATACATGATTCTTTTGTGCTTATTAGTTAGTAGTAACTGACATTGAACATCTTACCTTCTAGTTCAAGCAGTGTGAGAAGCAGTTTTATTTGCATATAGATTAAAAACAGAGCAAACAAAATGAAACCAACATGCCTTTCACTCTCTGAGGCTTTCCAAGATTTTTAAGAAAATCCTTTAAATAGTGTATTCAATTGCAAAGCAGAGTTACTTCTGTTTCAAAGAGAACAGTAAACCAAGATTCATGGGATGGCTTCAGAATGGCAGGAAAACAAAATGATTAGTTCCTCCACCCTAAAAGAATTCTGCTGGTTGGGTGCAGGAAGCGTAGCAGTAAGAAAACAACATAGCTCAGAAAACACTGTAGGAAAGTATTATTTGCACGCGAACTGTATGCTGGTACTGAATGCTGGCTTCCTTATTATTGCAAATATATCTTCAGAGTTTTCTGAAGGAACAGAGAAGTCTTGATTAGGAAATATTTATAGCATGCTAATAAAACTGCTTCATTTGCTGTAAAGTAAAAAGAAAACCATTTACTGTCTGATTTAAAATACATTTTCTTTTTACATGCTACTTTATTAGAAACTCCAAAAAGGGTACTTTTGCATTTACTATATTCAGAATCCAGTGAAAAACAAACATTTTGACTGAAATGTTGAACTTGATTTTTTTATACCTAGTATGTCATTTTGACACAACTGTTACTGTATTCACTTTTGTCAACTATCCTGACCTTTTCCAAAAATTAGTGTTTCAGTACAACTGGTGATCAAAAAATATTACAAATAATCCTTTACATCAATCAAAGTATATATAAAAACAGTTATTTTCTTTTGTGCTTGTAATTGACTTAATTTATCAACGATTAGTTATCTGATTTCTTTAATATTCCAACCCTTAAGAAGAAATGATCTTTATACAAATATTACAGACTACTCAAAGTTACTACTGTCAATGTGCATGCAGACTAACAATACTAAAAAGAATATAACCTGAATCCAATTAGTCTGAAAATAGTTACACTCTTATACAGTCATCTTTATTGATTTGTAAAAGCTGTATACACATCTAAAACCCTGAATTTACTTTGTAAAAATAAATCTTTAGCAATAAATGGCACTATCAAAATCCCATTATTCTCAGTCTATTCTGTAGTTATTTATATGCTTTTCAGCAATAGTTGAAAAGAATCTTACAGGACCAAAACCAGTATATGAAAAAACCCTGTAAAGTGTATCTGCAAGTATACTGTTGTTTACCTCTATATGAAAATATGGCTACATGCCTTACATGAATGAAAATGTAGCGATCTGTGCTGCTACTGTGTCCTAGCCGCACACAGTCTGCCACCGAAGGGTTCCACTGTGTTGTCAGTGCTTTCTGTATTGCACCTTGCTTCGTGCCAGTGGAATACCGTGACCAACTACTTCCGAGAATGATAAAGTGCTATAAAAAAGGAGGACTGAACCCACACCTATCTCTGCCATCTGGTCTTTTCCCCACTCAAGCAATGTCTGTGTTTTTAGAAAATCATGCCTCTACTAACATACTTCATATTTGATTTTTTAAAAAATCAGTATTTAAAGTTGGTGAGCTTTGTCAAGTTGTTTTGAGACAAAAACATGAAAAGGTTAAAGGCACAATAAGAGGGAAGTGAATGCTACATATAAAATATGTTTCAAGTCTTCTAGGTTACTCAAGTCCAAACCCTTCTGAATTTGAAATTCCAATGATCAGTTTCTGTTTCAGGTCCTTTTTGCTCTTGTAGGGGGGAAGGCAAAGTTGATTGAAGCAGGTGTGAGCCACAGGCAACCTAGGGAAAACAATGTTTTTAAAAGATACTAAGCATTAAAACACATATGGAATGACTGCTAAGTGACTTTCAGAATACCAGCATGCATTCAAATCTCTCTTACTTTCCCAAGAGAAAACTCATTCTTTCCTTTAATGAACAAATACATATGAAGTACTTACTATGTATCAGGCAACATTCCCAGATACGAGGCTAGGTTTGCAGACAAGATAATCGTTATATTCTCATGAAGTTCATTCTGGAGGCTTTATTTTTGGATTCAGACACATTTAAATTTGAATACAGTCTTCCTCACTTACTAGCTGTGGGACCTTGTTTGAGTGGCTTCATGTTTCCAAATTTGTTTCCTCATCACCATTATAGTGTAAACTATCCAACTAGGTTATTTAAAATGATTAAAAGAACCATTTATATGACAGCAAGCAGAATAGTATAGAGCATGACTGTTACTATTCAGCCTTGACTGTAAAAAACAAAATAAAAACCAAAACATTTCTGAGACACTTGATACCCACACTTTGAATGTTTCTACCTTCAATGCACATGCAACACTGTCCTTTGCATCCTTTTGGTCAGTTCCCCTACCCCTCTACCTGGTGACATCATTATCTTCAAGATTTTTACAGATTTCTTAGACCCTTTCCTTCATGCTTTATGAACTCTCCACCATCAGAATAGCTGTCACAGGTAGCAGTGGGAAAGGAAAGGAAAAATTCCAGTTCAAAAATGAAATGAAGAACTGGTAGAACTCAGGGGATATATGAGGCAGCAGAGGAAAATGACTATAATCAAAGTAGTAGCTACTCAATTCAGCTTTAGAAATTACAAGGTTGGGAAGAGACTTAAGTAGATCAGTATTAATCCATCAACATTATTAGCCATCACTATCATCATTTTCATATACAAAGAGCACTAAATTAAAAAAAAAAAGATTAGTACTAGAGGTACTTGTAGTACTATTATAATAGCCAAAACCCCAACCTTAGTATTTTTAATAAAAATACCTTTAAATAAAAATGAAAGATAATACACTACTAAAGTAAGCTAATTCTAAAAGAGACTATAAAGCAATAGACTTAGCAATGCAGAGTTAATGGAAAGGAACTATCATCAGTTAATATTGATATGTCTGAAATATTAAGAGAACCTTAAGCAACAGTCTCTCTCATTTCAACACCATGTTTACTCCCAAGATTTTTCTCCCAAGATGATTTCAAAATGAAAGAAGCATCTAATTATAAACATTATTATTAGCATGACTTGTAGATTAAAAATAAAATTATAATCTGGAAATTTACCAATTAGTAGAAGTCTCATTCTTTGAGATTTTAAAGTTCAAATCAGCCATTCCTCCTACAGGGACCCTGTCACTTCCTGTAGTAAAATGCAGCAACTTCTTTTGAAGATCAAGAGGAAATCCAAGCACAACATCCCAAAAGTATCTAGAGAACACCAAAGGAAATTTATATAAAATGTCCTTAAAAAATCCTGCAAATCAGAATAAAGCAGTGATTTCCACCAGTGTGCTGCAAGAATTTTTAAAGCATGCAATACCTGACTGTTTTGTCAGGGGCACTGACCTCTTTTCCTTTAGATTGTCAAATTTAAAAAATGGCAATAGCCAACACAATAATCGCCATCTGGTGTGGATGAGTCAAAATTATACCTTTTTTGGTGTAGGAATGGCAAAATATATTTTTGATGTGCTGCAGAATTTTAGTATTTAGTTTATGTGTGCCATGAGATGAAAAAGGCTGAAACTTGCTGGAATGAAGTAATATAACATAAACTTGAAAGGAAAAACTTCCCTGATCATGCATAGTGCCTGAACTGCGAAATTACGGAATGACAAGCTTCTATAGATGAATTAGCTTTTTGACTAACATTATTATAAAAATACATTTTTATAAGATTATAAAAGTAGCCCAACAGTGGATAGTACAACAGTCAATTTTCTTAATTTTCAGCACAGTGCTATTAAAATACCTGAAATCTCCATACTTCTGTAGAAACTTATTTATATCACTCTCTCTCAAGGGAATTGCTAAGATGCTTAAGTTATTTCATATTTAATATACTCACATTACTTTTTAGAAATAAGGCAACGTGGAACTCTATAATATTTCAGCTGACTTGATTTCAAGGTTGTCAGTTATACAAATAAAGGAACCGGATTCTCTTTCATTCCCTCTCCTGCAACCTTAGGATCAGATCAGAAGCATAAAGTGCTCACCTTATAGTCAAGTCAGTTTTGGCATAGCCATCATACTGAGTACTTCTCTGCAGAGCGTGCATATCCAGTTCAGGACTCCCACACACCAGGATTTCAACCTCTTCTGGACGAAGCAGCTGCCAGTGGTTATCAAAAGTGGCCATTTAAAAAAAGTTAAACTGGAACTGTGTTCACTGACTCACGCGACACAAATTGTGACTTACAGTCAATCAAACCATTTCTAAATAAAAATCTCCATTTCTATTTCTATTTGCTTTTAAAGGTTTCTTTCTAAATCTTGTCATACTACTAGCATACTCCTTTTTGCAAACAGTAATTAGCAGCTTGCTAGAAAAACAAGCCGCTGACTAAGTATGAATCCAAATTACCACTCTTCCTCAAAACCCAGCTTGCCACTGCCTTCCTTACCCCGCCATCTATACTTGTCTGTTGGCCTCCCTCTGGGATTCCAGTGCCCCTTCCGAGACACAGGGTGTGTGCACCAGAGTTTACGGGCTTGGTTACATTCTGCTTGTGCTGTACACTTTTTTTTAACCTACATATGTTGTCTGCCACTTAAAGAGATTAAGTCCCCCAAAGAGGAAACAAACTATGCCATTAAACTCTTCCTTCCCCTCCCTTCACCCCCCCAACTACCAGTGTGTCACAGACAAAACTCAGAGCTCAACAAAGCGATCCATTTTCAAAGGTCTTTTCAACCCCAAACATGTGACAAAGGTTACTCGAAAACAAGCTCCCCTATGAAAAACAAATTCAAATGAAAGACTTTCCTCCAAATCCTCCTCATAAAATGAAGAGAAATAAACGTGGCGTGATAGAGTATGTCCTCGGTAGCTGGGGTGAAGAACACTTGTTTTTTAGGAAACTGTGTTTTTATCTTATTTCAACACGGTGTTCTAGACAGCAGCTGACCCACAGTCACATGGCTCAGATAACAGAAACCGACCAGAGTCCTTGACTCTGGACACAGACTACTTCCTATTAGTAAAGGGCAACTGAGAGTTGTGGAGGGACCCTTGGAGCAGCAGTCATGAGTATTTTCATTAGTAAGAGGTGACTTTTGCTCTGGAGCATGTGTGTCAACTGGTTTCTGTACTCTGTACCTTAGTATTAAGACCTTGAGCTCACAGGATTTCTTCATCCACTATGCTTGAGGAAATTTTTTAAAGCCCTATAAAAGATATAGTATAAGATGTACTACAATGGGAGAAAAACGGCGTCAACTGGTCTTTTTTCCCTTTGGAGAATTAAGGCTGAAACAGGAGAACTATTTTTATTTCTAGCTCTAACTTTAAAAAGTGGAAAACATTTTCTATTTTAAGAGCTTTCCTGCCAAAATATTAAAGGAATTATTGTCAGTTACTATCATATTATAAAACTGAACTGAAAGCATAATTTAAAGATTTAAACTCACCATAAGGGCATTTGAAGCACACACACTATGAAATCCATAATAAAATGCAGCGAACTGCTTATAGATGGATTTGTTGAGAAGAAAGTCAACATAAAGCTGTACATATTCTGAAAAGCAATTTTTCATCTGTTACATAGTAAAAGTAAATGGTAAACACTAGTGCATTTTAATTAAAAAGTGGTTCTAACTTACCTTTCCTATTTTGATTGGTAACTGGAATTTTATCACCACCTGGCTTTAGATTATAGGACTTAATTATCCCAAATTCTTCTTGAAAAACCTGATGTGAGAGTCCAACACAAGATCTTTATTGGTATGGCTGATGTAATAACAGGCTTCAGTGAACAGGTTCATAAAATTTAAAAAGCAGATTTTCCCCATCTAAATACACAAACTACAGAAATACTAAGCTCTTCCGACATTTGTATTAAGAAGTAGGCGTCCTGAAATTACTGAGGTAAAGAGGTAGGTCTTTAACGTAACCCTCTGTTGAATACAGTTAAATACTTGACTGGTGTTCACAAAACTCATTTGGCCATGTAGGTAATACCCTTTGGAGCCATGTGGATCACCATGGTTTTCATCTCTGTTAGTGTTAGGGGAGTGGAAATGAGAGTTTTGGTCTGATCCATTAGTTTCTGCCCCTAACTTCTTGTATTGAAGCTACACGAGAGGCTTGGTGTTAGCAGTTGAAAAGCTCGGAGAAAGGAATGGAGTCAAGGGAGTATGCCACTTGCTGGCAGAGCAGTACCCTTACCCTTGGTGACTTTCTTTAAGCACTTCCGTTGACTGCTCATTTACATGTGTCTCCTTCATTGTCTACTTTATCAGGTTAAGATCCTTTAAGGTAGGGGATGGTATGTGTTAATTAATCCTGCATCTTTTCTAATAGTGAGCATTTCATAACAAATGGCAATTTTCACATATGAAATGCATGGTTAACAGAGAGCTATTTGCCCTCAACAGTACCTGGAATGTTGAATAGAAATCTTCTTCAACATTGCCCTCATAGGACAGGAGTTCACTTAATCCATGGGCCAGCTCCTATAAAAAGAAATCTGTTATTTGTGTTTTTAAAACCAAATAGTATTAATTAAAATAGTTAAGCAGATCTACTATAGCTCACTTACATGTGATGCGGAAAAGATAAACTTTCAGATTTTGAAACAGATAATATTTGAGATGTATTTTCCAGAGCACAAAATGCTTGTTAATAATTTCTACTATCTACCTTTTCATTGGAAAAGGTCATATAAGAGGAAACTATCCAGTTCAAACTATTCTTAGGCAGCAAGCTAAGAGCATAGTTTTCATAATAATTCACTGCTATCTGTAACACTACTACTTATACATTTTTAGTATTTCTCATTTTCAATTTAGTCTTAAAAACATGCTAATGTTTTAGGATACGTCTTTTAAACATAAAATACAGAATTTATGCATGTGAATGGGTTATATATTTCAGTTATAGTTCCCTTCTTTCCCAAGAAGTTGAGAACACTGGAACAAAATTTATGTTACAACCCATGTTATCAAGGAGCAAAAATTTATGAACAGAATAATTAACTAAATTTTAAAAAAGCTTCCAGGTTTCTAAAAATAGTTTTAATTTACTAAAAGATAAAGAAGAGCATGGTTAGGATGATTTCACATAGTTACATACATAATAAGTTTTCCATTCTATTAAAAACAGAAATTTTTATACAGATTTAGATTTGCAATTATTAATAAAAATCATGGATGCTGAAAGTTGTAATTGGGAGACTTGTGATTTTTATTAGGAACTCCAAGGAAATTAATTTAAAATAAAGGAGTTACCATCTTCTTTCAAAGATTAAATTTTCAATGAAAAAATACAATATCAATAGGTCATTAAATGATAAACTCAGATCTGCTTTCTTCAGGACTCTAGACCTTTTATCCCAGCCTTTGTATTTTCAAACCCCAATTTTTGTTGAGAATTGTGCTTATTGATACTGTTAATCTTAGACTCTTAATTGTAAGATCCTATCTCTAAAATATTATTACCCATACAGTTCAGCATTTTTTTAAATAAAGAACTTAAAAAAATTTTTTTTAAAGATTTTACTTATCATTTTTAGAGAGAGGGGAAGGGAGAAAGGCAGAGAGAGAGAGAGACATCAATGTATGGTTGCCTTTCACCTGCCTCCAGCTACAGACCTGGCTTGCAACCTGGTTATGTGCCCTGGCTGGGAATGGAACCAGCAATCTTTGGGTTCGCAGGCCGGCACCTTATCTATTGTGCCACCAGTCAGGGCCACAGCTCAACTTTTATTTTTTTATTTTTTTATTTTTTTAAAAGATTTTATTTCATTATTTTTTAGAAAGAGGGGAAGGGAGAGAGGCAGAGAGGGAGAGAGACATCAATGTACAGTTGCGTTTTACCTGCCTCCAGCCACAGACCTGACTGGAGACCTGGTTTGCAACCTGGTTATGTGCCCTGGCTGGGGAATCGAACCTGCGACCTTTGGGTTCGCAGGCCGGCTGGCACCTTAACCACTGTGCTACCAGCCAGGGCTATACAGCTCAACTTTTAAAATGATTTTGTAAACCTATAATTAAATAAGGAGTGTGTGAAGATACAGAATAGTGTTTTTGCACAGTTTAAATACTCTGGTCATATTTAATAGAACATATTTGAGAATAGCTTAAACAAAACAAAAATAGATAGC
The DNA here is from genome assembly GCA_004026585.1 of Noctilio leporinus. NCBI lineage: Eukaryota > Metazoa > Chordata > Mammalia > Chiroptera > Noctilionidae > Noctilio > Noctilio leporinus. Next base: position 92,913 of record PVIW01001071.1, on the reverse strand, counting down.
ACTGTTACTGATTCTAGGTTATACTTGCCACTCCATTTTTTCCTTAAAAAGAACCCCCCCCTATTTATTTCCTGAGTTATTTATAGAGAGAAGGATAAAAAGGAAGAGAAACATCAATGTGTGGTTGCCTCCTGCATGCCCCCAACTGGGGACCTGGCCCACAACCCAGGCATGTACCCTGACCAGGAATCAAACCCACAACCCTTTGGTTCATAGGCCAGCGTTCAATCCACTGAGCCACACCATCCAGGGCTCTCCTCTATTTCCAACAAAATCCCTCAGGTGTAAGATTTCTAATTGTTGTTACTGGACAATTCTGATGCTTTGAGTTATGGACCACCTCTCAGAGAAGAAGTGGAGTATTCATTAATTAACATAGTCACGGAAAATTGTTGCATTTATTAATACCATGTTGAAGGCTCTGTTGAGGAATATTTTTATTACTTTCTGTACTTCTTTTCCTATATTCACAGATGTTATCTTTAAGAAACATATCTATTATGTGTCTCTTCACCTTCCCGTTCACACCTTGTGAAAACACAATATACAGATACATGTGGTAAAGGATTGAATTAAAAAGCAGTTAATAATTTTTTAGGATATGTTTGTTTTGCCATATATGAAATGGAAATTAGGTGCCAATTTTCAAGTGGATGCTATTAATAAATGAATAAAATGTTTTCAAAAGTTAACCACATTCTACTGTCCTAATATAGCAGTTTTTCTGCTTCCTTTCAATCTTTATAGATGCATGTACATAGACACTTAGTTTTTTCAATAATTGATCTCATAGTATATGCATAATCTAGATTCATTATTAAAGAGCTAGTAGTCCTAACCAGTGTGGCTCAGTTGGCCGGGTGTTGTCCTGCGAAGCATAAGGTCACAGGTTCGGTCCCCAGGCAGGGCACATTGTGAGAGGCAACCCATTGATGTTTCTCTCTCACACTGATGTTTCTCTTCCTCTTTCTCTCTCTATTTCCATCTCTCTAAAAATAAATAATCTTGAAAAAAAAAGAGTTAATAAAATGTACTAGCCCAGTGACATCTTCAGCTCCATAATATAAAACAGCATATTGGCATAGTTATTCATAAAATACCCATTATTAATTTAAAAATGTGGGATCTAAATGAATCAAATTCAAATAACTTGAATCATAAAATGAGGCAATTTATTGACAAAAACCAATAAAATTATGAAATTTATTAAAAATTTGGCAAAAAATAAATGAGACTAAAAATCACCAAAAAGTGAAAAAGTGGGAAGGTCACGCAGAGATTAGTCTATTCCCATTGTTTTATAGATAAGAAAATTATGTGAATCATCCCAGGTCATAGCTAAGTGTGCTGCAGGTACATGGCTACATAAGGAGGATCTCTCATTTTCTTACACACAGCTTGCTCTATTTTGCAAGCAGTAATAAAATATTATTATAAGGAATTTTTTAGGAGGCTATATATATTATCTATTTCCCTACTAAATTTTAACTCAGTATTAAATTTGATCAGAAATCTAAACTTTCAACTGAGGGCTGTTATGAGATAATCCCATGAAATTCATGTTGCATTGATTTTAAAGATGCTGTATACGCTGTTAATGATATTGCACAATATCATCTTCATTAGGATCCACAGAACTAATCAAATACTGAGTGCTTTCTTATCTCATGTAATCCTCCAAATACATGAGTTTTACTCCTCATTGTTCACATAAGAAAAGCAGAGTTCAGAAACTTTCAACAATTTAGCCAAGTTCACAGAGCTAATAAATGGCAGAGCTTGGGTTCAACTCTCTGTCTCTGACTTCAAGCCTGTTCTAATATAAGAGCTGAAGAGTGCGACAAAGTGGGAGATTATTCCCCATAAGGAAGGAGAAACCTAGATGGGTTACAAAAGTAGAAAGAATTAATATTAAAAACTAAGAATAGCATTAGGAGGAGAGAAACTGTGTAGGTAGACTATATTAGCATTAAGGAATAAGATATTAGTAACTTTATACTTACAGGCATAATTTGACACAAGTCATCAGTGGTAACGCTGCAGAAGCCTACTGGTGTATTTTGATCAGTGGGAATGATGGGAGGGCTCAATAATTTCTTGTAACAGCAAGGGGGGAAGCGAATATCCAAGGTAATGCTGTTATAAACAGCTAGTCCCATAAGCTATGCATACTAAATGTTAAGTATTAACATAAAATCCATGACAGCAAATGAGTTTTGAATTATATATCAGTCTATTTTTTGCATACTTCTTTTAGATCTTACACTGACTTTCTAATTAATCCCATGCACTTCCATTCCTTTCATTTATTTTCACTTTAACATATTGTACTTACTTGATTACAAAGTCATGTAAAAAGGAGGGGTTCAGTGGTAATACTTAATGATTTCCCTAGAAAATTTTATCTAAGATCACAACAGATAATTTCAGACATATCTATAAATTATTTAACATAGAAAACATTTTCAAAATTTGATTTCAAAATGGTGATTTCATAAGTAGCAGCAGCAAATTATTCAGTAGAATTCACTGCAGAACACACTACTGGTTTTGGTGATCATTTTAACTATTTTAAAATTAAATATAGACTATGTAGAAAGAGCTGAGCTGAATAAACATATGAATACACATACACAGAAATACATATACATAGTTGACAAATTAATAGGACAGTTACTCTCCTAACATAACTTGATAGGTCTTTATTACTTGGAGTTTACCCCAAGGGCTAAAGTTAAAAAGCTATAGATGTTTACACATAAACTTTGCCCAATTGTATTTTATTTATCAGTTATATTTCAGAATGTAACATCCATTTGCTGATAGAGACATTTTAGAACAAATTTCATATTTCAACTGTCACATAAAGATTATTATACCAAGTTAGTAAAGAAGTCATTAATTTTATAGGCTTAAAAAGAAATCTCAATATATGGTCTGGACAAATGACTGCAAACAAAATAAGTAGAAGATATTTCAATTTGCTGAGGCAGAATGAGGTTAATAATTTAAGAAACAGATATGCTATTTTATAGGTAACCCTATTAACAGACTGAGCAGTGCATTCAAAGGACAGAAGTTAAAAAGTTAATTGTGTAATAGCAATAATGACAATAACTATAGTACTGTAGTTACCATTTATGATAATTTACTGTAGTGTCAGTTCTAAGCACTTTTCATTTTACAAAGTCCTTTAAATAACTTTGAAGACACATTTTTAACAGATGAGGATGTAGGCTCACAGGCATTTCTATAGGAAACTTTCATAAGCAGACTGTAATGATTCACCTCACACTAAATGAACGAGCTCTGGTTGAAGCAGGAATGGGAATGAAGGAATTCTGGTGTCACTGAGGCACATGGTGCAAACACAGCAGAGTTGGGAAACCCTGCCTATGCTATACTGCTCCTACTGGTAGTTCCAGTGCCCCTTTTGGTATAAGCAGTTGTACTTATTGTTATATTTATGTCTCATCATGCAATCTTCAAACAATTTTATACTTATTATCACAGGTTTAACTATAACATTTCATGTAAACTCCTAGGTTTTAACAATTTGAAAATCAAGTATTAGAAACAATACTGTTAGAACTATTAGAAAAAGGGAAATTTTTGATCCTGGTATTCAAAAACCGGACATATGTACAGAACCGACTAAATTCTTTCAGTCACCTTGCCTGTTCTCAATTTTTAGTTTTCACCTACAGTAGATCTCCTAACCACTTACATGACCACAATCCACTATCATCTAACATTTTTCCTATATGTTACCATGCTGTGAGGACATCAATCTTATTTTCTACAGTTTATTTTTATGAGATAAGCACACGTTAACAATGAGACGTAGTGGCTATAATAATTTTAGATTTACAGTAGGTCCCCAAGTAACACTTTATTCAAGCAGAAACTTAACTCTTGTTTATATCAATTAGCCTATAGTAAGATTGGTTTCATTATATATATGCCTTTTTACTTGAAGTTGCAGAACCTATTGGCAATGTTAAGTGAGAACTTACTGTAACTGTTTAACTTGAAATATGCAACATATGTAAATATGCTTAATATGCTCCTTTGGGTAATGACTGAATAGAAACTAATATCTTGCAAAGGAAAACAATTAGCAAATGTGTGACTTTATGTATAACACTAGTCTAAAACTGTGCTAGCTAAGTAAGTCTAATACTGCAATACAAATATCAGAAAGTTAAAATAGCACCCAAATCTAATTTGTGTTAAGAATGTAAAGTATGACAAACATATACCATATCTGGAAATCCAAACAGCTCATTGTGTAGTGAGAAGCATCAATGAAGCTGTTTAATGAAGCTGAAACATTTAACAAATGATTACTGTAAATAGTACAATAAAAACAAAAGTCTAGGAATTATTAGGTGTTTTATACTGTGGAACTTGGCATTTTGGCATTTTGGACCTTTATACATGACAAGGTACACAAAATTTTTAATTTACCATTTCAGTGTATAGTTTTGGCTCCACAACCTTTTCTTCCATCTAGTGCCTCAGTTTTTATATACATTCTTCAGGATTTACTTTAACAAATCTAACAAAGATGGACATTCAAAGCCCATCAGAAGATGCTTCTCAACATTTCTTCTGAAGGTATCTTCCATAACTCCCAGCTTGCCCTCTGCTTCAGTCAAGTGGACCTGCATATTGCCTGTAACAGGTCCAGCACAATGCAGCCTTTTCTCTAGTCACTCGACCACTGTGTATGTCCTATTCTCTGCAGCCCTGTGTCCATCACATAGAATGGTTCCATTTTCAGATGTCTGCCTTCTGTGGGAAGACTACCCTGAATCTTTTCTTCTCAGAACTCCTCAGCTCTTAACATCAAATGCTCAGTTTGAGTGAGAACAGACTACCTTGCACGGTGGTTATCTGCCCATCTAAATGGTAAACTTAAAGGTGGACATATTTTTCCCTTTTTAACCTATGTGTCTCCTGTGCTTGCTCATTTATTTACTCCTTCATCGTTTCTTCCACAATTATATTTCTTAAGCCTTAAAAAAGCTAACGTAGAAGATACCTTGTTCAACCTCCCACTTGGTAGGAGGGATCAGAGGATGGCATAGGGATTTATGTAATTTTAAAAACACTGTAAAATAATGCAATATACTTGAAATATTCCCATTTCTTTCAGTTTTCACTTTTTATTAATGCTGGGAATTTGGGGGACATATTAAAGGCTTAGGTTTAATTTCCTGAATTTTGATTTAGTAAACAGAGTGAAATAAACACTTAAAACTTCTTAGTTTTAAGTACAAAGGGAAAGAACAGAAAAATCATTCATTATGAATAGAAAAGATACTTTTTTAAAAAGTCCTAATTTTCTGAAAAATTAGACAATATATGAAATAGAAAATAAAGATTTTTATTTTGAGATAAGGCTTTCAGAGAAATAAAAATTCAGTCATTCCTTTCAGTTAATTATTAATGATATCATATAGCTATGATATTACAAATACAGATTATTGAAAATCTTAGTAATTAACAAGAATGTTTAATTTGAATAAAATGTTTAAAAAATATAGTTTTCCAAAATTCAGTAAAAATTAAAAAAAAATCTCTAGTCTACTAGCACCTCCTAGTGGAAAGTTTAAAGGATACAATTCCAACCAATCGGAATTCAGAATAATTATCACATTTAAAGCTGCTAAACCAATGGCAGTGCGAATCTTTGTGATATGTAAACATGCCTGAAAAAAAGAAACATAATTTCATTAATGTGATTGATTTCAATATCAGAGTGGTAAAACTATACATAATATCTCAAATGTTAGAAGCAAAACAGTTCAGTAATAGTTGTTACAAACCATCCTTCACATTAAACTATAACAACTGTATGTACAGAGAACATGCAAGAGCACTTTACTGTTCATCGGTATCCTGAACCAAGGGTGGAACCATGGCGTAAAAGGACAGAAACTCAGAAAATCAGTTGATTTTCTTCTATGAAAAATAATTTTTAATTTATTAGTTATGACCAAAATTAATTTTGAGGATTATGTGGAGATTTCAATTTTTCCATGTCATCTCTAATTCCATTACCAGAAACATAATATATATACATATATGTATATATATATACACACACAAAATAGAGAAAGACAAATAATAACACTTAAAATTCTCCTCTGAAGTAAAACAACCAAAATCAATGATCAGATAGGTGTCTTAAGTAAAATAAAACCAAATTTAAATTTTAGAGGTTTATGTTTGTCTTAAAAATTAATGAATTCTTATTTATTAAAATGGCTCATTTCAAAAAGAGGCTTCAAATATAGTGTACAAGAGCAAATTATATTTTTATAAAATTTCAAATGTTCTTTATTTCAATGACAAATTTTCATGTGTTTGGCTTATTCAGAAAAGATGTTCCCTTGCAAATGTATACTTTCAAGTCTATACATTTTACATGGGATTCCCACTAAAATAATGAACATTTCAATCATCAGTTTGGTCAGTTTTTAAAAAATAAGTCTGTAAAAGTTATTCAGGATTTATGATTGTCAAAAAAATCTGTAAAACCACAGGGTCAATTAAAAATAAGAGTAACTACTTAAACCTAACAATGATGAAGAAACACTGTTCATAAAAATTAAATACTCACCATAATCTGGATGAAAAATCTGGCGAATTAGGAGGAGGAACCATTCTTTAGTCAAGCCACCCATATCCAAGCCAGCTTCCCCTACAAATGTAACTTTCAACTTTTTTTTCAAGTCTGCTCTTTTCCGGGTTAACTATTTGAAGGAATTATATAGTACAGGAGAACAAATGGCAGAAAAGGGAAAATAACTTTATTTAATTCTGGAAAAATGTGTTAGTCAGAATCTTACTTATAATGTCACAAGACACCCACCCATCCATCTATCCAATAACTGTGCCAGACACCGTGTGAACTAGATATTATTATGTTATTCTATATCAAGAAATAGAACTAGGTCAGGTACCTTGTCCAAAGTTACTGCCACCCCCAGATTCATGTTGGCTCCACGACTTTAATTTGGCAGATAATAATCTAAAATAATTCATTTTCTGTTCTTTAATTTGCCTTCAATACTAAACTTAAAAAAAATCACATAATTAAATCAGCCTTTATCTTATAATAGCCACATGCAGATCTGGCTGAAAACTGTGCATGCATGAAACTCTATATAATAGATGTACATAAAATGTACGTGACCCTAAATAGACCCAATGAACTCTGTAGATTAGACTTCTAATTTTGTTGAATGAGTAATCTCAGACGTGGCAAAGTTAAAATGACTTGTCATACCCCCAACCAGTAAAAAAATGGTGGGCCTACAATCTAGATTACATATAGTCATAAACATGAATTACTTAATGTTGTCCTATATAAAATCCCTTTCTGAAAAATGAACCATCGATAAATATACAAAAATGAGCATAAAACTTAATTGTGAATACAGAACTGATTTTAACTATGTATCAAAATACAAGGAAACACACTAGCATAAACAAAAGATAGCTTACTAAGATTTTAGAATTATAGACTTTATTTAAAGTTTTAATTAATATCATTTTGGGATAAACGATCTGTACCTCATCAAGAGAATCGCTAACCAGATGTGTCCTCCTTACTTTCATATTTAGAAATAACATATTCATATCCGGTCTCTGTCTTCGAGATACTTTATCCACCAGACTTTGCTAATTAAAAAAAAAAGCAAACCTTTTCACTTTTACTTAAACTGTAATTTTGTTTAAAACATTTTAAACACCAGTAAAAATCATATTTTTCTCTATGCCATTATCTCATATAAATAATTTTATAAACTTAGTTATACAGATTTTGACTTATGAAGATACCTTATTGCTTCATTTTTTGATACAATGGTAACCCAATGGGAACCCAAAATGAAAGACCAAAAATAACTCACTTTCTGTAGAAAAAGAGTATTATATTTCTGTTTCTACATGTCTCATCTCTTAAGTAGCAAGGTTTTCTGTTTAATAAATATAAACATAGAGTAGGAACATTTGAAACAAGGCAGATACTTTGATGATAAATTTGGCTTAAATTTTTTAAGATATGGAATTATTCTCAATCAAAGCATAATTAGTCTACTTTTAGAAAGTAGTTTATCAGTTTTTCTTTTTTTACAAACTGCACTTTATTTATTACTATTATTTTTTAAATTTTATTGTTGTTATATTACATCCATCCCCTTTTTGCTCCCCTCTGTCCCCCAGTTTATCAGTATTTATTAGAAACATTAATGATATTCATATCCTTTGTCCCAATAATTCCACTTCTAGGAATTCTAAGGACAGAAAATATTTCATACAGTGAGATGTTCATTGTAGCATTACTATAAAAGCAAAACTCATAAATATCCTAAATTTGTATCTATATAGAATAGAATACTACTACCAAAATGATGGTCATAAAAACTATGTATGATAAATAACATGGAAAATGTATGAGGAAGGCACAACAAAAAAGCAGGGAACAAAGTTGTGTGTATAATACTGAACTCTGATACCCTTAAAATATAGATTAAAATATCAGAAGGACACTTACCAAAATATAAACAATAATTATGTTTGGGAAATGAAAACATGGATAATTTAAAAATTAATTTCTGTTTTTTTGTTTTTGTTTTTGTTTTTTTAATAAGCAATGAGCATGTAAAAACCAACACATTCAGAATGTATGGGAATTGCCACTGACTGTTGTGGCTTAACAGGTTGCGTGTTGTCCTGCAAACTGAAAGCCACCTGTCTGGCTTGTGGGCCAGGTTCCCAGTTGGCGGCGTGTAAGAGGCAAGCCCATTTTGTGCTGGGTGATTTTTGAACATATCTGCCTATACCATGCTGAGTGTTCAGCAACTTTTGACCAAAAACAATCTAACCCTTGTGCCCACCCTCTCTATTCACCTAATCTCACACAGCGTGACTATTTTTTGTTTCCCTGATGAAAAAAGCCCCCTCACAGAGAAAGGTTTTGCCAATGTGCAAAAGGTGAAACAAAAAATGGCAGAAGCGCTAAAAGGTATCAAAATTGACAAGTTCAAACACTATTTTGAGCAGTGAAAAAAAATGTCTTAATAGGTGTACTGTGGTAAATAGAGAGTACTTTGAAGGTGACTGAAGTTTAAACATCTAAGAATAAGTCACAATTTTTTAATAAATAAATTCCAGGGCTTTTGGGGTCCCTGCCCCACCACATAAGCTCTTGCTTCCAGTCAGTAACTTATGTCCTCATGTCAAAATATTCACCAGTCATTAATTCCAAGTGGTGGCAGTTTACAAGTTGAAAATGCTGGTGAACACGCATAAGAACTGACAATGCCATTTGACTCTTTAGTCTTACTAATTTGCGTCCATGCTCTGTGGAAAACAGCCTGTGACAATCTACAGCTGCCACTCTCCTTTTAATGGGAAGAAAAGTTCCACCAAAGAAGATATTTGGTATCTTAAAAATGTGAGTGACAGCAGGAAAACCACTCAAAGGAACCTATCTATATAAACTTCTAACTCTTTAGATTTTTTTCTTATATATATAAAAAAAAATCATAGCCCAAATGCAAAAAAAAACAAAAAAAAAAACACTAAAAAGATGCATAAAATTGCATAAATGCAACTAATAGTAATCGTCAAAATGGCTAGCTATATAGACTAATTTTTGAGTTACTATCTACCCAAGATTAATAATCCTGGTACTAAATATCCCTGTTGAAATGTACTCTTTGCGGGAGGGTAGTGGGCCTACGGAACTCCTTCAGTATACATAGGGAGTAAAATTTCCTCTAATATTCCCGTACTTGGTGTAAGCTCTGGGACAGAAAAAAGTCCTCACCTTCTTGGAACTGAATTACTGAAGAATAAACAATTCTTATTTTTTTGTACTATTTATAAGTAATATAACGTATGCTTTAGAATTCTTTTTATATTCTTGGACAAGACATGGAAATCATTTCTTTTCACCTAATGTGTCTCTATTTTAAGAAGACTATAAGCCAATCTTCCCTCTCATTTTTAAGGTTGTGAGTAATCATGTCATAAAATCAGATACTCAAAATATATGAGCATTTAAATGTGTAGTCTAGAGCTCTAATATAAAAAAGCTCATAAAACCTGGTATCTAGCAGATGAAGTAACCGTGCTGTGCTGACACTTGTGAGAGGGAGTGGTAAGGACGGGCCCAGAGACAAACTGTCCTGTTCTGTAACTTGCCTAAAGCTGGGCTGACTGCCACCCCAGTTTCTATGGGTCCCTGCACTTTGGTTTCCTAAGAATCCATAAAATACCTTTTATCTTCTTGGGGTATATTTCTGTTTTCCAATATTAAACATTTTGTTACATCTTGTAATTCTTTGGTTGTTTCTATGTGATTTTCATAAAACCAAGAAGACGTTTCAGTGGTGTGCTCTGCTCTGAGGGACATCCCTTGCCCTCACTGCAGTTTTCACCAGTGCCCTGCTCGTTACTGAAGCTGGACTACGGCACCTACAAAATGATGTCCAGCAAGCATTTAATCTTCCTGCTCTATTTATAACATAATGAGAAGTGGATGCGGGGTATCTTTTTCCTGTATCATAAATAGTTTTAAGCACTTTTTTAGGGAGTATAATATGAATTTTACTTTTAATATTTCCTAATTATGCTACAACAATTCACAAGACATTTATTTAGTTATTAAATTATTTACTGCATAGTCAACATAAATATGTTTACAGAGCTGACTTACCCTTGCGATGTTTATCATCTGTTGTTCTGAGTCTCTCTGAATGATGATTTTTTTTGCAGCTATAGAAATAACGAATGGGTACTGACAGAAGGAAAACCTGCCCAACAAGCAAAAATAGAAAAAGTAAAATTGTGTATTTTTAGCAAAATTATACTATGGGAATCTACGGTACCTTTTCTAACAATCCAAAACATTACTTTTGAATTGTCTTACCATTTAGAAAATGAAATTATGTATAGCATTTCTTTTAATACCACAACCCTGTGAAGCATGTATCATTAATAGGTGTACAGTGTCTTTATTTTCTAGAGGAGGTTACATCGAATGTTCTGAAATATGTGCTAATCACTTATACTGTTTATGTAAGTAATTTCACTTTATGTATAGTCACCTGTATATCATTACCTGTGAAAAATATGGCCAGCACTGGAACTAAGAGGCAGAAATGTTGATGAAGGAGGATTAGGACTGAGTTCAAGTATAAAAATTAATATAAGAATCCATTATTATAGGAATATTTCTGATATGCGAACTTCAGAAATGAGGAAATCTTTTAACTATAGTAATAAAAAGCAAGGTAATAAATTTAAGACCAGCCCTGGCTAGTGGCACAGTGGATACGGTTCTAGCCTGAGAACCCAAAGGTTGCTGGTTCAACTTCCCAGCCAGGGCATATAACCAGGTTGCAAGCCAGGTCTCCAGCCAGGTCCGTAGCTGGAGGCAGGTGAAAGGCAACCATACATTGATGTTTCTCTCCCTCTCTGCCTCTTTCCCTTCCTCTTTCTCTGGAAATAATAAGTAAAAAATCTTTTTAAAAATTTTAAGACAAATAAAAGTCATGAAGAAAAGTGTGTTGCTGTTAGTACTGTACTTAATGGCATAATAATATGAAATGACATGTATTTGTAAAGGTACAACATTATGATCAAAGTTAAAGAAAATAACTTTTTTCCTGGGTCAGAGCTCATTCTGTGTTACATAAAAAGGCCACCAACTACACAGTGAGAAATGCATTTGGAAAAAACTAGTGTGGCAGCAGGGCCACTTCAGGAGTTATACTCCCATCAGAAGTGTCTGTGACGAACCCCCGAGTTTTCACTGGAATCCATCCGAGTGTGGCCAAGCAGGTGTCTGTGACCACTGGGTGCTATGAAGGCACTATGGGGAAAGAGGAGGTAGTGCTAGTGTGAGCTGAAAACAAAACAGCTTTCCCCTTGGATTGAAACTATTAACAAAACAAAACAGTAAGAGTTGTTCAGTACTCATGTGAAATAATTCTGAATCCCTAAGTGCTAACTAAAAACTAAGAAATGAAAAGAAGTATAATGAACTTAGTAGGGTAAGTGCAATGACATTAGTAGGATGTACTTTAAAAACAGAAAGGTTGCGACCTTTCCCTAGCCATGGCACAGAGGAAAATGATATCATGTGTATGACATGCTGACATAAACAGATGAGGGTGCACATGGTCACAGGTGACTTGCCCGAGCACTGCAGGTCTCCCTCTAGGTCCCGGCTGGCTTCCCAAGGGCTGGGGGAATCACAGGATCAAAACACTAATTCATGCTTGGTACAATGTTATGGTACAGTGGCTAGAGGAGCTCTGTATTAAAAGCTGTCATTGAAATATGCACAATACTTGTTTTGTAGTTTTTATCTACAAGTTAAAATTATATTAAAGTGGGAGAAAAAAGTACCTTTGTAAAATAAACTTTCCCAGGAAAATATCTGTCAGACTGGCCGCAGTCCCCAGAAATGGAATTCTTAGTCAGTTCTGGGTGTTCATACGGACTGAGATATGTCCAAAAGGCCAGTTTATGTTTTAGGCCAATTCTGGTAGAAAGGGTCCCTGGCAGCTTGAACCAATTTATGAACTAATCTGGGGTTTTGAGGTTACTTACATCATACCATATCTCCTAGACTCCATGAACTCTCCAGGGTGTCACTGGTTTAGGAATAAATTATGTTGGGGACAGTCCTGCTGGTTTAACCCCAACAGTAAGTGTGGATATAAGGTGCAGTATATTAAAGAATTTAGTCAGGTGTTTTGAAAATTTATTACATTCTGGTAATCATTTGGGGTGAAGACCTTTCTCTAACATTCATTCTTTAAATACAGTAGGTCAACCATTTTTTCTACAGAACAAGGAAGAAAAGGAGTGAACGGATCTGTATGTGCACATGTGTGTGATCCCTGTGTTGTATCAGGCATCAGCAAAATGTGGCCCATGGGATGACTATGGTCTAACCACCTGTGTTTGTAAATGAAGTTTATTAGGACACAGACAGACACACCCATTCGTTTTCCTATTGTCTAAGGCTGTTTTTGTGCTATAACAGACCTGAGGTTGTATAGCCCATAGGGCCAAAAATATTTACTGTGTAGTACTTCACAGAAAAAGCCATAGGAAACCACGTTATTAACATAGTACTTTTCCCTTCTTAAAAGGATGTTATCAATCAAACCAAAACCAAATTAACATGCATATGAATTCAAAATGTAACAGAAAAAGAAGATGCTTTAACGAATATAATATTTCAAGGCTGAATATTTAAACTATAAGCTTATGGCTATATTTAAATTTATTTATACAAACTTAAAACCCAGTCATTATTTTAAATAGTATTTCATTTAGGTGAGAAAACAAATGAACTACTGATTGTACCTGTGAGAGTTTCCAAAGCTCTGCCAGGTGTGGTATTCTTCCATGAGATCAATGTGATCCAATGTAGAATTATAGAAATCAGTATAAGGAATAAGGGGAGGGTGAACCAGGTTGTTTGCAGTATCTGTAAAGATAAATTCTAACATAATGATCTTTTCCAACATGCACAGAATTCACTCTAATAATAATAAGAACACTTTAATGTCTACCAGGTAGCCTTTATCTAGTGGTATGTTAAGCAATTGTAACTCCAAATAGAAAAGGTAGTTTTATAATTGTGGTCAAAATGGAGTCAACAGTTTTTTCCCCAAAAATTTTGTGGTGGGGATAATAATAGTTTATAGTAAAGGGAGTGCGCAGGTGGCTATCCATTCATTCTGCTCCCCAGTAGGTGGATTCTCTCCTCAGGATCCCTCAGGAATTCATAGAAGTCCTTGTGTTCTACAACTCAGCAGGTTATATGCAGTTAGCCATTACACAGAATGGTGGCCAATAAAAAACACAAAGCTTTTTCATGCTTATTAATTAACCGTGAACTCCATTATCAAAACAGAAAATAAATTATAACTCTTCTCATCAAGGGAAAAGTTTAAAATGTAAAAATGCCTATATAGTACCTTGAGATCCTTATGGAAATGTCTCTAACATTTAACAAAAGTACAGTAAAGATGATAGAATAAAACCTACTAAGTAAAGCCAACACTTTAGATGCTGATGGGATCCACCAGGAACATTTTGTTATAGGTGGAAATTCTTCAGGCTTTGCAGGAAACAGCCGTAAAGAAATAAATTGCAGCAATCTTTCAACCACTTGTTTGAATCTCTTCTGAGATAATCTGGTAAAGATTTTGAAATAATTTCAATAAAAATTCACATTGTCTATTTTGGCAATATATTCATTAGGTAGTCAAGTGCATTCTATATATGTAAACTTTTAGAATATTACCACAAATTCTATTTCTTAAATTGCCAAACATTTGAAAAGATGGAAAATCTTACCTGCAATATTGTTTCTTAATAAAAACTAAACATTAATATTACTATACAGTATTAAACATTTCATTTTCACAGCTTTCAACATGCAGTCAACCCCATTATTTGCAGACTTTGTATTTGCAAATATGACTACTTGCTAAAATTAATTGTAATCCCAAAATCAGTAATTGTGACACTTTTGTGGTTATTTGTGGATGTGCAAACAGTGGCAAAATATTCTAGTTGCCCAATGAGGACATTCCTCAGCCTTATAAGTTATAGCTCAGACTGTAATTAAGTGGCCTTTAGGCGATCTACTTATTGTCATGTTTTTCCTTTTTAGTATCATGTTTTCACATTTTCAAGCTATTTGTTAGTGATTTTGTTGTTTTAAAATAGCCCACAAAAGCAGTGCTCAAGTTTTATCTAGTCTTCCTAAGTATGGGAAGGATGTTACAGGCTATACAGAAAATATACTTATGTTAGACAAAATTCATTCAGACATGAGTCATATATAGTTGTGCTATAAATTCAATGTTAATGAAATAATATATATAAAATAAGATATCTTTAAGTATAAATACAAATAAAGCAAGGTTATGTATTAGTCAGCTGATGAAAATGTTGACCTAAAATCACAGGAGCTTAACTCTTCTTTCCTTATGAGCAAAACTTTAGTATTCACTAATTCACTGTTCATAGTAATTTTATAGAACATACTATTGTGAATAATAAGAATTGACTGTGTTTTAAAATTAAAATTTGAAAATATTTTGCTTCTATAACTTCTATCAATCATAGTGAAAAGTGACTATTAATGTGAGCATAGTTCTATGACAAAAGTATAGTACCTTTATAAATTGCTATTAATAGCTAACCTATATTTTACAATGACACTTTGGGGAAGGAAAAGGTACCATATAATAGTGACATTTATATTGATATACAGAGAGGAAATTAAAAAATACAAATTAAAATACTAATGTCTGAGCAAATCCAGTCACCATCTTTGGGAGGTATGAAAACCCAATGATAGGAATGTGTAAAAGCAGAAGCAGTGGACAGAAATCTCAACAATAGCTTGCACAAGCAAAATGGTTACTTACATTAGAAACAGGCTTTTAATTATTTTCTATGTAGTAATAAAGTATATAGTTATAATTGCCTTTTCAGGCATTATGAAGTATAAGTATCATTTCTAAAGATCTGAAAAACACTTCATATATTTTACTAACATCAAACTTAAAACTGTAAGATTATGAAAGTTCTTAATATTATAGAATGATTTACTTTTTAAACCAGTGAACTAAGAAATGATGGTCAGCTTCCACTAAGGTAGCTATCTGCCGCAGCAAGTGAGCATAGATGACATATGTAGATGTGTTATTAAATTGAGGATTCTGAAAAAGATATTAAAGATAAGTGTGTTAAAATTTTGTTCACATGTGAAAGGAAAGACACTGAGTTTAATGAGCTAAGTGGTAAATTCAGAAAACTAAATTTGAGGTTATGAAAAACTAGGTGAAATCCTTTAAAACAATAATCTAGTTGTTTCATTAGTTAATGAACAATTAGCAGAGACCTGGATTTCCGATGTGGTATAGTGGACAGAGCACAGGCTTTGGAATTAAGGCAGATCTGGGTCTGAGGAGCAGAGCTACTGCTAATACACAGTATGCAGAAACGTGAGCTTCATGTCATTCCCTAGTGTTCACTATCTCTACATATATATTTCCTTATTTTCTTCTAATTTTGCCTTTTTCCACCTATTTTCCCTCCTTAGATCTCTCAACGACCTCTTGTCTATTCCCGCCCCCACCACCACTTTTCTTTTTCCTCCCTCACCCTTCCTCTATCCCTACTCTGAGCGTTTCCTTTTATTGGACACAATGTTGAACTAAGCATTATATATTATTTAGTATTTTTTTCTTTCCTTTAAACAAGACAATAATACAAGGTCTGTCGCAAAAGTATTGGCCACGCAAACTGTTTTAATTATATTGACATTGGCTCAATACTTTTGGGACAGACCTTGTATACATGAACATCCCTTGTAAATTGTAAAGAAAGACACAAACGTAGTATGCTATCTGTGGTAATACTACTCTTTTTTAAAAAGATAGTAAAAACTAAAAATTGCTTTTAATTTGTCTGGACCTTATTTTTTCTACTTATGAATCTGTAGCTGTCCAGAAGAAAGCTTCACAAATATAAACGATCATTTTGATTTCATTAGTATTCTAACTTAACCATTTATTTAGAATACATAGAAAAGTTGGAAACCTACTATTTAGAAAATATTCAATAAAAGAAAGTTTTGGAGCCCATTCATTCTAATGACAAGAAAAGAGATTGTTTGGAAGCAGGAAGACATGCTTCCATGTTGCTTGTTCCTGAATACCACAGCAGGAAGGCAACAAGTTATCTGTTTATTTGTTAGAGCTTTATGTAATTCTCTGGTTACAAGTACAATCCAAAAAGTATCAATAATGTTGCTCAAAATAATACTTAATATTTGATATCATTTCACTTATACATGCATAGAGATCTGAATTAGACAACAATTAAATTTTTTCTTTCTTACCTGTAAAAGAATAAAATATGCTCTAAGATCATCTTTTGTTCGTGGACTGAAAAAGAAGTGGACTTGATTAGAGATTACAGTAAATAATTAAAAATGATCAATATATGTGAGAAGTGAACTCATAAAAGCCAAAAACTAGACTTAATAGGTATTACTATTGAGGTCATAACATATCCATAATAGGCTGAGAATATAGGCTCCATTGTGCCTACTTTAGGCTGGTTCTGAAGATACCTAAAAACTGTGTTAGGTTATCATACTTCATGAGGTAAATATCATGACTCACTGTGGAAATAGTTGAGTATGGAAAATAACAATTTTAGAATATTTATGTTTTTGTTTTAATAAAGGATATCTGGGACCTCAAAAACATTTGTGCACTGAAAAAAAATATGCTTTTGTTTATAGGTCTATACTGAAGTGATAGATGCAGAAATATCTGCAATTCAAGTCACACTTTGACTACATCTAGTATATCTCTAATTAAAAGAATCATATTTTGGCCCTGACTGGTGTGGCTTGGTTAGGCACTGTCCCATAAACTAAAAGGTTGCTGGTTGGATTCATGGCCAGGGAACCTGCCTAGGTTGCTGGCTTGGTCCCCAATTGGGATGCCTGGGACAGCGGCTCAGCTGGTTGGAGCCTCATGACACACACTAAAAGGGTGCAAGTCTGATCCCAGATCAGCATGTGGATGGGAGGCAATTGATCGATGTTTCTCTCTCTCTCCCTCCCTTCCTGTCTTTCTAAAGTTAAAAAACATGTCTTCAGGTGAAAATTAAAAAAAAAAAGAAAAAGAAAAAAATTTTGCTGTCTTCCAGGAACTTCAAGGCTCAACTGAATGCCCATGTTATTTCATCCTAGGTTACGAGTAACTGCTCATCCCGTATCTGCATAACACATGTGTCTGCACACAATGCATTTTATGTACAATTTAAAAGGATTCAGAGATCCTCTGAAGCCCATCTATGGATTCTCTTGAGAAGTCACAAATCGCAAGTTAAAAAACTGTGTTATCAATGATCAACAACTTATTTCTCATCTGTGTTTATTATACCAACTAAAATTACCTCAGAGTAAAATACATACATATATATTAAAGATATATGAGATGTGTAAAGTAACCATTTATAGTGACTAGCTAAATATTAGTTACAATTACCCTTTCCATTCTCGTAACAGGCTGTTAATGATTCCCTTTAATACTGTCTTCTGAATGTCTTGAGGCTGTAGGCAAAAGAAAATCGTAAGATAATCAGGATTAGTTACTTAGGTGACTTTTCAAAGATTGTTTATCCATTCACCTATTGAAGGATATCTGGGTTGCTTCCAGTTTTTGGCAGTTTTGAGTAAGGCTGCTGTAAAAATGTGTGTGCAGATTTTTGGGGTGACATATGCCTTCCAATCATTTGGGTAAAGAACTAGGGCATGACTGCTGGATCATGTTGTAACCCTAGGGTTAGTAGCCATGTCAAAATAAAATATAGCTTACTGAAATTTGTGGGATAGAGCAAACACAGTAAATGAATATTTTAGAAAAAAATATCTAAAATCAACAATTTAAGGGTTCAACTTTAGGAAATGAAAACAAACAGGAAATCAAATCCAAAGAAAGCAGAAGAAAATGCATAATAAAGGTTAGAGCAGAAGTCAATAAAATTAAAAACAGGGAACTAATAGAGAAAATCAATGAAACCAAATGCTGGTTTTTGGAAAAGTTTGATAAAGTTGATAAACCTTTAGCAGGGCTAGCCAAGAAAAGAAGATCAAATATAGTAATTACTAATATCAATGAACAAGGTATCATCACTACTGATACCATGAACGTTAAAAGAGTAACAAAGAACTATTATGCATAACTCTGACTACAATTTGAAAGCTTAGATAAAATAGTCCAATTCTTTGGTGACACAATCTCCCAAAACTCATATAGGGATAAAAATAGATAATTTGAATAGATCTATATCAATCAAAAAAACTGAATCAATAATTAATAGGTAACATCAGGCTCAGAAGATTTTACTGGTGAGTTCTACTAAAAATTTAAGAAAGGAAGGATACCAGTTTTTTACATTTTCTTCCAAAAAAAAAAAAAAAAAACAGAAGCAGAGAGAATATTTCCTAACACATTCTATGAGGTCAGCATTATCCTAATACCAATCCAAAGATATTATTACAAGAAAAAAAAATTATAGATCAGTATCTTTCCCAAACACAGATGTAAAAATCCTCAAAAAAGCAAGTCAAATCCAACAATGTATAAAAGAATTATATACACTATGGCCAAGTAGTATTTATTACAGGTATTCAAGGCTGGCTCAACATCTGAACATCAATTAATATAATTTATCACATCAGTAGGCCAAAGAAGAAAAACTCATATGATCATATTAAGAGATGCAGAAGCATTTGACAAAATTGAAAACCCATTCATGATAAAGAAAAACTAATGGGAATTTCCCCAATATGATAAAGAACACCTCAAAAAACCCACAGCCAACATCATTTTAATGGTAAAAACTGGGATGTACTCATCTTGTATTTTCCCTCAGTCCTGGAATTAATTAGCCATTTCTCTAAGGAGCTAATTCCTTTTAAGGAGTAACAGTATTTAGAAACCATGTACGCTAAAGTGCTCACTGCTACTGAGTATTATTGCCCTTTCAGTGAACAGGGTTAGAAAACACACACACACACCCAAGTCCATTGATTAAAATCCCTGGTATTATAATGCCTTAATACCAAAAACTAAGAAATATTGAAGATTTGTTTACAGATTTTAAAAAATCTTTAGATTGAAGATATATAAAGTACCACGTATAAAGGTACTTGGCTTAGTTTTTTAAGTGTGGTTCTAGTAATTCATGTGAAGTGTAGCTAGGTCTTTTTTCTCCGCTTGTACACTTTTCCCTCATGTTGTAGATTTTTAATTCTGTAGTGCCTATAAAACATTAACATCGTTCTGAGTCAGAAGTCAGAGAAGTGTTGGAGGAGTGGAACTTTTGAGTCACAATGTATGCATATGCTTAGTGTTAAGCAATAACGCCAAGCAGTTTTCCAAAGTGATTGTTTGTATTTACCTAATCAGGCTATGAAAGTTCTAACTGCTCCATAATTTTGCATTTCTGGTAGGGTTCTTAACATTTTTCTCTTTTACTAATTGTGAATAGATGTATAATGTTATCTTTATTTCTCTGATGACAAATGTTATTCAGGACACTTTCATTTATTTAACAGTGAAGTGCAGAGACAGGAATAAGCAAAGATGTCTGCTGTTATTCACTTTATTCAAAATTGTACAACAGAATCTAACCAGTGCTATAAGGCAAATACTTTCAACAATTCATACATACATACAGTCAAGGACTGGAAAGAGATATAACTCCCATTTATCACAAACACCATGATTGTCTATATAGAAAATCCAAATAAATCTAATGATGTACTCTAAGAATTAATGAATTTAGCAGAGCAAATAAAGATAAATATATGAAAGTATTTCCACATACTAGTCACAATTAGAAAATGAAATTACATTAGCAGCAAAAAATCAAATACTTAGAAATAAGTGTTAACAAGATGCCAGATCTTTACTCAGAAAAGTATGAAGCATTACCAAGAGAAATTAAAGAATATTTAAATAACTGGAGGGCTATACCAAGCTCATGGACTGAAAGGACATGAAAGGACGTCAGTTCTTCACAAACTGATCTCTAACATTGGGGTTCTCAAAACTTGGTGCCTGGATCAGGAGTATCAACGTATCCTGGCAGCTTGTTAGAAACACAGATTCTTGGCCTCTATCTTGAACATTCTGAACCTGAAACTCTGTATTTTAAGAAACGCTTCCTGTGATTCTAATACGTGATAAAGTTTGATACTCATATTTTGATTCAGTGCAATGCTAAATAGTCAAATAACTTACCTCCTTTTGCTTAAGTGAAGCATAATTTTACTTTAGCTAAGTCTTCCTAAACAAGGACTGGACATAATGTATTTCTGCTTAATTCTCATTTAGTTATAAAAATAAAAGCAATCTAACTTTCTGAGAATTCCAACTAAATTTACTATAAAATTTTATCAGTGATTTTTACAGTATTTGTGTCAGTGATTTTTATAATACCTGTGTAGCTGTTTTTGAAGTATGTAAGAGACAAAGAATTATACTACTTGCATGTGTTCATAAATCATACTTACAGTATTAAGTAAGGCATCATATACAGCATTCACAAATTTAGCATTAATCCCAGAGTCTTCAACAGTATTAAGTGAGGTGGTGGCATCTTTCTGCAAGTGCAGTTAAAGAATTAAGTGTACATAACATTTTAAGGACTGTTCTTAGTAATATATGTTCTTTTGTAATTTCTAACATTTTTAGTATAATGATAAAAATACTTTAGAGCAAAATTGCTAAAGCTAAAAATGAATATATAAGAATTATTTTACTAACATTCTTTCTTAAAACTGAAATAATGGAATCAAACATTAACATGTAGTATAAATAAAATCTATATTTAAGATATCACTTAAGTAATATTTACTTGTGATACAAGTAATTTCAGAACGTAATACATATATATTTTTTAAGCAGTTGCTTAGGTCAGTATTGGCTAGAAAAAGAGGTAAACTTATCATTTTTTGAAAGTTAAAAATTAAAAATGTGTTTTATGTGTTATTACCTTAAATGCAGCATTTAGTTCTGGGAAAGAATCAAATGTTGTTAGATAAAAATCATGTACTGCTTTCCAATCTCCTGATGACTTAGCTTTTTCTACATCTTCCCTAAAATGAAAACATACACTAACCATAATAGAAGGAAATAATATTCAGGTAAAATAGCATTACTTCTTTACAAATAAATGTCACCAAACATGCAATTTGAAATACTGAAGCTGAATATAGAAACACATTCCAGTTAATGTAAACATGGTTTATAGATTTATAATTCTTTATTTAGATTCAGATATTAGCTCAGCTTCAACTTTCCCATTTGCTTTTTAAAAAGTTCATTCTTGACACGGTCCTTCCAATTCACACTTTCCTTCACTTCAGAGCCAAACTTCTTGGGAGATTTTATTTACATTTTGTTTCTGTTTTCTCATTATGCCTTAGTCCTTCAAATATCCAGCTGGATTCTTTTTTAGTAGTGACATAGCTTTTATAATTTATGTGTCACACAGTAGGTAAAACAATTTTTTAAAAAGGAAAATATTCTATTATTTTATCATTACCTTTATCTCCTGCTTTCCCTGTTTCGACTCATATCTTTTATTTAATATTTCTTTTGCTGTAACATTATCTACCCCTTACCTGTTCATTATAATTGGTTCTCACCTACTTGAGACATCTAGTCTTTTGTATCTTCACTCTTGGCTAATACCTTGTAATGATTTACAAATTCAATTTCTCACACGCAATATTAAGTGGAATAAAGTACTGACATGCAGGTGATTCTGTCTTTATACAATAGTGAGCTGAGACTTACTGAAAGTCTTTCATCGTTTTGGGCTGGACAGCAAGGGCAGGCTCTGGAGGAGCATGGGGAGCAGGGGCTTTCACTTCGGACGCTAACGCATCATCTGTAGAGATGCGCTGTTTTTGTCTAACATCAAGGCAGGCTGGTGGTAGGTCTCTTACTGTGAAGTATAAAAAACATTCAATATAGTTAATCATGAAATGTATCCAAATTATAAAGTGCCAGGCTAACTCACCATGAACAAAAAACAACTTATGACAGAAAAACCTGCCACAGTGAAGGGCCCTTACAGGAAGGTACACACCCCCAGCCCCAACTTCTCCCGCAGTATGAGGCTGTGTCTTAGAACGGAAGTTATCCATAGATGGAATACTGAATTTCTTTGCCTTGCTCTTTTTCCAAAAGGAGTCTTTCAGGGAATGTTTCAGTGAGGTTCGGTGTTTTTCATGTTTATGAGCTCTTTGACTATGTCTAAATTGCTTATTTGTATTCTCAGCAATTCTTTATTGGAATTTTAGCATTTTCATGAAAGTTTTTTCAATTTGCATGAAATTTAGATATTTTTTATTTTAATTTTTGCAAATAGTTGCCCATTCATTGTTTGTCTTTCTGTTGTACTTCATAGCCTTTTAATTATAAAGTAAAATGAATATATAAAAATCTCATAAAACAAATGTATGGCATAATAAATTATTACAAAGGCAAACACCTTTGAAACCACTCATCAGTCAAGAAATAGTTTTACCAGACCCTCCTGCTCCAAATGCCTACACATTGAATAGATTCTGCCTATTTCAATTTTAATTTCCTTAAAAATGTTTTATTTCTTCATTTCTTTTTACATTTTGAAACATTTTCTCCTTTTCATTAGTTCCTTTAAGGCATGATTTATGTTTACTTTTGTATTCCTACTAATTTTTAAAAATATTTCAACTTCTTTTGTTTCTTGTCACCTCATTTCTGTTTTTACAATTCTGTGTTCCTTCAAGTGCCATATTGTCTTAATAAATTTTAGCTTCTTTTGAAATAGGATTTGATCTATTTTTGTGGCTATTTCTAATATTCTCTCGTTGTTCAAGTGGCTCTTAACTCTGTTTCATATTCTTCTTTATTACAATAAAAGTTCATAATTAAAAATTAAAGAATTTGATTTTGCTCCTTTTCTGCTGCTAGAAATTAGTTTTCCCAAACTTTTAGGAGGATTTGTAGCTCCCCTTTTTGTTGTTTTTATGTAGAACTTGAACACACAGTAGCTTACTTTTTGAGATTTCTAGGCCCCATTTCCCCCTCCACTTCTAATTCAGGTACCCGCGTTCCTTCATATCTGCTGTCCCAGTGCTGCTCAGATCAATCAAATTTAATCTCAGGAATAGGACCCTGGCCTGGAAAAGGGCTCTAGTTAGTCAGTATTGAGAATTCATAGGGGTTACGTTACATGCTCCCTTCAGGTTTAGCATAGGCCCTCTGCTTCCATCTGCTTTTGGCTGCTCTTCCCCATTTTAGCCTTTGACGTTGGACTGGCCTCCTGAGCTTCCATGAATACCTGCTGCTGCTTTCACAGCCACAGCTGCTGTTCTCAGGGGCTTCCTGCTGCTGACACCTGCCCAGGGCTAACACCCTGGAAGTCTGATTTTGGTGATTTGCCCTGCTTATCCTTTGAGACCATTAGCATGTAATTGTCAATAATGTTAGGCCTTAAGTCTTTCATTTTATTTTTTGTTTTCTCTTACTTTTCCTGCCTTCCTGTGGGGTTACTTGGACACTTTTTAGAATTCCATTTTGATTTATCTGCAGTGTTTCTGAAAAGCTGCTCCAGCTATTACATGACATACACATAACTTGTCATAGTCTACCGGGATCATCATTTTGAAACCAGTTGAAACCATACCTCCTTTTATATCTCTTTACCCTTCTCTGTTTATAACCATCTTAAGATTTTTCTTTACATACACTTAGAAACACAGCAGTGTTAACCATA
Organism: Noctilio leporinus; assembly: GCA_004026585.1. Classification (NCBI taxonomy): domain Eukaryota; kingdom Metazoa; phylum Chordata; class Mammalia; order Chiroptera; family Noctilionidae; genus Noctilio; species Noctilio leporinus. The sequence continues at coordinate 68,496 of PVIW01001071.1, read as the reverse complement.
ACTTGGAAAAACATGAAAGGAAAAGGAAAGTCTATTGTACTTTTTGAATAGTTTTTCCTTTATAGATAAGGTATCATGTTCATCAACATATTTTTTTTCTCTTTAGTTTTCGGGTCCTGATGTGGATTTCTTTGGGTTTATCCTTTGGGGGGTTTGCTTCTTAACCTATAGGTTTATGTCTCTTGGACAAATGTAGGAAGCTTTCAGTCATTTCTTGAGTCTTTACTCAGACTACTCTCTTTTCTCTTTCCAACATTCCAATTACAAGAATGTAACATCTTTTGTTAGTGTCCCACAGGTCTCCGAGTGATTCATTTTTTTCTTTCCAATCTATTTTCTTTTCATTGTTCAAATTGGGTGATTTCCATTGCTCTATATTCCTGTTCATTAATTCCTATCCTGTCATTGTGCTGTTGAATCCAAAATCTTCTAAGCATTTTATTACATTGGTTATTACATTTCTGAAAGTATTAATACTTCTGAACCAATAGATTAATATCTTATGGATTCTAAATTCTATGATAATGAAATATAAATATCAAGAATTTAATTCCACTTTAATGTAATCAGGATGTATATACATAAAGCAAACAAAGCTGTATTATTCATCACAGCAGTAATGTAACTATTAGGTCTTCCTTCCCTTCTTATCCACTCTCCCAGTCAAGCATCATCTATCCTTGGGGTCTACTTAGTTCAACAGACTAAGATACATTTCATTGGTGTTAAGATATTTATTAAAGTAAATTTCATATTAGAAGATAGAACAGAGAAGCCAATTTCTTATGCTCAACAACAATGGTTTTTAAATTTTACTATAGAACAGAATCACTGGTAGAGCTTTTTGAAACAGATTATTAGGCCCTCCCCCAAAGTTTGTGATTCAGTAAAGGTGGGTTGGGGTCCAAGAATTTACATGTCCAACATGTTCCCAGATGGCACTGGTGCTGCTAGTTTGAGGATCACACTGTGATTCATCAGTTATCAGTTTCAGGAGAGAGCAATGATGCTGACAACATAAAACAGGTAATTAAATTCCTTTAATTCAGTTCTATAATTGGTTTATTTCCCTTTATTAAACAATGGAAATACCCAATTTTTAGTAATTTGTACTTTAGACACAAATTGGACAGTTCAGTTTAATAGCATGTAAAATTAAATATCTCAACAAATGATTCCTTATGAATTATGTTTGAAAATCTTTATTAACGGGAAAGAAGTAGATGATAGTCTCCTTTCTCCAATACCAACCAGTTTTGTTACAGTTGTCTTTTGAGGTTCCTCTACAGTTTCCCCTCCTCTTCACCAGACTTATCCTTTCCTCTCCGTTCCCACACACACCTTCCCAACCTGGCAGTGAACACCCACGATCAGATACAGACAGACTCATTCAAATGTAACTTAACTTATTCACTCACAGAGCATATCCACATTTTTATACCCACTTACTTTTATGAATATCCTGTTAGGTAAAGAGTGAAACTTAATTAGGAAAAGACTGAATCCTGGCAAAGGCTTAGAGCAATGAGGTTCTCACACAGGAGAAATAGTAATGCGTTGGCCAAGAGGACTCGGGATGAGGTGAGAACCAGAGGCCCAGATGGGATTGACTTTTAGTTCAGAAGGTAACTTGGACTGAAGACTAATGTAAAATGTTAACATACTATGTTAATGGAACTTGAGTCAGAAATAAAGCAGAATCCTTTGCTCACATTACTGAATGAAAGCCAAACTACAGGATGTGACATTCAGCTATTAAAAAGGAAGAATAACAGCTCACAGCTGCTCTAATGTTCCTGAATATCACAGCATTGTTTCCAGAGACAGGCTTTCAGCTTGTTCTCCCAGATGGTTATTAAAATCTAATTCAAAAGAGAAAATCAATAACGGTGGTGGTGAGAGATTAATTAAATCTCTAACTAATATTATAAATAGAACAGGCAAATCTTTGTTCTACCATATGCAGCTTTTTCTGCAACAGAGAATATTGTAACACACTGGAAAAGGCCAAAATATATTTATCAGTGAAAACCTGTCATTTAGGTTTCATTCAGCTAACACACAGGAACGATCTGTGCTAAAATGATAAGCAGTAATCATTTCCCTCTTTTAATACAGTGTTGCCAATTTTAGTGGGTTGCTTAGAAACCTTAAGTAAAACACTTGAAGCCAGTGTAAGAAGAGTAAGAGTTATGGTGGGGCCTGGCAGTATATTTTTTAAAAATGTGAAAGATCGTAATACAACTATATAAGGGTCTGAGATTATCAGGCAAATTAAATTCTGCCAGTTCAGTGTTTTCAAGGTGCTATCATAGGGTGGTTCTGGTTGAAAATTTCCATACTGTAGCCACCGAAACTCCGACCGGCATCTAAAATTGGCCACATGATTAGGAGACAAGGCGTTCCTGGCCCGCCAGCACAGTGGCCACAGCAGCATCAGAGGAACACCAGACACTACACAGGCAGGGTGTTCAGTAAGAGGAGGCTGGCCTCTGTCCCTTACCCCTCCTGCCGGGACGGAAATGCTGACAGAAAAGGCCTGCTGCTGACCACGCAATGTTGCCAAATGCTACGCCCCAAGTTTCATCTCAATTTGTACCTACATAAGTAATGAATAAAACACGGGAAGTCAGGGACTAGGTCCTATGGCTGGACAGGTTGTAACTTGCACAACCTCAGACAAATCGCTGAAACTCCTGATGCCTCAGTTTTGACATTATAAAAGCAAAGAAATGGCCTAAGCCAGTCATTCCCAAGGTTCCAGAGGACTTCAAGGGCCACCTCAGGGAAATGGTGCTACGAGGAGGTGTTTACTCAGAGCAGTTCAGCTTTTCTCTGCATAATGATGCGCTAAGGAAATGCTTGTTTTCAAATAGTGTTTTCCTATGACAATAAAAAAAAAATAGGTTTGAAAACCACTGGCTGAATCATTTCTAACTTCCATCTCTGTAACTACTGAAGTACAAAACAGACAGGACTTTGCTTTAAACCAATCAAAAAAATTAAAAAATAATTGTTTGAGTGTAATGACCTGCAATAGATTGCAGAAGCATGGAAAATTAACACGCATCTATCATCCAGATCCTTGATTTTAGTGACAACTTTCTGTATCAGAAAAACAGGGTATCAGAAAAAAAAATTCTTAAGTAAAAATCAAAGACCTGGCTTCTCTTCCTGAATATACATCTTCTATTCACATTATATGGTATTAAAATATGTCCATAAATTCTGATTTTATAAGTTCTGAGTCTAATGCTTCTCCCTTTGAACATGGGCCTGACATAGTGCCCCTGCTAATGAAGTTGCAGAAATGCTATAGGACTAGGCATGAAAGGCAGTAATATTTCTGCCTGTCTCTCTACTTGAGGATGCTCACCCTTGGAATCCAGTCACATGCTGTGAGGAAGCCAAACAGCCAATGAAAAGGCCAGGCATAGGTGTTCCTGCTAAACCCACCTAAAGTCCAGGCCAGTCACAGATGGCATGTGAGTGAACAAGCTGCCAGGTGATTTCAGTATGAAGACAGAAACCAAAACGAATAGACAAAAACAACTTGGAAGAATCAGAAATCATGCAATGAAGCACATGAACAACCTATCACTGATTTACTCAGAGAAATTAAAAGATAGTACAACCAGGAAATAAGAGGGTGCTCTAAAAAAGAAATACTCAAGAGAGAAAAATTCTTATTAATTGAAAGTATATTAGCAAAAATAATCAGAAGGTCAATAGAAGGTTTTTTTTCCCTGGCTGGTGTGGCTCAGAGGATTGGCACCAGCCTGCTAAGCCAAGGGTTGCTGGATCGATTCCTTGTTCAGGGCACATAACCAGGCCGCAAGCTAGGTCCCCAGCCAGGTCCGTAGCTGGAGGCAGGTAAAAGGCAACCATACATTAATGCTTCTCTCCCTTTCTTCCTCCCTCCCTGCCCTTCTCTCTAAAAATATTAAATAAAAATCTTAAAAAAAAGAAAGGTTTTGACAAAATTCTCTGAAATACAGAGAAAAAGGACAAAGAAATGGAAAGTAGGAAAGAAAAAATATAAAACTAGGAGTTCAAAAAGTCTGGCTTTTGAGTAATAGAGGGTCTAGGAAAAAAGGACAGAAAAAGCAGATGGAAGGAAATGATAAATACAACATTTCTAGAAAATATCTTGGAATTTAGGGACATGAGTCGCTAAATGGAAAGGGCCCACCAAATATATAGCACAAGGGATGGGGACAGACCCAGACCAAGGCACAGCACTGCACAATTTCAAAAGCCCAAGACAAAGAGGTTGTTCTCTATGCTTCCGGAGACACCGAGACAAAGGTAAAAGTAGAGTGACAAGGACTATGATCAGACCGACCTTGGATAAGTGCTGTATTCTGCAGACTAAAACAATTTTAAAGCCTATCATCACCAAGATCCTGACCACTTTTGTACTCTTCTTTTTTAACTGAAGAGAAGATGAAAGGTGAGCCTAATGCAGATTGTTACCTGTAAGTTCGGCTTGTCTAGCCAGTGGGTGAGGAAATCATTTTTGGCTTTGCTATCTGAATCAGCTGAGGATACTCAGTTCACATCACTGCTTTAACTGAAGGGTCCTCCTGACAGCTGGAGAGGCTGTATTTCTGCTACACATCTAATATACACAGTCCAGATCAGGGCTTTGTCAGCTATTCTAATAACTGCCCTTTGAGTCCCAAGACTCACTCATGACCTTGCCCACTGGCCTCTCCAGAATGGACTACGTGTTCTTGGGAAAGTTGGAGCCAGGTTTGATTCAGAGATTCTGTTTAGATAATCATCTCCTGGGAATCTTTACCCAACAGTGGCAATTACTGTATCTTATGTATTCAGGTTTGTGCTTGCTATTCAGCTTTCCAAAACTAAGTAGTATTTGTTCATAGAAATATATAAAGGTACATGACTATTTTTTATTAAATTTATTGCGTAACATTGGTTAATAATGTTATATTAAGTTTCAAGTGTACAATTCTGTAATATAGTGTCTGCATATTGCATTGTGTGTTTACCACCCAAAATCTAGTCTCCTTCCATCACCATATATTTGACCCGCTTTACCCTCTTCATCCTCTCCTCCCCGTTCCCCTCTGGTAACCACCATACTAATGTCTGTGGTCCGTTAGCTTGCTAACAAAACTACTTTTCTCCTCTTTATTGAATTTATTGGGGTGATACTGGTTAACAAGATTTTACAGCTTCAGGTGCGCAATTCTACAACAATCATCTATACAATGTGTTATATGTTCACCACCTCAAGTCTTGTTTAATAGATCAAAAGAATAGAAGTTACCTCTGGATAGGATGACAGGGCAATGCTCCTGGGATGAACTCACTGGGGCTTTTAAGTGGCTGGTAATGTTCTTTTATTTAATTTGAATGCTACATTTATAAGTTTTCATTTTATTATTTATTGAAACCATATACAAGTTTTTAGTTCACTCTCTGTGTGATGTGTTTCAAATTTTTTAAAATTTGTAGTCAGTTCCTCATGGGTGAAGAGGAATGGAACAGCCTGCCCCATTACACACCCTTCCCAACAGTGTAACTGCTCAGCAGTATATAGTATCACCCACAGTTACTGACTTTCACAAGGCCTGGCATCGAATACTTTTAAGTCCCCCCTTTTTTTTCATGTATCCTTACACCTCATGAGGTAGCTACTTTACTCTCCTATTTTACAGATGGGAAAACCAGCACAGAGGTTAAATAACTTTTCCAGGATTACAGAGCTGGTAAATCAGAGAGTCAGGATTTAAACCCACTCTGTTAAATTACAAAACCCATGTTACTTCCACTACCAAACAATGCAAAACCTACCAGGTATAAAAGCAAGCAGCAAAACTGAACCCTAAGTTTACATGGAAGGAGGAGCTAGTGAATTATGAAATATCAAAGAAGACAAAACAAAACTCAACAAGGATCAAAGTGAAAAATTAATCCTTTAAATAATAAAACACAAATATAGGAGATACTTTACAACTCTTAATGCCCCTCCTTCCATAAATGGGTAAATGAAAGCTCATGAGAGCTAAGGTCACAATGGGAGGTACTGGAAGCAGTTCATCCAGTACTTTGGGTGCTGCTTTTGACTTCAGTCACCGTGGGGAGCTGAAACAGGGAGAGACCAGAGGGGATTAGTCATAACAGGTGGTGTTTACATCACGGTCTATAGGATGACTTGTCTGAACATTTGGAAAGAAATAAAATTGAGGTGGGAGAGAGAAAGGAAGAAAGAGGGAGGGCAAAACTCTGACTCACAGGATGTTAGCCATCAGAGCCAAATAAAGTGGTATATTTGCTGGTTTTTGAAGCTGTGTTTCTTTTTACAAAGCTAAATGATGTGTGTTTGTATGGGTCTAGTTGTAAAATATCCAAAATCCTTTTCATAGAAGGTTATCTCTAATGGGATAGTTAACCAATACTAGAGAATTTATTACAGCCTCAAGATAGGTTTGACATTCCAACAGGGGAACTGGCTAGAAACCCAGAAAAAGTGCCTCCCATGTATTTCCTCACTAAGTAAATCCCTTACTGAGTAAAGACTCCATGAACCATGGGAGCCCCATCCTGGAGATACACAGACGAATTCAGAACTCAAGTAGATTGTCAATGCACTGACTCTTGGACCCCCAAATCCCACCTCTAGGAGTATCCTATAGATACACCCACATATGAACAAAATGACATGTGTATATTGTCATTCGTTCTGGCACACTTTGCAATAGTGAAACACAACTTATTTCTTTTAATAGGGTCTTATTAAACAAGTTATAGTATGTCAATACAATACATTATGGTTGTAAAAAAGAGTAAGGAAGCTCTTTTAGGTACTGGTATAGAAAAATATCCAAGATAAATTAACTAGAAAAACAAGGTACTGGGCAATGTATATGTAGTTACCTTTGTTTTAAGAAAAGTTGGAAAATGACAGTGTGTATTTGCATGTTTTCTGCATAAAAAACACAGGAAAGACTAAAAAGACAGCAGGGAAGAGGGAAAGGGAGACATCTGAAACATTTTTCTAGTTTTGATATTTGAAACGTGTAAATATATTACCTATTTAAAAAATTCACTTAAGTATAAAAAATAAAAAGGACAGTCCTTTCCCTCTCCAAAAGAAAAGCGAAAGTTGCTTACAGACTAGTAGAGACAGATATGTAAACAAATGCAGTGGCATCTTGTTACTTGTCGTTAATTCGTTCTGGAACTTGTGATGTTCTGGAACTTGTGATGAGTGCCGAAACCAGTGAGTATCAAACTGTTCACGAGCTCCCGTGAGACTGACGTTGACCTCCACTTCCTTGTTAGAGAGGCGGGTGAGAGGCAGGCAAGCCCCAGTGCTGAACCATTTTTTTCTCAAGTTCATGACGAGTACAGAATTTGACGGGTTCTGAAACCGATGGTGCCAAGGTGTGATTGTAAATGCAGCTAGGTATTCTAAGTTCCTGATTGGTATACCTCTCCCATAGGCAAGGTTAAGAAAAGCCAAGTGCAAGGCACTCACTCTGACCTAGGGAAGCATCTTAAGAGATTTAGTCCAAAATCAGTTCACTCTCCAATGGTCATGTGAGGCCTTAGAGATACTGCTCCCAGCATGGGAATCCTAAAGCACCTATTGCCAAGTCCTTTTCTCTCCCCAGATGGTGAGTCCTGTGCTGGGTGTCTTCCCACATACAGCTTGTCTCCCGGTCTGCCTCTCAGGCCTCTTGCTCTTGGAGGAATGTGAAAACTCTGTGGTACTTCACCTGGGAATAGATTACAGCCCTCCCCTCCCCACAGACCCAATCACTGAGCGAGACTGTTCTGCGCTCCCCTCTGCTGTTTCAGTGGCAAAGATCGTGGATGCATTTCTCCCGTGTGTCAGACTGCACTGTTCGCTGTGGCACGGCGGGGCTCTTCCAGGGGAGACTCATGAAATGGACCGAGCTGGGGGCAGAGCCAGGGCCCTATCCACGCTTCCCTGAACTACCAGGAGTGCAGATGGATTACAAAGTTTGGGGAGAAATCACTCCATTTCTTTGCAAGATGTTCTGTGTTGCTTAAAAATGTTTTAAGTAAGTCTCAAAGGGGCGTAATCACTTTAGAAAGGATATGAAAGAGTAAGAGATAATGTAGCGCTACCCTCCCCCCACCATTACTTATCATGTATATTGTTTCTCTCAAGATGTATCATCTCCGGCAGCTGTTCTAGTAGGTAAAACTCCTACACTTCGCTGATCTTGAAAAGGACAGCCAACTCAACAGGCTCACCAAGTCACATGATCTCCAGGGAGGAAAGGCATCCCTCAGCTGCTAGGCCAGCCCACGCTGGGCTTCTGCAGCTTCCCTAATACCACTCGAAGATCAGACGGGAAGACAAGCTGTTAGAGAATACCCAGCATAGGTCTTGCTACTAGAGGAGAGGGAGGGAAACCACTAACTGCCAAGAATGATGCATCATTGAGAGAACCATCATACTGGCAAGTAAGACAGGCTTCCCAAAAGATCAAGGAATTGTAAACATGCTTACATTTGGAAGATTTAGTTGACGAATGGAACATTCAATAAAACAATTCTTTCTGCAGTGGCCCTGATATATGAATTCCATGTCACACCCGAATCCAGGTGGCATCCAGACAGAACAGCTAGGAGAAGTCTGCACTAGGAGTTCCAATAAGAGAAAGGAAGTCTGCTAAGTGGTCTATTCCTCTAGACTGGTGTATACCAACACCCTAGTTTCAGGATGGGACTGAGTTCCAATTCCGTAAGACTGGCATAGATAGGGGGGCAGCACACATGTAGTGGGAGCTCAAGTAAGTTGACCACATTCAGAGTCAATACACCTACCCAAGGAGGAGGCGGCAGGTCATGGCCTACAAGATAACAAGCTGGGTCCAGAGACCACAATATTAGTTTACACAGAATAGGAATTAATGTGGAATCAAAGACTAAGGAATCTGAACAGTCCAAACAAAAAAGGTTATGGCTATCCATCCGGTCTTTTTGACTCCTTATCATTATCCATGCAAGATCAATCTCCCCTGTCCCACCCACGCCCTCCCCTCTCCCACAGTCAATCCATGCTGTCCATGTCCATGGCTCATTTGTACTAACTAGCTCCTTGACTAAACTCTTCCTCTTCTTAAGGTTTCTATCCCACTGTTGTGGGCTGAACTGTGCCCGCTGAAAAGATATGTTCAAGTCCTAGACCCCAGAACCTGTGAATGTGGCCTTATTAGGAAATAGATGTTGATGTAATCAATTTAAGGTGAGGTTATACTGGATTAGGGTGGACCCTAATCCAATGACTGGTTAGAAGAAAGATCTTCTGAGTTAGAAGAAAGATCTTCGGACATGAAAGACAGGAAAGAAGGAATGCCTTATGAAGAAAGAGCAGAGGTCAGAGTGAGGCACCTAAAAGCCCAGGGATACCAAGGATTTCTGGAAACCACCAGAAGCTAAAAGAGGCACAGCATGGATTCTCCCTCAGAGCCTTCAAAAGAAACCAATCCTGCCAACACCTAGATGTTAGACTTTTAGCATCCTGAACCATGAGACAATAAATTTCTGTTGTTTCCAGCTACCAAGTTTGTGGTACTTTGTTATGGCAGCCCTGGGAAACTAATCCACTCTCCAAAGGGACTGCTGCATTCAAGGCAAGAAGGGAGTTTCCTGTCTCCATTTCCTCCTCTTGCTTCCTCCCTTCCCCTCTACTCCATAGTCAGAACGTGACATGCCTTTATCTCAGCCCCAGTGCATGTATTCTCCTCTAATTTCATCCTCATGACACTTTATTCTGTCTGTTCATTTTATTATCCTGTGTTCCTTCCTCTCCCTCTCTGTTAGGTCCTTTCCCTTGACCATGCTACTCTGCAAAACTCCACTGTTCTTTCTCCTAGTACAAGATCCTCTACAGGCAATCTATCCTGTTCCTGTATCCTCACCACTAATCTACCCTTCTTACAATCTGAGTTCTCCTCATATCACTCTATTAAACTGCTCTCTTAAGTGACAAATCCTCATCCTGGCTCACTACTTACTCATCTCATCCTCTCTTAGCAATGACACTCCTGACCAAATCCTCTTCTTGAAATTTTCTTTTTCCTCGATTTCCAAGCCCTAGAATAGCCTGCTTCTCTTATCTCCTTCAGGGCTCACTTCCTTTTGTTTCACCAACTCTCCCTTTAAAGAAAGGCACTATCCAAAAGGACCTTTGTGTCTCCTTTCCTTTTTCCATCTCTGCCATTCATTAGCTTTGGAAATTCACACAGGGCAAGTCACTTTAAACTCCCTGTGGCTTTAATTTCCTTACCCTTAAAATGAGGAAATAATTTTAGCTCTGGCTCGTTTTATTTCTATAATGGTATCACAATTTTAGGTGGTTGTTGTGGGATGGGGGACAGTGACACATGGGCACTGGTGCCTCGTTGGGATAAGACTGAGGTGATGGACTTAGTGTGTGTGTCAGTGGGTATAAATAAAGGGAGAAAAAAAGTTATCAAAGGCAAAGGTTGATAAATGAGATCATGTAAATACTAACCTGAAAGAGTGTAGAATAGGAGTGTCAACAGGAAACCTGTGTAGAAATTATTGATGCTACATGCAGTTTGTGGACACCCAGAAACTGTAACCTTAAACTTTTGTAGTTTGGGTGTAAGGTACAGTCAAACTTTTGTAGATTTGTTTTGTTACAGAGCAAGGGGCATTTGAAATTATGCAAGTAATGCACCTTTCCTGTGATAATACAGAGTTGTATGTAGAAATAGAACATATTAACAATACACATCCAAGCCTACTTTCCTGAGGAAGCCAGTAACAGAACATTTTCTGCTGCCTCTTTATATGCTCAAAAAAGTAGGAATGGTTTGCCCACACTTGAAAAAAATTGGAGTTATATTATACCTATCAGTGTATAACTTACATTTTTTATTTTACAATGTATTGTGGGCATTTCTCCTTGATACTTCATATACATATTACATTTTTCTTGATAGAGGCATAGTATCTACAATATAGGTCACCATAGTTTCATTAACCCATTCATTTAAGTTGCTTTAAGTGTCACTATTACAAATAATGTACAAATAATGTACATTCTTGCCATATATCTTACTACCTGTTTTATGTTATTTCCTTGGAATAAATTCCTAGAAATGGAATTACTGAGTCACTAAGTATATTAACACTTAAAAATTTGAGTATATGTCAATAATTTGCCATCCAGAGGCTTTATCAATTCTTAAGCCCTTCACTCATAAATGTGCCTATTTTCACACGCTTTAGATAATAGTACAGATATAAATCCTTTTATTCTCTATAAGTGAGTTGGGAAATGCTAACTCCTTTTTTAAATTTGTACTTGTTTGAATACTGGTGAGATTGAGCATCATTTCACATGTGTATTAACTGTTCACACTTCCTTTTCTGATTAGTCTGAATAAATATAACCTTTGCCTTTTTTTTCCCTGCTGGAATGTTCATTTTACAGATCTCTTAATGAACTTAATGAGTCAAAAATATGTTTTTTACCAATTGGGATGCTTGTACTTGAATTCCGTGTATGATTTTTAAAAATTCCTATAGAAGTTTTAAGTTTTCTTTTGTATTCAAACTTAAGAGTTTTTGTTCTTTTTTTGCTATTGGCATTGTTGTTCTAAGAATTTTATTATAAAAAGACTTTCCTTATTTTTTTCTAGTACTTTTATAGTTTTTTTTTTTTTTTAATCAAAAATTATCTTCAACAGTTTAGCCTGTTGGCCTAATTCTATTTTTTTGAAATTTAATACCATTTGTGTACAATGTTCTTTTTGTTTTTTAAAAAAAAAATTATTTATTGTTCCTAGAGAGAGGGGAAAGGAGAGAGGCAGACAGGGAGAGAAACATCAATGTGTGGTTGCCTTTCACCTGCCTCCAGCTACGGACCTGGCTGGAGACCTGGCTGGCAACCTGGTTATGTGCCCTGGTTGGGGAATCGAACCAGAGATCTTTGGGTTCGCAGGCCGGCACCTTATCCACTGTGCCACCATTTGATAATGTTTTAAAATTTTCCTCATATAGGTTTTGCTCCCTTTCTTTTAGTTTACTTCCACTGCTTAAGTAGAGGAAATCTATTGAGTTTTCATATATTTGCATTGTGTCTGGCTTCCTAAAAAATTTTATTATTCACTCTCTTACTCTTCATAACAATCACCTAAAAATAATGATTTAGCTTCTTTATGTAGATATTTACAGTTTATTTCTTTTTCTCAGTGTATTAATTACCTAAATCTACCATTACAATCATAACAATGCTGGATAATTAAAATCTACTTTTTCTTTTCCTTTGCTTTTCTTATCCTCACTGGAGGACATTTTTTCATTGCTTTCAGAGAGAGGGGGAAAAAGAGGGAGAAACATCCACGTGAGAAAGAAACATTGGTTGCTCCCTGTACATGCTCAGGCTGAAGACTACCTGCCCGGCCCAGGAACTGAACACGCAACCTTTTGATGACAGGACAACGCTCCGACCAACTTAGTCATACTGGCCAGGGCAAAATTTACTTTGCCAATAGTTTTCAAATATACTTTCCATCAAGATATACAGATTATGTGTACTTTTACTAATTTATAATTACATTCCTTGTTTATTTTACCATTCTTGATGTTAGGTAAAACAGGATGTGTAGGTGAACTTCTGTTTTCAGCGGCTTCTTTCTTCTGGCTAACAGTTGGAACAACACTGCTGGAAGTGGAGATTTGGCCTTTGGACCCTCTGTCCAAACCCTAAAAACAGAGAAGTTAACATTGCAGCGTAATTCCTACTAGCTACTTAAATTATTTTATTGTAGTTATCATAAACATTTAAAATAGATTTTAATTTGGTGGTTAAGTATAGGATAGATAAAACATGTATGTAACATTTACTTACCTTTTCTAGGATCAAATTGTTTTAGGTACAAAATGAAAATAATCGTATTATCTAACTGCTTACAAATTAATAAAGTTTAGAAATGGGGATAGTAATAGTACCTTCTTCACAGAGTTGCTAGATTTATCAGGGATGATGTGTATAATTAACAGACCTCCTTGTACAAAGTACACACTCCATTCAAGTCGACTGCCATTTCAACTTTGTAGGTTACATTATTCTTCTGACCTCCACAAATATTTGCAACAGTTAACATGCATGTGATACTTTTCAGGTCAATTCATTGACAGTTTTCTTGTCTTCTGATGCAATTTTAAAAGTTCAGGTAAAAAGATAAACACTCAAGAGTTTATTTCTTACTGAGTTCTGTGATTATATTTACGGTGGACCATGATTTAAAAAAAAAATAGTGCTAAGCACTTAAGCTTCCTAGATACAGGTAACAGAGCAATCTCCCTAGAGCATAGACTCTATTCATGGACACACTGTCCATGAAATAAAATTCATAAGTATAATTTATCTGTATTTTATAATGATAAATCAAATTATACTACAACTGCAATACTCAGCTGCAGAGCTACCGCAAGGCATGTTCTCAGCTCTCAGCTCTTTCCAGATTATGAGACAGTTCTCAGTATTTCCAAATGCTTAATAGAATATAGTCATTAAGTCTGTAACACTCACTTCTTTATTGTTAGTGTAAGTTCTTTGTTTTAATAGGACAGTTTCTTTTTCTTCTCCTCCTTCCCCATTTACCAGCTTGATTTACAGTTACCTTTTTAGAATCAGTTCATGTGCCATGTTGCAAAAATATTTACCCTCACCCAAAAAGTCACTGTCCTGCATTTCCCACTCTCTTATAGACAGGTGGGCCATCTGGTTAATTCCAATAGGCCACACGTAGCAATGACTTTGGTGGATGCATTTAAGGCATTAAGGTGGGCAGACCTTCAGCTCCCCTGTTTCTTCCTCCACTGTGACAACCATGGAGGATACAAGCTAAGATGTTAGAGCATCCATTGGCCTGGGTCTCTGTATGACTAGATGGAGCAGAGCCACTTTGACCAATGTTAGATCATACCATTAACAATAAATATTTAGAGTTTTCAGTGCTCACTTCGGCAGCACATATATTAAAATTGGAACGATACGGAGAAGATTAGCATGGCCCCTGTGCAAGGATGACATGCAAATTCATGACATGTTCCATATTTTTTCAGACAAAGTTTTGATATCCAAAATATATAAAGAACTTATCAGACTCAACACCAGTTAAATTAAAAAATGGGCAAAGGACCTGAACAGACAACTCACTGAGGAAGGCATACAGAGGACCCAGAGGCATATGAAGGAATGCTCAACATCACTAGCCATCAGAGAGATGCAAACTAAAACCACAATGAGATACCACCTCACACCTGTCAGGATGGCAATCATCAACAACTCAACGAACAACAAGTGTTGGCGAGGATGTGGGGAAAGGGAACCCTGGTGCACTGCTGATGGGAATGTAGGCTGGTACAGCCACTATGGAAAACAGTATGGAGTTTTCTTAAAAAACTAAAAATGGGACTACCTTTTGATCCAGCAAGTCCACTACTAGGACACACCCAAAGAACCCTGAAACTCTAATGCATAAGAACCTATGTACCCCTATGTTCATAGCAGCACTGTTTACAATAGCCAAGTGCTGGAAACAGCCTAAGTGCCCATCAGTGGATGATTGGATCAAAACACTTTGGTACATTTATACAATGGAATACTACACAGCAGAAAGAAAGAAGGAACTCGTACCCTTTGCAACAACATGGATGGAACTAGAAAGTACTATGGTTAGTGAAATAAGCCAGTCAGTGAAAGACAAATACCATATGATCTCACCCATTGCAGGACAATAGTGAACAAAACAAATAAACAAGAAAAATAGAACCAGATACATGAATACAATGAATAGACCTTCAGTGGGCTGAGGAGAGAGGGAGAAGGGGTGAGGAGGAGGCAAAGGAGGAGAGCAGTTTAGTCAAGGAACTAGTATGGACGAACCATGGACATGGACAACAAGTGGGACTGACTCTGGGGGGCAGTGGGTGGGTGGCGAAGGGGACAGAGGGGAGTAAAAAGGGGATGGATGTAATACAACAATAAAATTAAATTTAAAAAATATTTAGAGTTTTCAAACACTGAAATATGGGGCTACTTTGAAAATGCAGTAGAGGCTATCCTAACTTCCTTGCAAAGCTTTGTCTAGTGGTCCCCATTTCCACAAACATCAATCACTCTTGTTTATTGCTTGTGATTTACTTAAATTATTTACTGACCCTTCATGCTGGAAAGAGATTCCTTTTCCATCGCAGAGCATGACATCCAGTGACTCTTGTGCATAGATCCTGCACTTCAAAGTACATTTACTGTTTTTCTTTTTTAAAACAGAGATTAGTAGACTAAAGAACCAGAAGGAATATAATCCAAACACTATACACACAGAATTTAAAAGTTAGAAATTGGTTATTTAACCCCTTTACTTCACAGATGAGGAAACTGGAATTGTCTGGGACACACCGCGAGTCATTCGGCTAAGATGCAGCAGAGATGTGGTAGATCCTAAACGAGAACTTGAGCAATATTTCCATGAGGAAAATCCTACATGGAATTTTTCTGTGTAACATCTTTGGCTGCTCATGGATTTTATTGGTTTTTGGTCAGCCTTACTTGTTATTGTTTGCTTCTTGACTAAATTTAGGCTCAATGATATATGAGTTAATATTCTGTTAGGATTAGCCTACATGACTCAGCCTATAAAAGTTAAACATACTGCCTAACTGAAATTAAGTAGTCTTCCAATAGATTTTAGTTGCCAATCAGAAGTAACAGTATCTCCTACCTCAGGACTTATACAGAACCTAAAACACAATGGGTGCTCAATAAATGATTATTCCTGTGGTAACAACATACTAAAACATGTCATTTACTAAGTACTTGGTATATACCTAGTAGTTTATTAGGTGCTTTCTATGAGATATGTATTTACAGCCCATTTTAACAATGAGGAAATGAGAGTACCATGCCCAAGCCCACAGAGCTGGGAAGTGGGAATTCAAACTCAAGCCTGAATGGCCCCGACATCTGTACTCTTTTTTTTTTTTAAGATTTTATTTCATTATTTTTAGAAGGAGGGGAAGGGAGAGAGGCAGAGAGGGAGAGAGACATCAGTGTATAGTTGCTTTCACCTGCCTCCAGCCACAGACCTGACTGGAGACCTGGTTTGCAACCTTGTTATGTGCCCTGGCTGGGGAAGCGAACCTGCAACCTTTGGGTTCGCAGGCCAGCACCTTATCCACTGTGCTACCAGCCAGGGTTAACATCTGTACTCTTAAACAACTAGATCTCAGAGTTTTTTACTATAGTAACTGTCTCTCATTAAGGGTGTATTGTGCACAATTGGTGTGTCCCACATATCAACCTGTGTTCACAACAACCTTTGTGGCTGATACTATCTTCTATTCTTTTATAGATATGTACTGAATGTACTTTAATAGCTTTAGGAGCAACTCACCTAACCAGACAAAATTAACAGAAAAGCTAAGTGTACTTAAGGGAAACTTTGATATCCTAGCAATGTAGGAAAGGCTCAATATTTTATTTTCCTACCCCTTCTTAATAAAAGGAGGTCCCAAAGAGCATTGCTTAGCTCACCCGTGGAAGCTCCAAATAATAGGAAAGAACAAGTAACTGATTAAATCAACAAAGCCAATGAACAACCATCAGTTCTAATTTTTTAGGTTTATAATGTAGATGTCCAAAGACAACAAGGAAAATTGAAGAAAGAGATAAATAAGACAATGATACCCAATACTTTTCTATAAAACAGTCCTAGTAAATAACATAATTTGCACAATCTTGATAAATTGAAGCAATATGCTCAAGTTTACAAAACTAGAATACTAGAATGTTGATTAGGAAAATAAAACCAAAATAAACTGAACATTTGAAAAAGTAAATCATTCCTTGCAATAAAATTAGAATACATAAGTAAGGATTTTAACTACTGGACCAAGTTTGATCATTTGTATGTTTTGTTCTATTAGAAAGTCTTAAGTAACAGTGGAAACACATGCCAAATTTGATATACTAAATACTTCATTTATACATGCTAATTAATAAAAGTAACCAATTTGTAAAATGAGGTCAATGAGTTAACTCTTTGTTAACTTAACTGTAAATATCTACAATAACTTAATATATTAAGGGTATTTTTTCATTGATAAGCATCACAGATGTTATCTGAGACTGATCAACATGAAGATTCAGGGAGCAGTGTAGTTGAAATATAGAATCAGAAATTGAAAACAGTCCAGCGTGGTGAGACTAGAAAGGTAGGCAGGAACCTTATCATGAAGGCTTGTCCTGGAAGGGGACAGAGAAAAATCAGTGAGGTCCCAAAAGCAGGGCATGGTGGGATCATACCTCTACCTTAGGAAAATCCCTCTGGCAGCAGGGTAGGGAACAGGCTGAAGGGGAGTTCCTACAAGACGCTGAACCAGGCACCCTTGAAGAAATGAAGCCTGAACTGAGACAGTAGTAACGGAACAAAGAAGAACGCCAGTCTAGACCAAAGCAATAGCACAAGGGTAGTGCTAGTTCATGTCCAAATGTGAAACACAATGTGAAGCAGAGAACCCTTCCATAAATTATAAAATAAGTATAAAATAAATGACCCATGGACATGGACAACAGGGTATAGTGTGTAAAAACTTGAAGAAAATTCTAGACTCGTTTATATAAATATATGATTTGTGATGAATGACTAGAAAAGGAACTAATGTTCACTAGGCAAAAGCATGCTTCTCATACCAAAATAATGATGTTCTTCTAATTAACAGGGTTGTCATTATGCTGCTGCTATGCATCAGTTGTTAGGCAAAGCTAATACAAAGTCAGAGTCATGGGAAATATTGGTACGTATAAGCTGAGCTGACAAAGATTGAGAATAAGTAGCTAAAGAGATAAGATATCCAAGAAGGTACTCTGTTAAAAATTAAGAAAGGATGAATTTCAAGAAAAATAGTGGCAACAACATGACATGATGGAGAGTGGTGAGGTCTCCAATGTGCCTATAAGAATGAGCCGATGTGAAACCATGCGGACAATGGAGACAACAGATGCAGGGGAACAGGGTGGCAGGAACTATTATGAAATGGATGACCAATTGAATAGGAACTTCGAAGATGAAAGCAATGGGCAGGGACTGCTCGGTCCTAACGCTTTATGGAAAGGGATAAAGGCCAGTGGGTGGAAGGACAAAAGGTTTGAGGGAAGATACACAGCAGCCAAATCCAAAGTTTGCTTCTCTGGTCCCCGGAGCGTTACCGCTATGCGTTGTGCAGGGATGGCCATGAGTTGGAGCGGAGATAGGCCTCAACTGAAGGCAGTCCTCTGTAGGCCACACAGGTGGCCTAGCATAAAGGACAATGATACTTCCAAGGATGTCAATTAGAGGATGTCTTTCCAAATTTTAGAAGGAGGAATATGGAAAAGAGTGACCATCCAAGAATGACAGAATAGCACAGGCACAGAGAACAGCCAGTTGTTCCTGTTTGCTTTCTGGTTCTAATCTATGTGCATCGTTCCATTAAACCTTATTTGTCCAAACGGAGGCGTAAGTAGCCTGATTTTCTGTTCCATGTACTCAAACAAGCTTAAACACCATGAAATAAAATCCTTAGTCCAGTAAGTCTCTTGTTTTTCAGGCGACTGTGCTGTTGATACTTTATACTTGAGATGATGTGAGATTAATCATGCACAATTTCATAGGCTGACAGTGCATTATGGATTAATAAGAGCAAATCCACAAGATAGTAGTTGCCCCATACTAGCTTGCACAGGAGAAATCTTCACATAACCTAAGACTTTCTTGAAGACAAACAGGATAATATGTTGTGTGACAGTAAACTGATTAACTACAGATTAGAGAATCAAATCAAGAGGCTATTGGGTATTAATATGGCATCAAACTTCAGACTCAATTAAAGGTTAGAGAACATTACTTTACAAGTCCTCTAAGAATTGTATCTACCAGTTATTACATCTTGTTTCCTGGGAGCTTTGGAAGTATCAGCTGCAGGTCCCACAGAAGGCCAACACTACAGATGAAGCCGTGGAATGTGGCAGTTTACACAGACAGGCTGGATGTGTGGAAGAACACAGAGTAGCAGGATACCCAACCAGCTCTTACAGATTGAAGATAAATAAGTACAAACAAAGAACACAGAGGGAGAAGCACTTGAAGAATTTATTGAGAAAAAAACTCAAAATATTTAAACCTGACATAAGGAACAACAGAATCGAAGCAAAGGCTGACCATGGGTTTAGTAAACATCAGAAAAATTTCATGTTCATGTTTCACAAGTACTTAACCTAGACCTCAATGGTCTTTTTGTTTACATAATCGCATAGATTATAGGCAAGATTATAATATAAAATAATATCAAAAATTTAAATAGACAGATACTTAAGAGTAGCTGTTCTGCTCCTGTTAACTCATAATTAAATGTCAACCTATTTAAAATTTTATTGTAATACATGAGTTCTTCCTTTCAATCTTTACCAATGAACAGACTATGAGTTAAATTTTAAGTAAGGTTAAGTTTTATCATATTTTTCTATCAAATGCCAATAAAAAGGATATTTATGGTTTTCCACGATGGCTTTTGTATTGAACATTAAGTTCTATTATATTCAAACTTCTGGTAAAATGTACTTTGTTCATCTTCTATCCCTGAAAGCTGCCTTAAAGTTAAAAGTTTCTGTTTACATTCTCGAACACATTTGATGAAAGAATAATTGTTGGTTCTGTTCCATAATGGATCTTTTTTAAAAAAGGTATTACTTATTATTTTCAGAGAGAGGGGAAGGGAGAGAGGCAGAGAGGGAGAGAGACATCAATGTATAGTTGCCTTTCACCTGCCTCCAGCTATGGATCTGGCTGGAGACCTGGTTATGTGCCCTGGCTGGGAATCAAACCAGTGATCTTTGGGTTTGCAGGTTGGCACCTTATTCACTATGCCACTAGCCAGGGCCCCATAATGGAACTTTTAAAAGTCATAATATCCCACTATATTCGAATCACTGAATGAAAATATTTTAAATGGAATTTTTACGTCTACCAAATTCATTATGCATAATAAATTGTAAGCTACGACTTTGCGATCAAGCTGGAAATGCTTGCATTTTAAACTATATCAAGTGAAAGTTAATGTTGCATTCCAGCTATCTGTTCAGGTAGGTCAGACTGGAAGGCGGCTTATTGACTAAAGAGATGGCGTACGACAAAGGCATAGGTGGACGGGCTGCACTTTGGCTTGGTTGGTTCTGTGTGCACAGTGTCACAGGGGGCCCACTCACCAGGGTATGTTTAATTTGAGAAGGATGTCCATAATGCACTTTGAGAGAATGCCCCATACAATAAGTAATGATGGGGCATTCTAAAATGTCCAACAATACATGGTTAGTTTTGGAAAATTCACTTATATATAATACCCATCATCATTAACACCAAATAAAAAGCCTTCATGGTAATAGTACAAAGGAAATTCAACATACGTTAGGGTGGGGGTTTATAAACTTTCTGGTCTTAGGACTCCATTACAATTTTAAAAATTATTGTAAGTGTACTAGTTCATTTTTAATTATAATAAGACCATTTGTGGAAAAATAATGGATTTTTCCCAAACAAAAAAAGAATTAGTGAGAAGAATGGCATTATTTCATATTTTGTAAATTACTTTTTAAATATCTGATTTAATAGAAGACAGTTGGATTCTGCTATCTGCCTCTGTGCTGGTATTTGTGCTGGGGAGGTATTTTGCAATCTCATGTGTCATGTAGCCTCTAGGAAACTACACTGTCAACTCAGGAGAGAATGAATGGGAATAAGACAGGACACATAACGTCTTTATATCATTGTAAAAATAGTTTTGACCTCATAGTCCTCTACAGGATGTGGAGGATCACACTTTGGAACAGCCACAATAGGGATAAAGGTTAATTAGAACTAAGAATGAACTTAAGAAATCTTGAGAGGACACAAAGACATCATTTAGATCTGCACTGTGTAATGTAGCCATTTACCACATGTGGCTATTGAGCACTGGAAATGTGCTAGTCCAAACTGAAATATCTTATATGTGTAAAATGCCCAATTTGCAAAGACTTAGTTTTATAAAAAGAGATAAAACTTCATTAAGCATCTATATTGATAACTATAGAAATGGTAAGTCTCTGGATATGCTGGATTAAACAATTTATTAAAATTAACATTACCTCTTTATGGCTATTTCTTTTAATGTGACTATTAGAAAATTTTAAGTTACATATGTGGCTCACATTATATTTCTAACTAGACAGACCTGATCTAGATTTTTCTAAATTAGATCCAACCCAACATACACTCTCAGGAAAAAAGAATAGAATTATTCTGATTCACAATTTTCCTGCATCGTTTCGGAAGAAGGGTTTTGCTGGAAAGGTAGCAAATTTAAATATGGTATAAAATATTCTATAGATAAAGAACAGAAGATGTCTGAATGAATAAAAACTGAGTTCCCTGCTTTGGTAATTTCTGCCATGTATATAGGGACAATAGCAATCTGAACACCTTTGGCCACACCTCATTGAAATTTGTTTTTCAGATCTGAAGATGAGTATTTCAGCAGTAAGTTAATTGCTTCAGTTTCCAGGACTTCAGGAACTATCTATGATACACAAAAGAATGAGTGGCTTCCTGAGATACTAAGCAAAGGTTATTATGTTGAAAGATTGGTGAAAAAAATAGTTATATGTTTTAAGTTAAAATAAAAATCATTTAAGGTACTCTGCTTGCCCTGGCTGGTAGCACAGTGGATAAGGCACCGGCCCGCGAACCCTGGCTGGTTTGATTCCCAGCCAGGTCACATAACTAGGTTGCAAGCCAGGGCTCCAGCCAAGTCTGAAGCTGGAGGCAGGTGAAAGGCAACCATGCATTGATGTTTCTCTCCCTTTCTCTCTTTCTAGAAATAATAAATAAAATATTTTTAAAAATTAAATTAAATTTAAAAAAAAAAGATACTCTGCTTTACCAAATTTTTAAATAAACTGACCTAAACCACCAGTTAGGGCTACATCAGATGAGAGGCCTCAACTGTATTTAAAGTCTATAAAGGAGACTATTTTGGGCCCTGTTACTGGGTAAAGTAATTTTGTTTTTCTTTCATGTATTTTTTTTTTTCACAGTTCCCTATTAGGATGCCAGGGTTATAAAATTAGAAGTGTAACTTTGTTCTACATCTTTCTAGTAAGATGTGAAAAATTTGCTACTTTCAAGGTGAGAACTTCCCTCGCAAACTAAATAACACCAACCCCAGTGAAATTGCTTCCTTTATGTGATATAAATCACATCTTTCACAGGAGGATGAAACAAAATTGTGGATTCTGAAACAAAATTTTGACACCAAAAATTAAAAAAACAAAAAAAACCCATCACAATACATTTGCTCTTAGAACTGAATATTAACCTGACTTAATATACAAGAAATGTTGGTCCTGAAACTCAGAAATTTCAGGATTTATCAGAAAGGCAAGGTAGCATGGGAAATTTTATCCGCATAATTTACAACGAAGGAAAAGAAGAAGCTGTATCAATAGACTATCCATATGCAGTAAAATACTACTTTTAAAAGTAGTGTGTCATTTGATGCAGTCACAATTCCTTGACCAATTTCTTGTTCTTTAGTAAAAACATCTGACAAAACCAAGTTCATTTGAAATTTAGTTTTTTTTAATGACTAGATTCAAACTGTAGATTGACTTCAGTTAAACGCAATTAATAAAATTTCATTAATTTCTATTTTAAGAGGTATGCTCATTTATTATATTAATTTCCCCAAAATGTTGTTTATAAAACATCACCAAGTTACAGATACCAACTTAAAAACAATTTATGAACATAAGGCTTAGGTGTCTAATATTTTTGCAATGCAAGAAGGGATCCTTCACCCATAGACTGAACTATAATACTAGGGATGGGGGAGAAGAATACGATGTATTTTTGTAATATCTATGACTTACCTAATTGCTTAACCACCTTTGCCACTGTAGCTTTCACTTGCTGCCATCTCACCTCTTGTTTAGAACATAATGGACAGAGGGCACAAGATGTTCCATACAGGAGATTGTTCCAGACACCCAGATGGGCATGGCTTATGTAAGTTCGCACATGCATATGTTTATTTGGAGTGATGTTGGCTGGATTGCCTTTTTATGTAAACATTTTTCTCAAAGAGAACTTGTCTGGAAATGCTAGAATCTTTTCTCAGAAAATTTCCTTCTCTTTCATCCCTTATACTTTAGGTGTAAGGCCACCACCCTAGTGAATGTACCCCTCATCTCTGGAATGAACTACAGGCTCCTTCCTTCACTCTTCCTCTTCCCTCCTCCAATCTCAGTACCTCCAGTCGATCATTGACTTCATTATGTTGTTTATTTAAGAAACTCCAATGGCTTCCCACTAACCCCAGAAAAAATGTCCAGATTTCTCTGCCTAGTGATCTGGCTCCAGCTCCAGGCCAGGGTACTTCCCTCCCACACATTCTCAGCAGCTTCCATTGGGCTGGCTTTACCTTTCCCCACTTCTTCCCTTGAAGCCTTTTTCACGTTGTTTCTCCCTGCGGATGGCTTTTCCCACTTGCTTTTGCCCATCTAAGTCCCATCATCCGTCAGTGGGCCAGCCAGTTCAAATAAGCACTTAACTTTTCAAGGCCTTTCTACACAGTTCTGCGAACACTGCCTTCCTTTCTCTTATCCCCTAGGGTGCAAATTGTTTCTGTGGCTCAATGTGGCTTTTACACACTGCTTTGCTTTGTCCTGTTTTCATGGGTTAGCCCTGCCTACCTTAAGGTTGGAACCTTTTCTGAAAAACAGAACAAAATAAAACTCTTGTCCTTGTGTTTTCTGTAACATCTACCCCGAAACTAAACATAATAGATGTTCAATAACTGGTCGTTGCATTTTGGCACAGCAGTTCCACAGCCCATTTCCGCACATCTGACACAACATATACAGACTACTCATTCTCATTACTGGCTTCCTGCCAAAGCCTCCCCACACGTCTCGGCTTTTCCTCAACCCTCCCCCAACCTTCCACCTGCTTGACAAGTCTCCTGGCCTTCACGGTGGGCACCCTTGCCTTTAAAATCCAAATCTGGTTTCCTTCATTTTCCTTCACCTCCCTGACCTACGTAAAATCCGGTTCTTCATTCCTTGCTACTCTCTCCCCTGGAAAACCTCCTGTTTACCTGATGTAAATAAAGGTTGAAGTAGACAAACTCATCCTCACTTGTCACTATTATTTTTGCTCCTCCTTTGGCCATTTTCTTCTTCCCCATTCACCAATTTTTTTAGCTTCTGTATTACATCAGCAACTAGTTTATAATCTTCTGCTCCATTCCCATCTGTCAATCTCAGGAGATTCAATGTTCAATCATCAGACCTTCATACCCATGTACTACTTACAATTCCTTATTCTGAGTTCTGTGCATCACCTCTCCAGGGCAGAGGCCAAACCCAAAAACTGACAGTCCGAGGAGGGCTCTATCTTAAGCCTCCTGGGCATCTCTAACAGACTGGTTTCTCTGCACTCCCCTGCCACATCTGATTCTGCTGAGCCTCCAGACCTTTCACTGGTCCAGTTCAAGTGCTGCTCCCCAAAGTGGCCTTGAGGCAGTCTGGTTAAAATATAGATTCCATAGAGATGATATTCAGTAAATAGTGTCAATTTTCAACCTTCGCTACACCTGGCAATTAAAAAAAAAAAAAAAATGCTGAGCCCCATGCCCAGACACTGGTATAACTGGCCTGCATTTGGGCCTTGTCAAATATGACTTTGCGAGTTCCCCGAGGTGATTCTATTGTGCATCAAAGGTTGAAAAAAAAATGGTTATCTAGGATGAGATCTGTAAATTAAGACTTTATCATGCTATCAAGGTAAGTCTGATTTAAGACCATTCATTGTGTTAGGTATTTCCTGGCTAGAATGGACTTCCTTCACTCGGTGATCTTAGGATCAGATACTTTAGGTCTCTTTCCAGCACCCTCAGTCCCACCCTTGCACCTGTCTTTACACCTCATAACCTGGCCTTCTACTTATTTTAGGGAGCTATCACTTTAAGTTATTTCCAAATTCTCACAAAAATGTGATATAGTAATTCATTGGAAAAAAGCTAGTATTGCAGCATTACATTATTTGCATCATCAACTCAATCTACATAGAGCTGTTAACCTGGGACAAAAAGGAAGAATCACTAAAATGACTCAATGAAAAAAGCTATTCATGGCAAGGAAGTTCCTAAGCAAACCTCCAGAAACTCTTTAATCCATGTGAAGGCCAAAAACCAACCCGGCGAGCCACTAGCTATTGTTCCTTGACCCCACACCAAGGCCTTCATCACCTAGGATGAACTCAGTTGTCATCCCAGTATCTTGGCTTTCTTGCCTTCTGGAGGGCCACGTACCCATTTTCTTGACTGAGGCTCTTCACTACTAACACTCAGAATTCCAGATCTAGAAATCTCTCTTTGACAATAGTGTATATACATACATTCGCATATACATACATACATACATACATACATACGTCGTCGTCATCATCATCATCTTCCTCTGCTTTTTAAAAAAAAATTTGGAGAGGAGGACAGAGAGAGACACACAAACAGGAGAAACATCAATTGTTGCTCCACCCATCCATTCACTAATGGGTGGCTCCCTGTGTGTGCTCTGACTGGGATGGGGGACAGACAACCTTGGCCCACAGGCACAATGCTCCAACCAACCGAGTCACTCATCTAGGGCTCCCTGGCACTGCTGAACCTGAGCAAAAGTCCTTTTCTCTGCCGTCATGGTTCAAAATATCAGTGCTAATGACAAACCTGTTTCAAAGAGCCATCAATTCTTAATGTCATTAAAAAAATAAAAAGTGCTACCAATCCTGAAAGGCACCTGAAATTGTCTTCAGAATATCAAGAATTTTTGTTCATCTTTCTTCTCTCCTAATTAAACCTATGTCTTTTCCAGGCTTAAGTCAAGATTAAAAAAAAAAAAAAAACTCTTTGAATTCTCTTCCTCTGTTTGACTAGTAGCACAAGTCCATAATCCTTTATTCACACTTCCAAATCCTAGAAGCTCATGAAACTAGAAGGTTTTTGCAACTCATCTGGTGACTATCCAACCTGATCTGAACTGATATTGAGTTACTTATAATCTGACCTCATTGAGCATTGAACACATATATTTCACTGAAGGGCTATTAATTAATATGCTTGATTATGGAGAACTAGCCAGGACTTCATTGTGGATATTATATATATGTACTGAATTACCTTTCCTAAATCTGAAAAACTCTGAATTCCAAAGTCTCAAGGTTTTCTGGTAACAGTCTATAGACCTATGTCCACACTGTATCAATTTTTCCAAGTTTTTATTCCAGACCTTCCATTTTTCAGTTACACTGAAATAAATGTTTTGGGGGATGGTACTCACTTGAAGACCTAAACCCATTCATATAAGTGTTTCTGAAAGCACATGCATTCATTGCTTTAAACAACTGACTTAGAAGGGCTACTGTTGGAACACTAGCTATACTCAAGCTAAGAACTTCCTGGATCAGCTCTGAAAACCTAGGGGACCAACTGGTTCTGCCAGTGGATGGGTGACAAAGTCCTTCAAAGCATTTCCCCCAAGTAATTCCTAACCATTACTACAATTTTCCAACCAACTGTATCTATATTTTAAAACATTATTTTATTACTGTGTACTTTGTTGCGCTGATTTTATATAAAGAACTCGTTCTAACGATTTCCAGTTATCACAGTCCTTAGCTATTTTTGAAAAATGTACCAAATCAAAACATTATGCCGACACTTTAAAGAAGAATGAGTCGTTTTAGTAAGTTTTTAGTTAAAAGGGAGGTTTTAAGAAATGAACTGCAAGCAGAAATAAGGAAAAATGTATCATGCTCTCTAAATGTTTACTATTTTGTCCCTCACAGCTTCATGACAAAGTGTTCTTGAAATGTACCGTAGCAAACTCTCAGAAAGTATTTAAATAGTATTTCAAGTAAATATCTGGAAAAAAAATCAGAGGTTAATTTTTGTGAGTGTTCTCCAAAGTAACCAGTCACATCCACCCTTAACACTAGGGAAGGGGGGTTGTGCCATTGCATCATCTGGCAACGTGTACTTTGAAGCCTGCAAGCGCTCATCAAAAAAATCTTTAAGAAAACCCAGCTGGGAAATCAGCCCTGTCAAGCCCAGATAACTTGAATTTAAATAAAAAGGTTAAAAAAGCCTCCCAACCTTACGTCACACGTCTGTACAATGAAAAATAATAAAACCATCACTGAGGCATCTACCTCCCACTACCCTGGCATCAACGGGAAGATCACAGGTGGAAACTGGCGACGGAGCCGCTTCAATCGGAAGGAGGAAGGAAAGAAAAGCGGGAAAAAAGGGGATATAGTCTCCGCTTCTCAAAGGTAGGCAGACAGCTCGTTGAGAACCCACTCCCGCCTTCCTGACACCTTATCCTAATCTAATAGATACTGCCGACTCCAACACACTGGTCATTCTCTTAGAAAAGAGGCACCAACCCCAAACCAGAAAATAACCGAAAACAGCGGACCCAGCCACCTCGTTTCCCGAGGGTGGAAGGTGCAGCTGGCGAAGTGATCTAGGCTGTCCAAGAGCCACAAGCATTTCGACCCCAGGAAAGGCGGCCTGGGCGCATCACCCGGGGATCCCCGGGGATCCCCGGGGAAGACACGGGCCCCTGGGTGCCCTCGCTCTCCCTCCCGATCCCCGCCGTCGGGGCGTCCGGCGGCCCCTGTCCAGCACTCACCGCAGTCGCTCCGGCGCTTGCGGACCCTACGGGCGGCAGCTTCTCGCGCTCCGGCTCCTTCCCTTTCTTCTCCTCCGGCGCGGCCGCCGCGCCCGCCGGCTGCGCGGCGGGCGAGGGCACGGGATCCGCTTCGCTCATCTCGGGCCGGGCGGCGGGAGCGCGAGGCGGCCAGGCTGCGGCTCGGGCTGGCGCTGCTGCCGCCGCGACCGCGAGAGGGCTCTGGGCCGCCGCTTCCACCCGCAGCGCCGCGCCGCGCCGCCCCCGCCGCGCTCCGACCCCGCGCGCTCCCGCCGCCCCGCCCCGCCCCGCCCACGCGCGCGCCCCGGCCGCTGACGCAGGTCCCGCGGCTCTGCCTCCCCTCCCCGCCCCGCCGCCGCGGCCGCCCCCGCGGGCTCCCCGCTCCGCGTTCCTGGGTCTGGGGCGCGGGGTGCAGCCACCCTCGCCAGCCTTGATGGCCGGGGAAGACCGCGAGGAGGGTCCGCACCGGAGGTTCTGGGCTCGAAGAAGAAGGCGAAGCCTGCCAGACCGCCGATGGGCAGGGAGAGCGTCCCGGGGGCGCAAGTAGGGCGGGGCGAGCAGGGCGGCTTCCCCGACCGGGAACGCCCGAGCAGGGGGCGCCTGGACCCGCGGGGTCTGGGCTGGTGGCCTTTTCCTCCCCAGCGCCCACGGGTCTGCCGAGGGGCGGCTGCTCCTCCCTGTCATCCCTGCCCGCCCGCCCGCGCACCCTCATGAGAGAGCCTTTCCCTTCCTAGGCGACAGACCCAGTGTAGATGCTCCGAGGGTCCCCATTTACAAAGGAAAAAGCTGGGGAAGACCGAGACGTCGTGGGCTCCACCTTCTCCACTACAGGGCCGGACGGCCAGGCCACGCTTTCCATTCCTGTTCTCTCGAATCCCTTTGACTGCCAAGTCCGCCTCTCCCTTCCCGTTCCCACGCGCCTACAGCTTCCTCCCTCCCTGCATCCCTTTGCTGCCTCCAAATCCCTTCCTTATTACTTTCCTTTTATAAGTTACAGATGGACAGAGCCAAATCTGCTGCATAATCTTTAATGTCAGATCATTCATATGGGTAAGGACTTTAAAACTCCAGAGGAAAGCTTTTAATCATGAAATGAAAACAAACCCTCACCTTCACCACCAAGCCACCAAGACAATTTCCTTCCCTTTCTTATTGCCCGCTTCTTTTCCTTTTCTCAGGAGGGGCCGAGACACCTGCTCATCTAAGGGAAGGGAGAGATCATGGGCTGTATCTCCCATTAAAAATAGAAAATTTCTAGACAAGATGTCTTCAGATGTTTAGGTTGTGGCTTTGTTATTTGTTACGAGATTAAGTGAATCCCCCCCCCCCATTACCATTCAGGTCCCTTACACTCCGCAATCACCACTCTGTTGTCCATGTCCATGAGTCCTGTTTCCTTTTCCCTCGGTCCCTCCACCTCCACCTCACCCCCCAAGCAAAGTTGAGTGAATTTTCAGACCAAGAATACCCAGATCCAAATACGAGAACCAAAAATACCTCTGAAACAAACTGAAGGATGATGTTAATCTATTGGTTTACATAATTAATTTGGTTACTATCATGACAAGTACTAGTTGTAGTGCATTATGACATGAGGTTGCATGCTTTTTTAAACCCAGAATTTGAAACAAGCAGATCTGAAGCAAACAATGTAATAAATATAAAAATTGGTATTCAAGATTACCTTGTAAGTTAAAATTCTGACTTACTTATAAAAAGTCTTTCTAGTTTTAATATAGTTGCTGTCATAACTTATTTAAATGATAATTAGTGGCGAAAAGTGCCAAGTAGTCCTCAAAAAGTATCTTATTGCTAGTTAGCCTTGGAGAGAAATTATATATACGTACATTACTTTGAAGCATTCTCCTCCTTCCTATGTTTTTAGTTCTTTTTCAGATTTTTTTTTTTTTCCTTCTTAAACCTCTGAAATACTCATCCTATACAGGGAAATGTGCAATTATTCCATACTTTCAGCAGGTCAGCATGCTGATCTTTTGGTATAGCAATAACTCAAATGCTATTTTATAAATGAAAGCCTTCATTTTAACTACAATTCAAGATATTTTGTGCTGCCAAGCTAGGCTGGTAGAAAACTAGGGGGAAAAGTGTTCTCTTTCCTATGGTTTTCAACTAGATTTAGTAATTTGTGATTATAATGTTTGGATGAGAATTATATGCCTTATGCTTCCTCTTTTCATGTGTGAGACAAAATAAAAGTGTGAATGTACATGTAGTCACATTCAATAGAAAAAATGCTTAAATATTGGCAAAACAAGACAAATCAGAAATTTTAATTTTTGCTACTGAATCAGAGCAGATAATCCATTTCTAAACAAGTCCACTTGTGGGTTACATACCAAAAATAAGTAACTCGTTGATGTTTTCACTTGCTATTAAATATATTGCTGTCGGTGCATCACCCCATCCCTCCTTCATGCACATGCACTCCAGGTGGGTGTTAGAGGGTGGGAAGGGGGCTCTGGAAAGCTGCAGAGTGGGGCCTCCAGAGGAGCTTGTGGATTTGGGAGACTCATTCCCAACCACCAACATGCTTCTGGGCGCCCAGGTGGGAGAGAGAGGGTTGTGGAGTAGGACGTACATAAGTGTGGAGAAGATACTTTTCAGCCATGCCAAGTGTCTGAGAAATGCAACTGTGATGGCATCCAAGTATAAATGGGGAGGGAGGCAGGAGAAAACCTGCCAGATGGAAAACCTGCACTCATTAATTATAGCTGTGCAGAATAGGGGTTTGAAAGGGAGGCATGGGAAAGTTAGAGAACTAGTTATTTCCATGAAGAAAAGGAAGGGCCAAATTACAAGGTAATGGGAGGTCTAAATTATAGATAACATTCTATTGTAATTATATACAAAAACACTAATCTAGTGAACAATAGCAAAGTAAGTTCTGACATGTCATTTAGGAGTGCTTTATAACTAATACCTTAAATGTAGAAAAGAGTTATGAAACAGTGAACTTGGTTTTTGTTTTGTTTTGTTTTGTTTTTAAAGAAAACACCTTTTTCACATTTCTACTTGAGCATTGTCCCAGAGTAGTAAACTTAGGGCCATAAACTTTTTTTCAGCCATGTTGACATTATTAGAAACATTGTTATAGTTCCTCAGGTTTAATTACTGCAGATTTTTGCAATTACTATTAAAAATAGCATTACTTTACATAAACATTACATTGTCATTATAGAAAAGTGGAAAATACAGATTAGCAAAATGAAGAAAATAAACTCTAGATCTTACCCAATGTTAGATAATCACTAAGACCTTGGTCCATATCCATCTATCTGTTTATCATCTCTCTTCCTATCAATCATCTGTCTGCCTACCTATCTACACACATAATGTTTCTTGATTTGTTTTTATAAAAACAGAATGTATTGATCTACTGTGCCAATCTGTGCAACTTTTTAGAATACCCCAAGTGGTGTGGAAAATCTG
This sequence comes from Noctilio leporinus, assembly GCA_004026585.1. Classification (NCBI taxonomy): domain Eukaryota; kingdom Metazoa; phylum Chordata; class Mammalia; order Chiroptera; family Noctilionidae; genus Noctilio; species Noctilio leporinus. The sequence goes on along the minus strand of PVIW01001071.1, from coordinate 37,214 downwards.
ACTTTAGAGAATGAATTTTTTAAAAAAATTTGCATAATGTTATATAGAACCAAGACTGAAGAACAGATGACCATCAAGCTTTATATTTTAATCAGACCTCTCTTGAATTTATTCTTTTTCTCTTGAGTCCCATGGCCATTGATCTAGTCAAGGTCCTCAGATCTCTAATCCAAATTATTTACATATGTTGCCAACTGGTCTTGATTATTTACATAGCTTGCCAACTGGTCTTGCCTTCAGTGTTTTGCCCACTCCAAGTGCTACCAGAATGACCTTTTCAAAGTACGTAACTTATTGACAGTCCTTTGTTTAAAAACACTTATATGATCTTTCAAAGCAAAACTAAAATTTCTAGTATAGCATTCACTTGAATTCTGTACAAAAAAAAGCCATTTTCTTAATGTCCTAATTAGAATCAATTGTTTCTTTCTGCTGCCAGAGCATGTTGCACATACTTACATTTACATACCTGTTACATTACATATTAGTTGTTACCCCAATAAGTCATAGCATAGAGAGGAAGGGCCATGTCTAATTACTCTTTGAATCTGCCCATATAGCACACAAGCTAGAGTGTGCTGTTGAGCCGGCACTCTATAAGCTTGGAATAAATGAAAAAATGTTTCTGCTACCTTTGTCCTGCCTAAAATGAGCACATGTGTGGATATGGTGTAACTGTGAGGCTGCAAGCATGAGGATAAATGTCAAAACCTCAGGACAGTGTAGTGGAAAGATAAAGAAATTTGGGACATTTCTAAAATTAGGGAGCTGGTGTCTTCTATTGCCTAGCTCTGGATTTCTTAGTTTGTAAGGCAAATTCCTATCTTGTTTAAATCCACAATAATTAGTTTTTCTGTCATTTGCAGCTAAATGCACACACACAAATCCCACAAGTGATAAACTGGTTGAGTTTTGACTCGTTTAACCTGTTGTTGCAGTTGTAAAGACACAACCTTAATCAAATAAAATGTGTCATCTTGATTCTAGGATTCATTGTTAAAAATTATAATAAGCTCTGTAAAAGCATGAACTTGTTCAGAATTAGAAAAGATGCCCCAGTATTTCAACTCAAGATATCTGAAAGAGTAAAATTAGTAGTTGTGAAAATTGGTTTTTAATTCTGGTTCTTCCATTGTTTACTAATTAATGTGGCCCCAACACCATCACTTTGTCCTTGAGTTGATTTCCTTATTCTTGCGTGGATGTTGTGAAACAAAATGAAAGACAAAACACACAAAAGTGCTTTGCAAATGATGATGCACTTTATAAATGTAACAAACACTGACCACTTACTGGGCAAGTGCTAAGCACTTTCTAAGGACTGGTTCTTGTGTTCTTCTCGGGAACCTTCTTTCAATATTGGTGTAGGGAGGGGCTCATCCCCCTTTGCAGATGGCAAGTTAAGGAATGATGTCTAGTAAACTGTGCAGATTTATCATGCAAAGCACAGAAGAGTTGCTCACAGAATGTTCATGGCAGGAATAGATGTGGATTTTGTTCCTTTTGAAGACCTTTAATTGTACACCAATTAGGATGTTACACACTCATCGATTTGGTCACAAAAAAGGACTCTACTGAAGGTCCATCAGCACTTCCCTATTGCCTGACATCCTAGTAGAATATTTTTCACTAGAGATACTGAAATAATCACCATTTATGTAGGTTGCAATTCAAGTTAATAATCTGGCTAATGATTCCTTTGCCTCCAGAGGTTTCTGATACAAATACAGAAGATCCATTATCCTCTGCAAACTCTTGGCCTGAGAGCTGAAGAAACATTATTGAGTGTTTGAACATTAAATGCTTCAGAGACTCTGCTTTTGGGGAATCTGCAAATGCTACTATATGCCAATCATGTTTTGATCAGGAGAGCAACAAAGGACATTCTGGAAAGATTTTAGTAAATCCTGTTATTGAAACAGTTGATTTTGAGAGGGCAGGCAAATATGAAATTAGAGTTCCCAATATCACTATTTAGGCAATAGGCATTAGCATTAATAGGATGCATGTACACTGTAAATCTCCTCCTGAAATGAAGTAGTTGCATTAAACTTTCCCAGGAGACTATATTTACTATTATTTTTAAGCTTTATTTATTTTTAGAGGGAGGGGAAGAGCAGGAGTGAAACATTAATGTGAGAAACATTGACTGGCTGCTTCTCCTACACACCCCCAATCAACTGGGACCAAATCCACAATCCAGGCATCTGCCCTGACCAGCAACCAAACTTTAGCTTTGTGGGATGATGCCCAACCAACTGAGCCACACCAGCCAGGGCTGGGGCAACTCTCTTTCTATCATATTTTTCTCCATAGAAAATGGTGTCTTTCAATATGGGAATTGCCAGCATGAGGATACACCTTCCAGAATATCTAGAAGTTCCTAGCTTCAGGGTCAGGACTGATGCATTCTGATGATCACGGGCCATTGTTTCTTATCTCTGATCCTTATATCACCGTGAAGGAGCTTTGGGTAGGGACAGAGTACTAAATGGCACTAAAACATCCACTTCTTGAAAACAAATGATATCAACAAAGAAGCTCATAGTCAAAGTCAAGAAGGTCCATGACTATCTTGAAAATCATGGGCTTTTATAATGACATTGATTACAAACCTCTTCTGGAAATCCATTTCTAAAGACCAATCTGGGTTCTTAATCATGGCCCGATTACACTGGCAGGTTGTCTTTCAATTGCTGCTGCTGCTGAGTCTACAAACCCGGAAAAGCCAGACTCAATGTTAATTCCTTCAGCTCTCTCCCACTGTAGCTACTGTGCCACTGACAGTTTTAATGCTAGCAGGTCTTCCTGACCACCTCTCTCTGGTTGATAGAATCAATAGTTCCATCATCAACTAACCAACATTATTAATTACTTACTATGTAGCAAGCAATAGATTGGCCTAGGTGATCAGGACACAAGAGTTATGAAACTCCCCCAAGAAGTCCTCAAACTTTGTGCGCAACAGAACTCTCTGGGCAATTTATCGAAGTGCAGACTTTCAGCCTTCACCCAGGGATCAGGGCTGTCAAGTTGCAAAATCATCAGATTGGGGTGGGGGAAGGGGAGCCCTTCACATTGTCATTTGTGAGACTGGTACCATCTGTGTGACCGTAGAGTTTGGGGAGTATTGTGGACATTGTGATGTCTTCTCAACATTCATTTCCCTTTTTCCTGGTGAATACAAACTCCCTATCCCCACCCAATGTGCTGTAGGAAACCATGTCCCCCTGTCTGGTTATAGGAGTTGGCGCTCAGCTCAGAGTTAAGCAGCATGAATCCATCTCTTGATCAGTGGTTGGCTCAGGAATGGGCACATGACCTAGCTCGGCTTGACAAGGGGAGAGCAAATATTTTCTGGGGACTTTTAGGAGAAGATGCTTTCTTACATAAAGAACTCTCAGGAACAAGCTGTGGGGAAGGAAGCAGGTGCCCTGGGAGCCAGGGTTGTCCTTCTTCACAATGAAGCTGACTGACACCCCTGGAGCTGGAGAGAAAGAAAACAAAGGAACCACAAGTTTAATGACATAGGCAAGCCACTCCACTCCTTTGACCGTAAGTCCTTTTTCTCTGTGTGTTTGCTCTTCCCTGTTTTGTGTTACTTGCAATCAAAACATGTCCTAGCTGTTAAGCAACTTCAAGGTGGATCCAGGAATTCTCATTCTACAGAAGCTTCTCTGGGAAATTCCAAAGTAGGTGACGATAGGCTAGTGTAATATTTGGGTAGATATGATTTTCAGAGGATAGAGATCTTTGCCTCATAAACTTAGTTTGGAAAACTCCTAAGGAAAATATGTAGGTTAATAAGAAAAGTTTAACCAAATCATATTAAATGAATTCTATTTTGAAGGTTTGAGTCATTTGTTCATAATACATTTGCCATAGATAAAGACTTCTGAAATTTAAAATCTACGTTTTATGCTTTGCTAGACTAGATATGACTTCTTGACAACCATGATGACAGTGAAGATTCTTATGTGGTGAAATGGAGAAAATGGGCTTTCCTGTCTTAGTGCAAATTGAAATGTCATCTCAAATAGTCAATGGTCAGATCAGAAAGTTTAAACGAAATTCACAGTTACTTTATCTTCAACACCATAAAAGTAAAAAAAAAAAAAAAAAAATCTTTATAAAAATTAATGGGCACCATTATGTCAGCTTGGCATTTCAGATGCTAGCTCATCCTATTTCTACTCTGTCAACAAACTAGTGAAATGCTAAAAGTTAATGAATGCAGATAAAAAAAAATGGCCAAAAGAAAGTTATATCATTTATTAACCTATATCTTAGATTAGGCAGTAAATGACAACTCATTCATATTCATATCCTTGTACTTGAAGGTGCTCATTGTATCTGTGATAAACCTAAAAAGATAATATTTTCTAAGGAGAGAACATAAAAGAAAAGGGATCAAACAATCATTAAAAAATGTTTCTGTAAAATTCCAACATGCACTTTTAAAAGACCTCCATTGGACATGCATGTGGGAGGGGAGAGAAGATTCCCTTCAAGTAAATAAAATAGTCTTACATGATTCAAAAACCTTCTCTGTGTCATGGGTCCAAAATTGTCCTGTCTGGCAACAGAGGTTTCTAAATGACTGATTGCTAGAGGTGAAAATTCCATTGGTCAGTGGGGTACGCAGAACTTCGGAATGGGCCCCAGGTACAGCCCGCTCTGCTGTCCAGGCCCTGTGAGTGTGAGCAGAGCTCATCCCTGTGATTGTGTTATGTAGCACAGCTGACCTTAAGTTAGGGCAATTGCCCAGGTGGACCTCACCTAATCACACGGGCCCTGAAAAGTGGATAGCCCGGCTGGCAGCAGACGTCCGAAGATTCACAGTGTGAAGACTCCAAACGCCCTTGCTGGCTTTGATGATGAGGGAGGCCATGAAAAGTCAAGGAGTGAGAGCAAGCCCTCGGTGACGGCCAGCCAGGAAACTGGGACCGCAACCTACAACAGCAAGGGACTGGATCGCTAACCGCTCGCATAAGCTTATGAATGGGGTCTTCCCAGAGCCTCCACACAGGAGTCAGCGAGCCAACACCTTGGCCTCAACACCTTGTGGGACCCTAAGCAGAGAACCCAGCCAAGGCCACCTGGATTTCTGACTTACAAAACGGTAAGATAATAAGTGGGTGTTGTCTATGGAAGTGGTATGATTATTTTTTTACACCACGATAGAAAACTGATACTCAGGAAAAATGTGTCTGGAATATTCAAGGTAAAGGGTTCTCAGAATGCATCTAGTCCACCAGTTCCCTAGACAGAGGAGAGGTATAGACACAGGAGAGTGTAAAACTACTGGCTATTTAACCATTTTAAAAGCCCACATGAAGCCATACATTTACTATCAAACAGTGCTACACAGATTTACTTGATCTTGATAACCATCAGGTTTCACTATTTTCAGCCCCACTCGAACATCAGTACCACTTGGGCAGACGTATCACCTCTTTTCATTACCTTCAAGAACAGAACCTGATACCCAGTAGGCACTTAAACATTCATTGGAAAAACAAACAAACACCAAAAAAAAAAAAAAAAAAAAAGATTTGGCTAGAATGCTATCAAGGCAGTATTTTAAAATAAAATAAATAAAAATATTATTGCAATTATTTATGTTTTGAATTCATTAGAGAGAAAATAATAAACATATTTGTATGTATAAATGCTGTTAGATTGGCTAAACCATTCAAAAAATAGGCTTCCTGGGCAGAGGAACGTAATAAAAGGGACATTTGCTTTTAATTTGTTTCCAAAAATCATTATTTTCCTCCACACCCCACCCCTGAAAATACAGATGAGGGAACTATCTAGATTAAATAGGTAGAAGCACACTTTGTTTTACTGCACTTCATAGGTGTTGTGTTTTTTTTTTTATTGCACTTCATAGATGTTGTGTTTTTTACAAATTGTAGGCAAAAACCCCCTTTCAGCAAGAAAGATTATGACTCAATTTATTGTGATTGTATTTGTGGCTAGATGGTGGCCTGGAACTCAGCTTACAACACCGCTTAGGTATGTCTACATGTAATTGTTAGCTGGCCCTGGCTCTAAATGTTTATGATAGGAAATTTTTTTATCAGACAAGAATCTATCCGAGTTTAAACTTGTTAAGTGCTACTGCTAAATCAGCTGTGTGAAGAGGAAGTGGAAATAGACTAAAAGAAAAAAAAAAAAAAAGGCAGCCTGAGATTCACAGTTATTGGAACACAAACTCAATTCCACTCAGTTTCATTAAACAAAATTTACTCAGCACTTACTATATATAAGATATTGATAGACACTCTTTGGATGATGAGATGAACAAATATGCATCCACCCTGGAGGAGCGCCAGTCTAGGAGGAGAGTTAATGCATGTACCTGCACAAATGTAATGAGACACAGGAGGTCAGGGAGGTGCAAAGGACTATGGGAATGAAGGGGTGGGTGGGGAGACCTTCGAGCTGAGTCAGGAAAGATTGCCCCGAGGAGGCGTCATCTGTCACTAGACCGTGATCCCTGGAGTTTCTTCCAAAGTTGATTTACAACTACAAAGGAGGTTTCCTGTTAGAAACTTGCCCCTTGAATTCTTGTCCCATCAGGGACTTGAAATCTAGACAGAAGGAAAACCAGCTGCGGTGCAGAATTGCTATGCCTCAGAAGTCACTATGCAGAAACATTTTAGACTGAAGGTTGTGCTTGATTTGTATTCTCACAGCACTCACCCCATAAATGCTTATTCTCTTGTCCCTTGGGATTTTCATAAAATGCCATGATGCTTCATGGCATCATGAGAAGGCTCTGAAGGGTCCAGTGTTTTAATGTGTGAAAAGATACAGCTCTGATATTGAGGTAACAGCTTCATATCTGAGAGCCTCACCAAGCTCCCTGGTAGTTTGCAGTTTCTTCTCTCCATGCCAGGCAATTAATCCCTAAACACCTTGGCACTCGGGCATTTAGCCTCAGTTCAAAGGGTCCTTTTACATTTTTGGAATGTTTTCTCAAGTTTAGGTACAGAATTGAATGAAAAGTATGGCAAAACTATACAAAGAATCTGAGAAAGAAGACCTCTTTTCAAAAGCTACTTTTCTTACTCAGCTGGAACTGCAGGAGCGGTGCTTGAATCTTGACCACACTGCCCTCTAGTGGTGAAATGAGAGTGTAAAGTGCAATAAATATTTCCTTTCAGGTAGTCCTGTTCATTTATTGAGCATCTATTGTATGCTTAGCACTGAGATAGGCTCTGAGAATATGGAGATATTGATGTAGTTCCGACTTTTGTTGGTTTCTTGGTCTAGTAGAGTGTGAAAAGGAACTAGAGCAGAAGTTTGTACAAATATCTATCAGTATGCAGAGGAGAAAGTCATTAATTTTCCCTAAGTGTGTCTGGCAAGTCTTTTGAAATACATTACACTTGAGCATGACCTTGAAAAATGCATAGTGTTCCAGGTGTGTGTGTGTGTGTATTCCCTCATAATGAAGGAGCAGCCTCAGTAAAGGAGGCTAGTCCTTTATTAACTATTAAAATACACCATGTGTTCAGGTGACAGCTAAGTACCTTTTGAGTGTGACTCAAATGTGCTTCAGCCTGATATTATAATCCTGTTTTCCCACCTATTCCCACAAATTACTTCACAAATGTATAGTACATACACTAGAAAGGTTGGGACATACTAATCAAATAGGCATTTACATCATAGTCAAGACTTCGCTCTCTCGTTATAATAAAAATAATACATAACATTATAACTAGTGTAAAATTCAGCTTATATAATAGTAAGTAAATGACTGTGTCTTAATAACTTAGCTTACTGTTATAACATATATGATAGCTCCCTTCCTGGATGTATAATACCAACTTTCTTTTACTATCACTTTTTAAATTCTTATGTTCCTTATTTGTGTAGAAAAAGATCAGAACTTAAAAATATATATACTTACTTAACTATCAGACTTTAGTGGCTTGTGGATTTGCTGACTGACTTTGGGGGTGAATATCTTTCCCTTTTGCTGTGCAGAGAATGCAACCCCTTCCTGGCTGCTGCATGTCCAGTTAAGACTTGTGCAGAGTCTTGGACTGTCCCCAGCTCAGATACCACTGGGCTGCATGCCTTGGGCAATTTCTTATGGTGCCCCACCCCCACTTGCCAGGTCCTGGGAATGGAGTAGGGGTGAAGGTGTAAGCAGGGTAATTGGCTATGACCCAAGATTCTGTCCTGTGCAAAAGCAGTATCCTATGGGGGAGCAAACTCGGGTTCTGAAGGTAGATGGACTCAGATCAAATCCTGGCTTTACCACTTATTAGCTGTGTGATATTGGCAAATGTCTTGGTCTCTCCCAGCTCTAATTTTCTCACCTGGAAAATGGAGATATTAATATCTATCTCCAGGACTGCTGGAGGGATCAATAAAACTGCATGGAAAGTGCCTGGACTGGACAAAGGGATCAGTAAAAATGCAATTACTTCCCAACTCCCTTCATTCACTGTAACAAGCATCATCTCTTCTGAAGTTCCACTAAAATACAAATGCAATAGTACAAGTTTTATGTGTATTCTGTTCTGCCAAAACTACCCAACATGTAGGAAGGGCCCTAACACTTGAAACTCAGTCAGCCATATATGCCTCATCCCATTGGATTCTCACCCAACCCTGTGAGGAAGGGCATCTTAACAACTCTCCCATTGTTGACTGAGAGTCTACACTGCACCAAACGAAGTGCAGGGAGTCACACACTCAGTCGCTGCCCTGCAGAAGTCCCTGTCAGGTGGGAGGAGGCAGATGAGTAAGCCAGCCACAATTCAGCTTAGTAAGTGCCAGGAGGTAGGAGGAGAGTGAGAAAGGAGCATTGAGGAAGGACAGAGACTTCAAGTTGGTCCCTGGGCCCTTACACTGAGTCAGGAAGGATAAGTAAGAGTTTCTCTTGTGGGAAGTGAGAGAACTTTTGCATGGGAGTTGGTGGTGGGAACAGTGGGAATGGGAGGGAGCAGAGGGGGGCGCTTTTCCAGAGAGAAGAAACCCAAATCATTAAGGCTAAAAGTCAAAGTCCACATTTGTGAACAAGTGAATCTTCCAGCTCGTCATATTTTGGTCATTAATTCATGTGTATTGTGGACGTAATGTTGTGAAATGACAGCTCAGGTAACTGAAGCTTCTTAGAAAAATTTATCACCTCGATTTGTAATAGCTTAGCCATTGTTCCAGTTACAGTTGAATCAAAATAATTAATTAAGTCACCAGTATCTTTAACCCTAATCATAATAGCAATAATTGTCCATGAAGTCATGGTGTCAATCCTGTTTCATACGCACAGATATTCCTGTGATGTGTTTTATTTTTCTTGAGGAAAATCATGTATTTTCTAAATTTAGACTAAAGAAAAATCTGCTTTCAAAAACAGAAAGTCTCTTAGCTAATAATATGATATAGATTTTCACTCTGTCTTGGCCTACTCCATCCATGCATGCAGCCCTTCAGCAGATATGGCTGTCTTGGATCCATCCCTCTCTTTGCTTAGGTGAGAAGGAAGCTGTCACATATCAGAATGCCTCAGAGGACAGTGAGGTCAGTGAACACACTACAGCATGATGGATAGGCTTCCAAACCATGATGATGGTGGAGTTGTGCTATGGGACACAGAGATTTTTTTCTCTTTAACTTGAGTAGGCATAAATTCACTTCTTCGCTAGTCTTGATTCTTGGCATGAACAGCCAAACATTTGTATTTTTAGACTCCCCTTTTTTTGGGAGGTGAATGGTTCCTTCAAAGATAACTTTGGCACTAAAAATGCATCAAATTATACTAAATCCTGACCAGTTTCAAAATATGAGTGGGTGACTTAGGAATGATCCATTCTTAAGAAATAACAATGGTGTCAGTACAATTCAAGAGATTTGGAAAAGAAGTTCCACCATACATACACACACAAATCACACCCAATCACACATGATCACACACACTCCTTCAGTTCTCAGAAATTGAAATTGATTCAACACATTGAAATTATGTTACTTGGGTATTTCTTTTTTTTTTTTTTCTTTTTTATTTATTTTTATTTTTATTTTTTTTAATTTTATTGTTGTTGTATTACATCCATCCCCTTTTTGCTCCCCTCTGTCCCCCCACCCACCCACCCATTCCCCCCAAAGTCAATACCACCTGTTGTCCATGTCCATGGTTCCTTTATACTAGGTTCTTACTTGGGTATTTCTTTTAAATGCCAAGGAATAAATTTACTTTGGCATTAGAGACAAACATGTCTAACCCACAGAAAAGAGGGCAGAGAGTTGGAGCTTAACAGGTATTATAGCAAAATTACTGTTGCAAATGCAACTCATCTCCAACACGCCACACCACTCTTCTTCCTGTGGCTTTCCTCATGAAACACCAAAATTAATACAAAGTCGAGATTCAGGGTGTATACCAATCATCCTGTGTGGTTACAGAATACACCTTTGCAAGGGTAAAATGAAACACCCCAGAAGAATAAGTACATATTTGCACATGTAATTGCTCATTTGTTTGCATTCCTCATTCCTTTTCATTTCTCCTCCTACCTCCCAAGTTTTGAGATAGAAATACAAAATGTATTTTTCAATATTTTACACTGTGTCTGCCTAGGTGGGCTGCTATAGTCCTTGGTAGCAAGTAAGTACTAGACTTGAGGCGACTACTCTGTTTCTGAGTATTTCATAGAGTCCAAAGCAATGCAAAAGCTCAGTTTAATAGTTCTGTGATATATACTAGTTTAACTTGGGTGATTTTCATTTCTAAAACACAGGAGAAAATAGGTTATCTTTTAAAAATTGAGAATTTATTTCTCTGTTCTTTGGCCCCAATTTCTAACATGTATAAAAATAAAAACCCATAATCTCACAGCATAGAGATAATCATTGCTAATGCACCTCCATCACATATATGTCATTTATTTAGGTATAATATAGCATGTGTGTGTTAGACACGAGTGTTCGTAAAACATATGACAAGTTTACTCAAGTCAGTAGGGCCATGATGAGGTGGTCACCAGGCCACGGCTGCAAGTTTCCCAAAGCACTGCCTGTCTGGGCACCTGGCTGGGACAGAGCGTCCCTGGATGCTCTGAGTTCAACAGCCCCTGTCGCTTTGCAGTAGGATTGAGTAGAAGCCAGCGGGAGCACACCACATTACGAAGAGAAGCCTCTTCCACCCCCACTGTCCCGCCAATGTTCTCTGCTGATAAAGCTGCAAAGGACAAATGCTTGAAGAGTCCATATGCATTATCAAGGAGCAGGTCATGAAGGGTGTATTTGGAACCGAAAAGCAATCCATTGATAACTGGCCCACCACCTGAGCAGAGAGGAGGACGAAAACTTGTCCAGACAGCCATTGTGAATAATGAGAGGAGGGTCACCTTCACACAGACACAGTCCCCCTTCTCTGGTTGCCCAGGGAAGAGTGGGTGAGGCCCTGTGAACGCTCAGCCCCTCATTATCTGTTCTGGAAAGACCAGTGTGGCAGAAGGGTTTCCCATAACTCCCATTTGCTCAATCACTTACCAAACAAACAAACAAAAAAAACGTTCTACAAGACCAAAAAGGAGCAGCAACAACAAAAACAACTCTTCAGTGGTTGTGGTCTGTGGGACTTTCGGAACATGGGCCCAGAGAGGAGCTCCTCTCTTCCTCAGAGGGTTGAGTAAGGCCCTCTCCAGTCACAGCGAAGACCCTCAGGGCCAGCTAGTCACCTTTGCCTCCTGGTCAATTCTTTATCAAGCTCCCCCAGCTATTCTTTCTCAGCACCCCCACTTTTGCATTCTCCTACACTCTTCTAAGAGGACCCACTCTTGGTGGGTGACTTGGCCATCTATTTTATCAAGACCTCAGGCCACCTGATTTGAACTTTTTAGACTTCTCTCTGCCTCAACAGTTCTTTTTCTTGCCATCTCTCAGAGAAAAATACTTCTTGCAGTGCTTGCCATAGCCTTGCTGAGTGGCCAGGATCTGCCCTCCAGCTACCACTGATCAAAGACCAGTCACTGGCCAAGCCTGGCCAGTCTGGGTCTCACTTTGAAAAATTAAATAAGCACAATGATTGCAATGCATGCCTCGTTACTGACTTGGACCACACACTGCCATGGCACCAGGGCTGGACTGGCAGCCTGGGCCATGTGCTGGAAAGCAGAGTGGAGGAGTGGAAGCCCAAGAGCAGGAAAGGAAGCCTGGTACCCCAAAGTGAGCACAGGGGAAGGAATGGCTTCCAAATCATTGTTCGGTTCCTGCAAAGCCATACCTCCAAGCTTGGGTTCTGGAAAATTCCCCTGAATCCTGTCAGTAACCTCTAATTTTTACTCATGCTAATGTTAGTGGGTGTCTGTTTGACACCAACTTTCCATTTTGCCTCTTTCCATCACAAGGTTTCTCAACCCTGACACTATTGATATTTTAGACAAGATAATTCTTTGCTGTGAAAGGGTGGAGGAAGGTAGGCAGGTTATCCTGTGCATTGTAGTATGTTTAACAGCATCTCTGGTCTCTCCTTAGTAGATGCTAATAGTTTTCTTGTCATGATAAAAAAAAAAAAAAAAAATGTCTCCAGCCCTGTGGCTTGGTACATTGGGTGTTGTTCCATGAAGCAAAAGATCACCAGTTTGATTCCCAGTCAGGCACGTGCCCACATGGCAGGGTTGGTCCCCGGTAGGAGCACCTCCAAGAGGCAACCGATCAATGTTTCTTTCCCTCTCTTTCTCCCTTTCTTCTCCTCTCTCTAAAAATGAGTAAAACTTTTAAATATATGGCTCTAGACAGTGTCAAATGTCTTCGAAGGGGCACAACGACCTCTAGCTGAGAATGCCTGTTCTAGGCTGGTCTCAGCTTAAGCTTCCAGTCCTTAAAAACTCGCCACATCAGTGCCTTTTCACTGACCTATAAACTTGCTCCAGTATCCCCATCCTTCTTTGCCCGTTATTTCTCTCCAGGCACTCTCCTTTGTCTCCTTTAAGTTTGACCTGCACGTGCTGCCCTGGCTTACAATCCTCACCCTCAATCAGTCTGCTATCCCCTGTAGGAATCTCTAAGATTTAAACTATTTTGCAGAGAGTCCCTAATGACCTCATTCTCCATTAGATACAAGGTACTTGTGGGGCCTTATCTTTCTCCTGCTACCTAAACTGTGCCATGCCTTTGCTCTTGGGTGAAACTGCAAAGGGGATGGCAAGGGAGTGAATATTTGGATTTGCACTCAGCACTTTAGAGTTTCCTTGGCATAGCAAACTGTACCTACAAAGCAGCAGAACACTTGCCAACGAAAAACTGAATAAAATTAGAAATTGAATATAATTGAAGATCAAACAAGAACAATGAGAAAAGATAGTAAGCAACAAATATTAAGCAATTATGACATGCTCAGTCCCATTTTTGATGTTATAGAGAAATGGGAAAAAAAAAGTTTGCTTTCAAGGAGTGTACATTTTAATTAAAACTCCAAAGCATAAGCATATGAAAGGGTGATTGAATGAGATAGCATATAATAGATTTATATTGCAATGAACAGATAAATACTACACAAAGTTAGGAGAGGACTAGCATCAGACTGCCTCACGTGTATGTACTGTTTTGATCATTCCTTATGAAGACAGCCACATAATAATGACCAATTATTATTGAGTATATGCAAAGCCTGGCTCTGTGGAGAGAATTTGTCATGATTTGCTTTGTTCTACATAGGTTGACTGTTGAAAGGGACTTTTCCTGGAGTTTTAGATAAGGCCTCCAAGCCGGAGAAGAGAGATGCTAAGTAGCCCCACAAGGCTGTGCGGGGTCAAACAGGCCTGTTGTCTCTCTCTGCCATTACCCATGTGCAGCCTTTGTAAAGAGAAGACTGGAAGAGAGAGATGATTGAAAACATCGTTGAGGCAGAAGGGTTATTGACTTCTGGACCGAGGGGTGAGCTCTGCGCTCCATCTTCCCCTAGGGTGAAATGGGATTAGAAAATGACGAGGATGCAAGAGACTAGCCACTTCTGCCCCTGCTGAGCGGCATTCCGCCTGCAGATTCTGAAGGCTGCAGCTGCCCGCATGGCAGGGGAGGAGGGAGTGTGGGTGAGAGCCTGTGTGCCTGGTATTCGTAGGCAAAGACACGCGCTGTTTTCCTATTACAGTCTGGGAAAGAAAACTGGGCTCTGTGCATCTCATTGAGACCCCACTGAAAAGGCCTTCTTCCAAGAAGAGGCTAGGTGGTACAGCATCAAGAGGCCAGTTGCTGAGTGCATTGCTTTGTTTAGGGAATTGTATGATGCAGAGGGTCTTTGGTGGGGGCTCCTCCAAAAAATCCACACATGTGCACTGTGTAGAAGAGCCAGGCTGAAGTCTTCTCTTAACCAGAGCACATCAGTGGCTAACAGAACACCAGCTTAGTAGAGACTTGGCCACTTTTTCTCTTTTTCCCTCCTTCTGCCCTGACTCTTGAAGACCCAGAAGCAGGTAAAGGAGAGTGGAAGACCAGGAAGGCATGAAAGGGTGGAGGATGGCTGGTCCTGAGCCCTGGTCCAGACCTGATTGGGTGGGGAGGGGGAAGAGTGAGGGAGAGGGAGAAGCTTTATTGGTTTGTATTTGTATCAGGCTGGATTTTTTGGCATTTGGAAGTGAGATTTGTTCTTTTACCCAAAGTTTCTAGAAACCTGCTGTTCAAGGATCAGGGAAGGAAGGTTGCTCTAACACAGTGGAAGACAGGAGCTGGAAGAAAAGAAAACCCTTTTCTGATTTATCCTCCAACAAGCTCAGGTTGCGAACAAACTGTTGGAAAGGCAAAGGCCTGGGAAGGATGCTTACTGTTCAGTAACGCTGAAGTTCAGGGAAGCCCGGTACCCACCAAGGTCCCATGGCTGGAAAGACCTCAGAGTCTGCGCACCACGGCACCGTCGCCTCCTCGCTGTCCCCACAAAACACGGCAAGATGCAAGGTTGGCACTTTGAAAAGTGAGGGTACAGGTGAGGGCACTGCAGGCAGGTGTGGGTGTGAAGCCTTGGGACTAAGATGGGCTTGAATGCTGAGAGGAGTCTGAGCTGGGAAGTAAGCCAGTTGAGGTGGAAGTCCGTCTTCCTCAGTAGGATTCAGAGCCAGCAAGTGAGGTGATGCAAGTCGGGAAGCCTGCTCTAGTAGGTGTGAGAGAAGACCACACCACAGTCAGGCCCTCGGAGTAGCCAGGAGCATGAGAATGAGAATTAGAACAATGAGAAAGACGATGGTGGATGGGGAAGCTGGCAGGACAGGATGACAAACTTGACGGAGGGAATAAAGGAGAGGCTTAAATAGCAGGTTACTGAAGAAAAGAAGCCTTTTGGGGCTGTCCCCCAACTACTGAGGTATACAGCTTGGAGGGCAGCCTGTCAGTCAAGGCTGCTATGGAGTGCCCAGACTCCCTGGGAAGGAAGATGGGTCTGGTCCCGTTTAGCCTTCCTCCTGTTCCTTTCCTTGAATGGCAGTGCAGGGTGAATGCTAATGCCTGTTCACAGGGGTCCCGCCCAGGAAAGCTAGTGGCTGCCAGTCACAGCACGGGTGTTGGGCACTGCAGGGACTGAACACTGGGAGGGTCTGGCTGGGGGAGGAGTTTTTCCTGCCCCTCTACTTCCCCTTTCCCAGGGACATGGCACATAGCCAAACCCTCGCTGGGGTCAGGGGTGCACTAAGCAAGGATAACAGAAAGAGGCCTTTCGTTGTTCCAAAACGGTCACTACCAGCAGGGACTGGAAACTCAAGCTCCACTCTTGGGGGGATGAAAGAACAGGAAAGCAGGCAGATTGAAATGGTTGGACAGCACAGACCAAAAGCCAATGCAATCAGAGAGCAAGGAGCAGGGGAGTTTGAAAGGCAAGAGGTGATAGGGAGTAAGAAACACTCCCTAAAGGGGCAGGGGCTCCCCCAGACCCTGGGAGAGGGGTGACAGTGTGGGGGGCCCTGGGAGTTGAGAACAAAGGCCACGTGGGCAGGCGTGGAGCTCTGAGCAGGGCAGACGCTGCTGGGATGAGAACAGATGGTTTGGACAGGAAGTTACTGTTCTGAACATTCTCCTGGGTGTGTCAGCGCCTCAGACTGATGCGCTTCCAGTAAGGCTCCGTTTGGGCAACAGCAGAAAACAGCTTCGTCCGCACCAGGAGAGAAGCTCTGCTTTTCAGAAGGGACCAGTAGCAAGCAGAGCCACAGACATGAAAACATGAGTGGGTGCTCATGTACTGATTCATATAATGAGAAAGACAGCTGTGGATGGAGCAGAGTATTCAGGTCAGTAGGTGACCCCCTGCAGGCAAGTGACAAAGGAAGTCACATTACAGCGGAACGTTTGTGATGAGCTCAGCCCAGAGTAAGGGGAGTTTGCTACATGATTCACACAGGGGTGCAGCCTGCAAGGAGGGTCTCCTAGGCAGGGCTTAGATGACCCCGGCAACATCAGGTGCTGTACGGCTCCCCTTTTTATCATCTGGGCCACTATTTCTCAAAGTCTGGTCTGAAAATACCTGCACCCCAGTTCTGTGTGGACTTGAAATATCCAGCCTCCTCAGTGTTATTCCAGATTCATAGGAACCAAACTCTCAGAGGAGAGGCCCTGGAGCCTGCATTTTAAATAAATTCTCCTCAAGATTTACAAAGCCTAAATGGCTGACCATTCACTTTCTTTTCAGTCATTCTTCACGTGAAATACCTTGGTCAATTAGGTCCGTCCCTCCTCCTTGCTTCTTTAATCCATTGAACAGTCAACGCAGGAAGTCAAATGGGGATCTAAGTGTTGGTTTTTTAGCACTCTCTGGTCAGGCTTAGGTTGACAAATGGGCTGAGCCTGCCAGCTAGCTAATAAAACTTAGATTTGGGGTTTTTCCAGAACTGGGAGTGGTGAATGGCAGGGAGGTCGCAACCAGCAGTGCTCTGCGTAGTGAGTAGGGTTGGGGCTCGCTACATCCGGGCAGGTCCAGAGGAACTGAGAGCTAGCAGTGTGAGCTGTCCTGGAAACTGGTAACTCTGCCTGGTAAACAGGTGTGACCCAGTGAGCCCCTCCTCCTTCCCTACTGCCCCTGAGAGGGCTGGTACTGACCGAAGGGATCCCACCCCCTTTAGAATAACACTGAATCCCGATTCTCTGACTGATTCCACCTGACTTCTCCATGGATTCTGGATCTCACCTATCCAGCCCTAGTTTGGGGCTTAGCTCTTTCCTCCTGCCCAGTTTTCCCATTGTCTCCAGGGAGGACTTCTGCATCTTGTGTACCTTACCCAGGCTGTGACCCCTCCCGCAGCTCTCCAGGCAGGTTACTGGTGAGGGGGACAGCTGGGGCAGATATCAGGTGCAGGCTGGCCCTCGTTCTCAGTCACCCCTTCTTATACCTTCCCTAAAGCTGCCCTCCCAGTGGGCTGAGGGAAGTTGAAGAGTGGCTCTTGAGTCAAGGAAAGAGGCCTGGTAGTCCCTCCTGGCTGCATTCTCCAAAAAGCTGTTAGTGGGGTTGCCACAGTGTTTATGGTGAGCCTGGAAGGAGACAGGACTGAAGTCAGCCTGAGGAAGTCAGAGCTGGTGTCACATACAGGCCATCTCTTGGTGGTGGAGGAGCAGTGCAGTGGGCATGTGTGCGCGGGTTATGCAGCCATAGCATCCCCAGCCTCTACCTGCTAGCGGCCTGTAGTGCCCTCGCTCCCCTAGTTCTGACAACTGAAACTGTCCCCATACATTACCAAATGTCCCTTTAACTTAGGGTGAAAATTGTCGTTGGTTGAGATCTGTTGTTGAGACTAAAGATAGCTCTGCTCCTGCCTCATGGAGCTTAAAAGTAAGTTTATGCACACTCTGCTGCATTCCAGAACAAGGTTGAGGGACATTAAGAACACAAACAATCCAGTCTGCCAAAATATAAAATCCACCATGTCTAGCATCCAACCAAAAAATTCCAGACATGCAAAGATATAGGAAAGATAATCCATAATTAGGAGGAAATCATTCATGAAACAGACTCAAAAATAGCACAGAAGATAGAATTAAGAGAGAAGGAAGTTAACATAACTATGATTTATATAGTCCATATGTTTAAGTATATAAAGAAAAAACAGTTTTAGGAGCAATGCAGATGATACCAAAAAAAGGATGCATATCAAACACCCAGAGATGAAAAATACAATATCTAAGATAAAAACTACACTGAATGGGATTAACAATAGATTAAATACTTTAGAAGAAAAAAATTAGTGAATCTGAAAACATGTTATTGCATTAAAACACTAAAGAGTATCAGTTTTGGAACAATTAAAAATAGTTAGAGAGTCAAAGGAGAAGAAAGGACAAAATATTTTGAAGAAATAATGGCTGAAAATTTTCCAAATTTGATGAAAGCTATTTAACTATAGATCCACTAATCACAGTGAACTACAAGCAGGTGGAAGATGAAGAATAATACACAAAGGCATATTCTTATAAAAGTCATTAAGTGGTAAAGAAAAATATCTTTATAAAGAACCAGAGTAAAAACACAAATTACTTGCAGATGAGCAAAGATAACAATGACAACAGACTTCTTGTTGGAAGCAATGCAAGTTTTAATAAAAAGATGGTGGAGCAACATCTTTAAAAAAATAATAAAACCTTGGAAACTTATCATGCTATGCACAGCTAGCGAGAATACCTTTCAAAAATGAAAGCAACATAAATATCGTTCTCAGGCATATAAAAGCTGAAAAACGTTCACCACCAGCAGATCAGCATTATCAGAAATCTCAAGAGGAAACTGCTAGAAATCAGGATATATGCAAATGAATGAAAGACACCTGAAATAATAAATATGTAGGCTTATATGAAAGACCTTTTCCTTGTTTAACAAGGACCAGGATATTATTTTACTGAAAACAAAATTTTCCTTTTTTCTAAAATCAATAAACAACATTGCAATATTTTATTTTACCTTTATCCCATCCTTTAAACATTTGGTTTTTTTTTTTTAGTTCTATTGTATCACTTATATTAGTGCAGTGTACATGCATAGTCACTTATTATAAAATAATAAAATATATCACTAATACTGTATATTATTATAGAAGTTCCATGTTCATTTTTTTCAAACAAGGATGAATAATTAAAATCTTGAAGATGATGGCTGTGACTTACAAAGACCAAAGTGTTTTGAATAGTAACATATTATCTTGTTATTTGTTTCAGCTCTTAGAAAAATCATTAGGGTTAACGAAATGAACAATTACTTGAAGCAATGGGGAACCTGGAATGAGATTAAGCTGTTGAATGTGTGCTTTCAAAGTGTGAGGTCATTCACAGAACCTTGAGCTAGCTATACAATATGTGATTTGGTCAACTGAATTAAAACAAAAAGATGACATCCTGGGTGGTTGTTTTGTCCTCTTTGAAACACACACACACACTCACACACACCCCAACCCCCCCCCCCCTTTGCAACAACCCTTGGCACTATTAAACATTTTTAATGCCTTAGAAATGAGCTAGCATTAACCTTACATTTCATGGCTTTGGAAACTGAGGCCTACGGAGATGAAGTTAAGTTAAAATCACACAACAGTTAACTGGCTTGTGCTTGACGGGCATTCGCCTCAGGTACAGGGGTGTGAGGATACCGACACACATGAATTTCAAGTGGCAGGATCGCCCTCAGTTGTGACACTCTCAATTATGACACCCTCAGGGCTCCTTGCCTGCTGTGCCCAGTTTTGATCACTAGAGGACAATCTAGACAACAGCACCAGCTGATCCTGTGATTTCTCCATTTTTGATTATTCTTGTTTGTTTTTTTGTTTAAAAATGCGTAATGGGAATGTTCAGATTATTCACTACTGTTTTGGGAAACAGAGTGATTCAAATAAATGAATAGCATTATTAATTTATCAACTAATATTAGTTCAAGTGAAGCGCTGAGTAAGGGTCACTCTCCCTACCCAGTGGCCAGAAACATTAAATCATGGGGACAGAGAGCATAACCAACACATCCTTTGCTGATCCACACTCCCTCCCGCCGGCCAGCCCCAATTTTCTCCCTAAGCAAACTTACTGCAAGCACAAACTCTAGCCTGTGCCTGGGGTAGGGGAGAGATCAATATTTTGACTGGGGAACGTCAATAACCTAATAGAGACTGGAAGTTATGAGATCACACTGAACTAGTGTTAGCAGTTTATTCAGTTCAGCTGGTAACCATTATTTGTGTAATAAAGCTGTTCCATATTTATACCCCAGTGAGTCGATCAAAATGGTTAAAAAAAGGAAAGTCTTGGTAATGAGATAAGTGTCGCATTCAAGAAAAAAGGCAATAAGGGGTAACAAAAAGATGAATACTTTTATTTTGATCAAGTGTTGTTTCCTCGATGAAGGCATAGTCATGACTCCTTATGTACCAAGTGACATTCAATGAAGATTTACAGAACAATTTGGAGGAATATGAGGAGGAATGTATAAAACCACTGTGGACGTAAACTGTTTAATATACAGTGAGACAACCAAAACTTGGTGAGGTGAATTTACTTGCCCAAAGCCACACAGCAAGAGTATGGCAGAGTTGAGCCTAGAACCAAGATCTATCTGTTCCCACCACCTGTGCTCTTTCACCTCAACAAATGGACTTCCTACCCTGACATATGCCCATGTGTACACATACCTGCAAAATAAAACATGCCCCCATGCCTAATGCCAATGCTTAGAGGATTTTAAAAAGTGTGTATACAGGATTAATCGCAAAAATTGTGAGAGAGAAAATATTCTTATGACTGTTTAGAGGAATTATTTCAATAGGCAAAATTCCTTTGGAAGCCTGTAATAACTTAATAATGTTTGGCTTTCACAAATCGCTGTACATTCCTCAAAGCAAGAGCAAATAAATAGCTGAGTAGCAAACAAAGATGATGAAGACTGTCGTATTGCATGTGAAAGTGCCTGGCATATGGCAACTGCTTGCTGCCTCCCTCCCTCCCTTCTAAATAATTAAGGTAATAAATAAAACGAGAAAGGAAAAGATCTTTCATTTACTCTAATCTCCAGACCCTTGGAATAACATTGTAGTCTGACAATCTGCTACAGACCAGATGCTGATAGGCACGCTGTCTTTTCAGCTTTATTCAGAAAATGCCAAAAGAACAAACAGCTCTGCGTGTAACACAAAATGTTCATGTTTGAACAAAGTTTTCTCTTTGTAGCTGTCTTTCTCTATAAAGAATTAGCAATTGGAGATTATATAAAAACAATATGTTTTAGTAAAAGAAAAGAAGGAAGGAAAAGGGGAAGGGAGTGTGGGGGATAAAGGAAGGGTAGAAAGACGGAGAGGAGAAAAATGAAGAAAGGAAATCTCATTTGGTATATAAGACACTGGAGAAGATCAGAAATGATCACTGAAAATTTCTAAGTGGCATGAGGTAGAATGAATATGAAGCATATAATGCCCCCTGGGTAATGTTATTGATCATGCATAATTACAGATTTAATCACAGTTCATTGGTATTTCTTTGGAATTTCACATCCTGGGAAAAGACAGGGAAGAAATTGTGGCACCTGTATTTTAACAGAAAGTAAGACTTCCCGGACCTAATTCTGTTTTACCAACTACTGTTCACCTGTAACCTGTGCATCCAGCTTTCTCACTACTTTACCAGAATGGTGGTGGAATAGGGACTGGATTTGCCTACAACAGGGAAGACTTAGTGCTACCATCTATAAAATTATGTTAATGCATAGTTCTTGTAAATGTTCATGACTTACTCTAAGTAGTGGAATGAATAATCCCATAGACCAGCAAAACATTCTTGTCACTCAGAGGTCTGAAAACTCCCTTTCTATAGACCTGTATAAATGTAGCCACTTTGATTGAACACTTCATTTAGTCAGTCTACTTCTCCTGTTTCAACACTACCATGACATTGCTATATACCAAGCAGTTGAATTATCAATTTTCCACCACTTGGCCATGTGGCTGAGTGATGGTGGAGTGTTATAAAGCAGGGGTCCCCGACCTACAGGCCGTGGACCTGTACTGCACAGCAGGAGATGAGCTTGAATGTAGTGTGCTTGAATTATCCAGAAACTATCCTTACTCCCAGGTCCATGGGAAAATCGTCTTCCATGAAACCAGCCCCTGTGGGGACTGCTAATATACAGCAATACAATACAAAGAAATAAAAGTAATTGACACTGTCTGTATTTTACACACAGGAAGATTACCAAGTTAAATATTTAGAGCAACTGCATCTAAACATATAAACTAAATCTGCTTATCTATTATGTATCTACCTACCTATCATCTATCTATCAATTATCTATCAGCATCTGTTACCAGTGACCTAACCATATTTGTCATGTATCTAGAAATTTACAAGAGTAGGAGAAGCTTTCCTGATATACAATGTTTGTGGTCTTGATTCCCACTAAGAAGGCTAACTTTAGTAGCTTGTTTCTGAAAATACCCTGTACTTTAGTTGTGTAAATCTGCTCCTGTTATCTTATAAGGAGCAAAAGGAGAGGGGCATGACTCAGGCAAACAGGAATAGGGGAGCACAGTGACTTCTTAGAAATGAAAAGTTGAAATAAAATCCTTTGAGTCAACAGAGATGCCACAATTGCATGCATGCACACACACGCAAATCTATCTTTAGAGATATGATTCACAGCCAGGAAGAGTAGAGCTTTCATATTCATACCTTATAAAATATCCCATTTCCCAATTCTTCATGGATCATTATGAGAGAATAGGTGCTTCCACTCCTTGTGATACTATAAATTACGTACACATTATTCCTCACAATCTCTTATAAGGAGCAGAATCCCAAGATTTTGGCCAAAGTATGTTTGGAAAGTAACACGGAATTTACCAACTCATCATGTTTTGAATTCAATGGTGAGGTTTAACTAGTGTCATTCTGTCTACATTGGAAGTTATAAGGTAACTTGCCCACATCCCATAGGTGATACTTGCCCAAGAACCTTGGTGCCCGTTCTTATTCTGAATCTATTTGGAATCTTTAGGGCGTGAATTCAACCTGAGGAAGGCTAAAGAGGCCATGTCCAGGTTACGGATTTTGGTCAAGTCACAACCAGAAAATGGAGCAGGTTTAGGGCCAATGAAGGAGTTTGAACTCATGGTAGCCCTAAGGGGCCATCCTTCCCAGGTGTATGTCCAGGATGGGCCTGGGTCAGTGCATACCTTAGAGCAGTAGCCTTACTTTTATCACCACACTGCCTCAGTCCCCAGCATGCATCATCATGCCATTTGTAGGGTAGCTTTTCAAAGGAAAAAATCGTATAAGTTAAAGGCAAGGAATAAAAGGTAGGAATATGGGCACTTAATGAAGGTCTAAATAATGGAACCCTGATTGGTAAGAGCAGAACTGGTTACTTCTCAGGATTAGGAGCATCCTGGCAAAGGACCTGTGTAGTCAAGCTTCCAAGATTTCAGATGTTAATCATTTAAGGGAGTGAAGTATCAACCAGCAAAAATAATCAGAATGCTCACAAAAAAATTAGCATCAGAGTGTCCATGAGGGTAAATATAATGTAGGGTGTGAAGAAATACAATAATTCAAATTTTGCTTATGGGATGGACTTTGAACTATTACATGTGCTCATAGAAGCCCTAAAGTCACCCTGACCCAGTGAATAGCTTTACCATGAAGTCTGGTTGGGCATCTTCAGTTATTCCTTTGGAAACAAATCAAAAGAATACAATCTCACCTGGTTTAAAACTCTGGTTCAGCCATATCCGGAAATATAAAGACTATATGGGGAAAGCATCTTAGTTTGTGAAACCATAATGGGAACATGGACGAATGGTGATTTGTTTTCCAGTCTCTGAAATACTAAATCTGCAGATACCACTTGAAATACTAACTGGTGACAACATTGACCATGACGATGATGGTCATGAAGGCAGCAAATAATTTTGTCCTTGTTAAAGAGTTCATGCTCAGTGGATGCTTGTTGAAAGAAATGGACACCACCACCCCTTTTTTTGTTGTTGTTGTTTAATGGGTGAGAAGCTAAGCTTTCAGGACTTCCCTTAGGGACAAAGAAAGACTCCTGTCATTGAGCCAGATTTCCCAGTTTCAGCCTACAAAGTGCATTAGGCAGCCATTACAGCAGCTCAGGACATCCTAGTCTTATCACCTGCTTAACAGTGTAGGATGAGGTTAGCCTCATCTGGGAAATGGAGGCTTCCCAGCCTGGTTATCCTAGTTTGGGGTCCCCAGGCAGACCCTGAGATGGAACTTGGTGTGCAGATTTTTTTTTAAAAAGATGTTATTTATCATTTTTAGAGAGAGGGGAAGGGAGAAAGGAAGAGAGGGAGAGAGACACCAATGTATGGTTGCCTTTCACCTGCCTCCAGCTACAGACCTGGCTGGAGACCTGGCTTGCAACCTGGTTATGTGCCCTGGCTGGGGAATCAAACCAGCGACCTTTGGGTTTGCAGGGTGGTGCCTTATCCACTGTGCCACTAGCCAGGGCAGTGTGCAGATTTTTAAGAAATCAACCCCTTTGGAAAGGAAGGAGAAGGGAGCAGGACTGAGTAGAGGGAGAAGCTGAGCTGTGATAGTCTTAACATCACAGCCAACCATCTGGGAATTAAGAAGATGGAATGAAACTGCAGAGGTGCCGCAGACAGTGCCTTTAATCCTCTGAGTTAGTCATTAGGTGTGGGACCCCTTGCAAAGGAGAGGTGATTTTGTTTCAGGCAGTTTCCTTCACCTGAGGCAATCCCCAAAGGGAGCTGATGGCTGAGGGCTGGTGGCAGTCCCAGGAGCTGGGAGGAAAAGGTCTGTCATTCCTGAAGAGGGATCTTGGCAGCGTCCCGCAGAATCCTCCACACCTTCCTTCATCTTGACCTCTGGTTCCCATTCCTGGTTGACGCAGTTGCACAGCAAGACGCTGCTCAGGCTCTGTTGAGGGAAAGACTGTGGTAGTTGCCAAGTATAAGACCATCCCTTGGGGAAACCAAGGGGCTGACAGGTTTGCCATCAGTGGTCCCAGCTTCCCTTCCTGGACTCCTTCCTCCTTTGTCACTGCCTCTTCCTTTCCCTGCTCCTCTCCTTCTTGCTAGGTACTCTCCCACTCATTTCCCCCACCTCTATGACACCACCTTTCTGTGGAAATGATTTGATAAATTCATTCACCCAAGCTTGTCTATGACAGGGACTAGATTTGCATTTTGGTGTACCACAGTCTTTGGGCCCAAAGAGTAGAGCCCTCTGAAATTGTAGGCTGCCTTGGATGAGCAGAGGCATTGTTTTTGGAGAGGGATAGACCTCCCCCAGTGGTAGGAAGGAAGTGATATCCAGAGTCAGTGAGCCCTGAAAGTTAAGTGTGGTCCTGAAGAGATCCCACAGAACTGGTGTGATGGGACCAGCAAGAGAGAGAAAAATGAGCTTTTCCCAGAAGCCCTTGCCTGCTGGGCATGATTGACAACTGCTGATAAAAGCAAGAGCGTGGGAACAGCTGCTGCCTAGCAACTCGGGCTAACGAATCAAAGGATTTTTCTCTATCCTGAGCTAAGAATTAGTCCCTTGTCAATTCTGATGCGTGTGTTGCAGTAAATCCAAGTAGAGAACTGGAGGAGCTAGACTTCTGTTCAAGTGATGATGGTGAAGGTAGTTTGCACAGGGCTAGAAATAGTTTCTCAGCCTTCCTCCCCATCCCTGGTCTCCACTTGATTTAGCAGCGGGCACAGCACCTTTTAGTAGGAAGGACTTTGGATAACTTAAAAGAAGGCATGCAAAGAAAGGAAAGCTAGATTTTAGAAGATTTTATTGAATATACCATAGCCCTCTGAGGTTTAAAGGCAGGACACTTGAAGACTTTCTGTGCTTTAATAGGCTGTGAAGTTTGCGTCTTTACATTTAGATCTTACTGTTTGGGGGAAATTAAATTACACCATCAACAAGTGTAATGTATTTTGGTAAATCTCAAGGTGTCTACATTTTGCATGTCAGTGGGTTGCTTCCTGGAAGGAGCATATGGGAAGTAAGTAAATTATTAAAGGAGATTTGAAAATTCTTTTGTTTTTGCTGAATCCACTTTTAATTCTGCTTTATATTGCACCTTTTTTCTGCAATATAATTCTTCTGTATCATCAGTAATATTTTTTATATTGCTTTGGAATGTAAATCCTATGAAAGCAGGCATTTTGGGGTTTTTTATAGATGTATTCCTGTACCAAAAATATAGTTATGAAATCAATAAATATTTATAGCATGAAATTCATATTTTTTGTGACCATCTGGAGCTAAAAATTCTCAAGCTGCTTTTTAGTTTCTCAAAATATCTTACCTTAGCTCTCATAAAAATGTAACTGTCTTCCCCAATCTTTCTTCTTGCTCATAATGACTTAACTGGTAATTCTTTTGGCTTAGTATATTGGAAATAGTTGACTAGGAGTCATGAGTCCCAGGATTAGTTAAGAATCAACTAATAATTATTTTAAAAATCTTGAGCAATGCTTCCATTTTCTGGGTCTCCATTGGTTTGTCTGTAAAAGGTGATTTAAGAATGTGTTTATCTTGCAAATCTTTGGATTGGATCTAATCACATAACACTGAAATTGTTAAAAACAAAAATGCTGGATATAAACTCAAATCCTAATTCTTTCTAATTAACTGTAAGACTTAAGGCAAGATATTTAATCTATTTTATGCTTTAGTTCCTTCATATTTAAGTGGAGATATTTATAGTACCTTTCTCTTGGAATTATTATGAGTCTCTAGATAAAAATAGTCAATATATGCAAGAACACAATATAGTGCCTGCCACGTGAAAGTGCTCATACTAAATATTAAGTATTATTAAGTAGAGAACACATTTGGAAAAATGTAAATTGCTGTACAAATGTAAGATAATTAAATTTTCATTTTAACAGCTCATTGATAGCTCAAGCTAAAATGGATGACTAATGCTGATTTTTAGACTCTGTGGTAAGCTAGGGGGTGAATGATTTGGCATCTCTCAAACTACACCCTATAGTTGGCCATATCTGTTCCCAAGCTGGTTTGAGATGCCCATGTAATGGTCGTAACTGGTAAATTTACTCACAGTACCTTTGCCTTTCTGAGTTCTGTCATCATCTACCTATGTGACATTGGCCAAGTCAATTACCTGATTTGATTCTTAGTTTCCTCATTTGTAAAGTGGAAATGATAGTGAGAGGCCCAATGAAGAAATTCACTATTCAGATGTGAAATAATATTATTCTTTGTTTATTCTCTCTGACATTTTGATCAACCTTCATCCTGCTCTACAAAAATCATAGGCTATTTGATGCAGTGCAACTCTAGGTGTAATCTCTTATAAACTAAAGTATGTTTTCTTTTTCTATTCAGACTCCTCCATTATGCAGAGTTGAAAACAGACCCTATGAGCCGTCCAAGTAGCTAAGACCTAATTCAAATGGACTGTAGGAGCAGTGGTGGTGGATAGGGCTTATCAAGTAACCATTCAGCGATGAGGGCCCATCCCAGAGCAGTACGATGTTTGCAAATGGCCAAGGTTACCCACTTACTATACCAAATTTAACATATGAAACTTTAAAAAATTTTAATTATCACCCAAGGAATTTAAAATTTTTATTTTAGACAGAGAGGGAGGGAGAGAAAAAGAGAGAGAGCATCAGTTGGTTGCCTTTCCATGTGCACCCTGACCAGGGATCAAATCTGCAACCTGGGTATGTGATCTGGAATCGAACCCATGACCCTTTGGTCCATGGAGGATGCTCCAACCAATTAAGCCACACAAGCCAGGGCCAGATTAAACTTCTTAGTGGATTAAATCATTTACATCCTTGTTATGTTTCATAAATACGAATATTATAGAGCTGAAAAATTGGATGTAGAATACGCTTTGGGGCTATGATGTAATAACTGGTATTGGATTACCCCTCCTGTGGTAAACCATGCTAACGCTGGAAAAAGCATGAAGCAACCATCATCTAGTCTTGGGAAACAGACAATGCCAAGTTTCTCTTACCCGAAGAGAAACTCATATGGTAAGCCCCATATTGTCATAGTTTTCTGTTTGGGGATATTTTCCCAACCATGGTGTAGGATGCTAGGATCTAAGCAGAGCACAGTAGTCCTGGTGAGCTAAGAAACAGATCAGAGTTTGGGGTTCCTGAAGTGGCTGGTGTCTGTAAAGCAGGCAGCAGAGAGAAGGAGCTGTAGAGTAGGAGGGAGCTCTCCCCCTGAGTCCTTGGCAGAGGACCGTGCTGCGCATGTTCAGGGCCAGAGTGCGCAAGGCTTACCAGAGAACACTTCTGCATGGTTAAGTCTGCAGTGCTAGGGATGCTGGAGATCCTGTACAGCTATCATGAAGAGACAGCATAAATATCTTGTTACTACCTCAAATATCCAGCACTGAAACCAGAAAGGCCACATTTTAGAAGTGAGCACCATGTTTTTGAGTAAGGGCTACTCACGCAACCTAATCTGAAAAAGCCTAACACCAATTCTCCAGAATAAGTGAGGTTGAGAGGCTTTCTACAGATCTACCACAACATAGTGAAAAGCCCAACCTATACAAGTTCATGGTGATAAACAATGATTGATCTCCCTAGAAGAATCAATATCAACTTTTAAGAGCAATAATAGAATCCAGAGGCTCTAGAATGTATCACAAACAATACAAAATACATAATAAAAATGACCAGATATGCAAAGAAACAGAAGAATATGACCTATAATCAAGAACCAAAGAAGTCAATACAAACCAACCCCCAAGATGTCTCAGGTGCTAGATTTACTAGATACATATTTTAGGGTAGCCATTATAAATACTTTAAGAGAAAAAATGAAAACTATGGAAGAGCTTAAAATATTATGCCTTAGTAAATAGCTAGGGAATTTCATCAGAGAACTGAAAATATATACACACATATATTACCACGCAGAAATTTTGAAATTGAAAAGTATAGCAACTTTTCCAATCTGAAGTACAGGGGAAAAAATCAAATAAAGATAAAAAGGTTTATGGACATGGACAACAGGTGGGATTGACTTTGGGGGGAATAGGTGGGTGGGGAGGGGGACAGAGGGGGGCAAAAAGGGGATGGATGTAATACAACAACAATAAAATTAAAAAAAAAGATCTTATTAGAATAAACTCAAAAAAAAAAAAAAGATAAAAAGGTTTTTAGAAACCTGTAGAAAAAACTGGTCCAGTATACATGTAATAGAAATATCAAAAGAAAAAGACATAAAGAAACAAAAAATATATTTGAGAAAACAATGACCAAAAATTCTTTAAATTTAATAATTACTGACTTAAAGATCTAAAAGAAAAAAACTCCAAAAAGAATAACTGTAAGGAAAATCACCCTTAGACACATCATCCTGGCAAATTACATACAAAGGAATAGAATAGAATAGAATATTTAAAGTGCCAAAATTAAAACAAAAAAGAAACAAAAGCCCTTTCAACCTACAATTCTATATCTAGTGAAAAATAGTTTTCAATTAAAAGAATGAAATAAAAACATTTTCAATTCAACAAAAGCTGAGAGAATTTACCACCAGCAGATATACCACATGACAAATGCTAACAGGAAATGATACAGAAGGAGGCTCAGATCTAAAAAAGAAATGTTAAATAAGAGGGTACATTTCAATGGCAATATTTTTCTTTTCACAATGTCCTTGAAAGTAAACGAACTATTGAAAGCAAAATGAATAATGTTGTAAAGGAATTTTACAATATCTGTAGAAAAAAAGCAATTTTCACCAAAAGTGAACATATTAATATGTATTAAATAATGTTTTCTTCATCACTACTATGCACCATTAACTGAGAGCATTTTCTTTTTGATAAGCTATCTTCCTCCTCTAAACTTTATTCAGCATTATCTTGACTTCTACCCTGTTCTATTGGCAAAAAATCTGTTACTACTTACTACTCCATCAACACAATGGATTTAAAATTCTAATAAATTTTAAAATTCTGCAGGCAAATCTGATATGACATCCATGCTTGCATGAAAATTTTCAAATGAGGTATCTTTTGCTCTTACAAGCTCTTATTATGTTTCATATTGTTCGGGGACTTCCCTAATTTTGAATGAGATATTTTTTGCTCTTAAAAGCTCTTATGCTCCATGTTATTCAGGAATTTCTCTAATTCTCAAACTGTGTTAGAGTGAAACTGTGTTTTAGGATGTCATGTTGTATGAGAGTTTCCCCCAATTCTCAAACCATGTTAGAGCAAAACTGTGTTATAGAAGTCCCATGTTAAATGGGGGTTACCTGCATAACAGGCAACATTAAGTGTAAGAAAGCTGGCACTGTTGCATTAATATCAAATAAATTATCAAGACTAAAAGTAAATATTAGAAGAGACAAAGAGGGGGTAATTCATCAGACAGACATGACAGTCCTAATAAAAGAACTTCAAAATTCATGAGGCAAATACTATAAAAAACAAAGGTTAAACACCAAATAGATCCATAATTACAGTTGATTTTTTAAAAAAGATTTTATTCATTATTTTCGGAGAGAAGGGAAGGGAGAGAGGCAGAGAGGGAGAGAAACATCAATGTATGGTTGCCTTTCACCTGCCTCCAGCTATGGACCTGGCTGGAGACCTGGCTTGCAACCTGGTTATGTGCCCTGGGTGGGAACTGAACCAGCAACCCTTGGATTTGCAGGCTGGTGCTCAATCCACTGAGCCACACCAGCCAGGGCTATAGTTTGTTTTAATATTCTTCCTTAAATAATTGCTAGAGTAAGTAGATTAAAAAAAAAAACAGTATGGATATAAAATCTTGATATCACTCAGATATACCCAATTGATATTTACCAAACATTTCACCTTACAACTACAGAAAACCTATTCCTCTCAAGAACACAGAGGGGAGCCAAAGGCGTGCAAGGCCGGAGACGCTGTGGACTCCAGATCTGGAGCAGCACAGAGGCAATGAATAATAGCTCTTTCAGTGGATTGGCACCGACCTGCAATCCACTGCTGGTTCGATTCCCAGCCAGGGCACATAACCAGGTCTCCAGCCAGGTCCGTAGCTGGAGGGGGTGAAAGGCCAGCATACATTGATGCTTTTCTCTCTTTCTTCCTCCTTTCCTGCCCTTCTCTCTGAAAATAATAATAAAATCTTAAAAAATAATAATAACTCTTCAAGTCTGCAATAAAAATGGCCTCCAAAAAAAACCACATTGCAAAAAAAAAAAAAAAAAAGGAAAGAAACAGAATGGAAAGACTACAAAAGTTGAAGAGGCGGAGCCTGAAGAATTTGTAGTGGAAGAAGTATTGGACAGACCCAGTGAATGGGAAGGTGGAGTTTTTCCTGAAGTGGAAGGGATTTGCAGATGCTGACAATACTTGGGAACCTGAAGAAAATTTAGATTGTCCAGAGTTAATTGAAGCATTCTCAATTCTCAAAAAGCTGGTAAAGAAAAAGATGGTACGGTGAATAAAAAAAGAAAGAAAGAAAGAAAAAGATGGTACAAAAAAGTCTTTATCTGACAGTGAATTTGATGATAGCAAATCAAAGAAGGAGAGATGCTGCCGATAAACCAAGCGACTGTATCAGAGGTCCAATCCTGAACAAATGATTAGTGCCACAGACAGAATTAATGTTTCTCATGAAATTGAAAGATTCAGATGAGGCAGATTTTGTGCTGGCAAAAGAGGCAAATATGAAGTGTCCTCAAATTGTAATTGCCTTAGCCCTGGCTGGTGGCACAGTGGATAAGGTGCCAGCCTGCGAACCCAAAGGTTGCTGGTTCGATTCCCAGCCAGGGCAACATAACCAAGTTGCAAGCCAGGTCTCCAGCCAGATCCATGGCTGGAGGCAGGTGAAAGGCAACCATACATTGATGTTTCACTCCCTCTCTGCCCCTCTCCCTTCCCCTATCTCTGAAAAATCATAAATAAAATCTTTAAAAAATTGTAATTGCCTTTTATGAAGAGAGACTAACTTGGCATTTTTGTTCAGAAGACAAAGCACAATAATTGTTGGCATTGATATATATATATATAAATAATATAATATAAAATTTGGGTCTTAGTTTTTAAATTTATTAGCGTGAAGAAATAACTACATCCTAATACAAATCAAGTTTGTTATGTTTGTTTTGAAGTAGTACTAGGGGAATTGTTGTGTGTGGGGGGTGCATCTATAGCACTGGTTACTTTGGAACAAAAGCTTTCTATAGTTGCTTCCTTTATCAGAAAAGAACAGTTGATGCCATGCTATAATCTTTCCTCTGCATTAAAAAACAGCTTTTTTAAGTGTTGGGGGAAACCTCTGCTGTTCTTAACACAGTCAGAATTTATGTTTAAGTCATATATGCCTAAGGATCATTGTGGGTTTTTGTTTGTTTGGTGGGGGATGGTTGGTGTGTATACACATGTAAATGGTTTTCCTTTATTTTTTCTTTTTAACCAAAACAAAAAGCATGTCACAAAGATAGATAAGCTCATATTTTTGGGCTCCATCATTTCCAGCAACCTAAGAAATAAATCACTTCAAGTTAGATTGAAATTTTTCCTGAGTTTTTAACCTTTGAAATTAAAGAGATAACTTGTAATTAATTGGGCAACTTACATATACTGTAACAGTTTAAATTGGATCATTTAAGAGCAGCCATATCAGAATCCATGTTCATATCTACAATTATAAATGCAACTTTATTTGCAAAACCTGTGAAAGGAAAATTTGATCACTACAATAATCTCCCCTTCCAAATGAGAAAACTAGGCAAACCCTGATGTGTTTTAATTAGGAAATCAGGACCTAAAGGTTTCGCCTAGTAAGTTGTTCCTTCATAAAAAGTTAAAATCTCTGTTATATTGACTAAAAAGTTGATTATGGAACGTGTAAGACTTTATTCAGGGAAACTTAATCAGATCGTTAGACACTTTGGCAATTTAGACCTGCTGAACTAAGTGGGTGAGCAAACCTTTGTAATCTCAAGTCTTGACCTGACCTGCGTGTTTTCACTCCAGCTCATTCCTTACATGTAGGCTCAGTCTCAGTATTTGGGTTCAGTACAAGACAGGAAAAAAAAAATTAACTTTGTAGTAAACCAATGTTATTTAACTGTATATTGTTTACTTTATTGTAAATACCAGTAAACAGTGGTCAATAGTTTTATATTTAAAAAAAAAAGAACACATAGAATCCTTACTAAAATAGCCATCTGATGAGCTGTAAAATAAATGCCAATAAATTTTAAAAGAGTAGAAATTATAGAGTATATTCTCTGACAACAGTGAAATTGAATTAGCAATCAGTGATAAGTTATCTAGAGAATCCTAGAAATATTTGGAAATTGAAATAGTGCATTTATTGATAATCTATACTCAGTGAAAAAACCCAAGGGAAATTGAAAATATTTGAATTTAATGATAATGAAAACATACCTAATAAGATTTTGGGACACAAAGTAGTACTGAGAAGGAAATTAAGAGATTTAAATGTTTCTTTTAGATAAGAAAAAGTTTAAAAATCAATTATGAAGTTTCTAAACTAAGAAGCTAGAAAAAGAAGAGCAGATTAAGTAGAAAGAAGAACAGAAATCAATGAAATAGAATGCGAACAATAAACCTAAAGGTTGCTGGTTTGATTCCCAGCCAGGGCACATAACCAGGTTGCAAGCCAGGTCTCCAGCCAGGTCTGAAGCTGGAGGCAGGTGAAAGGCAACCATACATGGATGTCTCTCTCCATCTCTGCCTCTCTCCCTGCCTCTCTCTAAAAATAATAAATAAAATCTTTAAAAAAAAGGAATACAAACAATAGAGAAAACTATCAGAACTAAAAGTTGGTATTTTTGAAAACCTTGTATCCTGTCCAAGGCACAAATGAATTTATTATTTTTTTATAGTCATAGGTAACACACTTGGCAGAAATTTTCCATAAGACTTCAGCAGTATTATTCATTGATCTCCATTCAGGCAGATAAATAATACTTAGAAAAAAAAATCACTCTGTAAAATATATACAACCCAATGAATCCTGAAGAAGTCAGTTTATATATATACTACCTCCAGAAATTAGTTTAGACATCATTTAAAATTTATTTAATTAACTTTTATTTTTTAACAAAAATACATGCTTATAGTTTTAAAATGGAAAACACTGTAAACAATTTATAAAGAAAAAGTTCATATGTCATGTCCCACCGGTCGTGACTGTTGTTCTACTTCTCAGAAGCCAGCAGTGTCCATGTTTCTTTTCCCCCTAATGTTTACTTACATAATTTAAAATTAAGTTTTAAACTTTTTCATTATGTCAATTCCACACATTATATATTGTCTATTATGGTACAGCAGAATTTAGCACATACAGTTCACTCTAACTTTTGCTTCATCTCCTCCTTCTGCTAGAAAGATTTCACAATTAAAAAAAAAAATCAACATTCAGTTTTTATAGTGCAATGAATGAATAAGTATCATTTAGTGCTGAACCACAGTCAATATGGTTATGTTTCCTTTCTCCTTCAACCTTTTGTGAGCTCTGACATTAATAACTGCTTTATTCTTATAATCTTTCTTTGTATGGCTAATGCTTCCTACTTGCTCCAACAGCCTCTCA
This sequence comes from Noctilio leporinus, assembly GCA_004026585.1. NCBI lineage: Eukaryota > Metazoa > Chordata > Mammalia > Chiroptera > Noctilionidae > Noctilio > Noctilio leporinus. Next base: position 2,700 of record PVIW01001071.1, on the reverse strand, counting down.
GTACAATTTCCCACGTCATAAAATATATCAGACAGTTTCCTACTAGTTTCATTACAAACCACCACAAATTTCTCTCCTGGAGCTTCTGTTTATTTGCAACTCCTGCTCCTTAGAATGCTGCATGCACTGCTGCCTTTCTGGTTCCACTTTACCATTGACCAGAGAATTCCTCTTCCCTCTCTGCATGCTGGGTCCCAGAACATTTCGAATCTCACATTTCCTTTATTTACTTGTTTTTTTTGATGGTGTAGAAACTACAATGGCTTTCTGAGAAAGAATTAGTCTTAAGTAAATTAATTTTATTTAGGTTGCACATATCTAAAAACTTGATCTTTTTGCTTCATTGCTTAGTAGTATATAGAATTTTAGGTTAGAAACAATTTTCATTTAGACTTGGAAGTATTTCTCTATTCTGTGTTAGTCTTCGTTGTTGCTGCTGAGAAGCCCCAAACCAATCTAATACTTAATCCTGTTTTTTTTGTTTCTGTTTTTTAATTTAACTTTATTGTTGTTGTATTACATCCATCCCCTTTTTGCTCCCCTCTGTCCCTTTCCCCACCCACCCACTCCCCCACAAAGTCAATCCCACCTGTTGTCCATGTCCATGATTCTTCCATGCTAGGTTCTTGTCTAAACTGCTCCCCTTCTTTGCCTCTGCCTCCCCTCTCCCCTCGCCCTGCTTTCCCCTGCCTACTGAAGGCCTATTCACTGTATTCATATATCTGGTTCTGTTTTGCTTGTTGTTAGTTTTGTTCATTATTGTCCTGTAATAGGTGAGATCATATGGTATTTGTCCTTCACTGACTGGCTTATTTCACTAAGCATAATACTCTCTAGTTCCATCCATGTTGTTGCAAAGGGTACGAGTTCCTTCTTTCTTTCTGCTATATAGAATTCCATTGTGTAAATGTACCAAAAGTTTTTGATCCAATCATCCACTGATGGGCACTTAAGCTGTTTCCAGCACTTGGCTATTATAAATAGTGCTGCTATGAACATGGGGGTATATAGGTTCTTATGATTTGGTGTTTCAGGATTCTTCATGTTTAGTCCTAGTAGTGGAATTGCTGGATCAAGAAGCAGTTCCATTTTTAGTTTTTTAAGGAAACTCCATGCTGTTTTCCATAGTGGCTGCACCAGCCTGCATTCCCACCAACAGTGCACCAGGGTTCCCTTTGCCCCACATCCTCTCCAACACTTGTTGTTTGTTGATTTGTTGATGATTGTCGTTCTGACAGATGTGAGGTGGTATCTTATTGTGGTTTTCATTTGCATCTCTCTGATGACTAGTGATGTTGAGCATTCTTTCATATGCCTCTGGGCCCTTTGTATGTCTTCCTCAGTGAGTTGTCTGTTCAACTCTTTTGCCCATTTTTTAATTGGACTGTCTGTCTCCCTGGTGTTGAGTTGCATTAATTCTTTATATATTTTGTAGATCAAACCCTTGTCTGAGGTATCATTGGCAATTATGTTTTCCCATACAGTTGGTTCCCTTTGAATTTTGTTGGTGTTTTCTTTAGCTGAATACAAACTTTTCAATTTGATATAGTCTCATTTATTGATTTGTTCTTTTATTTCCTTTGCCCTTGGTGAAGTATCAGTAAACATATTTCTGCATAGGATATCAAACATTTTACTGCCTATATTTTTCTCCAGGACCTTTATGGTGGCACTGCTTATGTTTAAATCCTTTATCCATCTTGAGTTTATTCTGGTGTATAGTGTAAGTTGGTGGTCTAGTTTTATCTTTTTGCATGTTGCTGTCCAGTTCTCCCAACACCACTTGTTGAAGAGACTGTTTTTACTCCATTTTTTATTCCCTCCCCCTTTGTTGAATATTAATTGACCATAGAGTCCTGGATTTATTTCTGGGCTCTCTATTCTGTTCCATTGATCTATGTGTCTATTCTTATGCCAGTACCAGACAGTTTTGATGACAGTAGGCTGGTAGTATTGTTTCGTGTCCGGAATTGTGATTCCTCCTACCTTGTTCTTCTTTCTCAAGATTGCTGTGGCTATTTGTGGGCATTTTTGGCTCCATATAAATTTTTGAAGTATTTTTTCTATTTCTGTGAAGTCTGTCATTTGTATTTTAATTGGGATTGCATTGAATCTATAGATTGCTTTGGGTAGTATGGACATTTTAATGATGTTAATTCTTCCCATCCATGAACATGGTATATGCTTCCATTTATTTGTATCTTCCTTGATTTCTTTCTTCACTGTTCTGTAGTTTTCTGAATACAGGTCTGGTCTTTTACCTCCTTAGTTAAGTTTATTTCTAGGTACTTTATTTTTCTTATTGCTATGGTAAATGGGATTTGTTTTTTCGTTTCTATTTCTGATGTTTCATTACTGGTATACAAAAATGCTTTTGATTTCTGGATATTGACTTTATAGCCAGCTATTTTGCTAAATTTGCTTATTAGGTCAAGTAAGTTTTTGGTAAAGCCTATTGGGTTTTGTATGTACACTATCATATCATTTGTAAATGATGACAATTTGACTTCCTCCTTTCCAATTTGGATACCTTTGATTCCTTTTTCTTCTCTGATGGCTATAGCTAGAACTTCCAAGACAATGTTGAATAGAAGTGGAGAAAGTGGACAGCCTTGTCTCGTTCCTGACCTTAGGGGGAAAGCTTTCAGTTTTTGTCCATTAAGTATGATGTTGGCTTCAGGTTTCTCATAGATGGCCTTT
>PVIW01001070.1:0-342500 GCA_004026585.1 Noctilio leporinus | reverse complement strand
ATCTGGTTTTACCCCTGAGGCTAGTTCAATACCTATTCTTCCAAAGTCTTGGTTATTTGGCAATTTTCTAAGTTCTGAGCATTAGAATAATATCTTAGCAATAAAATATTTTTCTTTGCTTCAGCTCATTCAAGGTGGGCTGTTGTCACATATGTCTGATAAGAGTCCTAACTAAGACACCAGGACTTTCATTCCTTGTGTTTTCTTTTTTTACATTTACAGTTTGCTGTACTAGTCCTACCTGGGGCTTCAACTTCACATTCTGTATTGGGAACTCTAGTTGTTGGGACTAGCTCATGTAGAAGATCCCTTTGTCTAGACTAGCTTAGTTTGAGAGGCCCAGAGCAAAACTGACCAAAGGTGTGTTTGGCCTACTCCATTCAAATTCACTTCCTGGCTTTTACCGCATGGCCAAGACTCTTGGTTACTTATTTCAGTTTCCATTTACCTCGTCCTCCTTGTAATGGAAACCTTGGGTTTTGGTTGGAAAGATGACTCCATTTTCTAATCTTCCTTGCAGCAAGATATGACCATGTGTCTAAGTTCTGGTAAATGAGATGAATGGCATGCAAGCAGAAGGTTTTGTTTTGTTTTTATAGTTTCCTTACTGATCAGCTGGCATATGCTCTTTGCCCCATTTGTTTAAGCCTCTTTCTTTTCAGCTGGCTATAATGCAATCCAGTTGGGAATGACCAGTTTTCTTGGACCGTGAGGTGGAACTCATGATCCAAGTGTGATGGAACCTGGTCTTTGACATCGTGGAGACCCCTACAAGTTCTGGATCATGTATCTTCAAGCCTTTTTTTTTTTTTCACAAGAGAAAAGAATTAAACTAGTTCTTTTGTATTGTTTGTAGAACTTATGTTAGGTTTATGAAAGAAAAGAGGCTTGAGTTCTCCCTAAGGCCAACATATTTATGTTTTTGTGTGGTAAAAAGTAAAAAGTACCGAATTCTCATTTCATGAATGAGTTTAGTCATTCTCAACAAACATTAATCTCAATATTATTGTTCAGTGACATTTTCTAAAAATGCCATCTGAATAATGTCACTACCCTGTTAAAAGCCTTTCAATGTCTGAACACTCTTACCGTAATTAGCAAAGATTGTATTTATTTGCTTGGGGATTTTATTGTTTTATTTTTTCAAGCCTAACTGTGAGCTCTCTGAAGACTGAGGCCATGCCCATCGTATCTGGTCACCATGCCTTGTACTGCGGATAGCGCGTAGTAGAGAGTCAACAAATATTTGTTAAATAAATAGCAGAGATAGGTGAATAAAGGAATAAAATAATGAATTTGAGAAATCCTTCAGGTAACACTGTTCTATAATATACTTAGACTATGTGGATTATTATAGTCAAGATTCTGGTATGTGAAAAACATTAAACCATGTAACATTTTCTATAAAATCTTGTTTTAATTGTTTTAGTTGTGAGGAGTGGTTATCATAGTATGCTACACGCAACAGGTAGAATTCTAAGATGACCCCAAAGACCCATTGCCTTGCATAACCTCCACCCCATGCATGTGGGTAAAACTATAAATATGGTAGCTATCACTCTTAAGATTAATTTACGAATCAGTTGACTAACCAATCTCAAACTGGAAATTATCCTCGATGAGTCTTGACCTAATTGGATAAGCATTTAAAAGAGATAAGAAGCATCATGAAAGATATACTCCTTCTGGCTTGGAATAAAGCAAATATCTATGTTGAGAACAAACTATGGAAGCCACATATCAAGAACAGCGAGTGACTCCTGCTCACCAGCCAAAAGCCAGAAAGAAATTGGGTAACACAGTCCTTAAACTGCAAGAGATGAATTTTTCAAACAAGCTGAGTAAACTTGGAAGAGAATCCTGAGCTCCAACTGAGAACAACATTATGACCAACATCTTGATAGTAAGTTTGTGAAACACCAGCTCAGGATCCAGTCCAGCCATGTCCAGACTCTTGATCCCAGGAGAATTTGAGATAATATATTTCTGTTGTTTTAAGCTTCCAGGTTTGTGGCAATATTGTTATATAGCAATAGAAAATGAATACACCTGGCTGGTGTGGTTCAGCGGATTGAGCATTGGCTGGAGGCACACAAAAGGCAACCATACATTTATGTTTCTCTCATACTCTTCCTCCCTCCCTTCCCCTCTTTCTCTAAAGATAAAGTAAAATGTAAAAATCTTAAAAGAAAACAAATACAGATATTTTTACATGTATTATTTTATTTTTATAGTAATACATGAATTCATATTTTATTTCAGTGATCACAGATAATAAAACTGATTCTAGAGAGGTTAAACAACTTTCCAATATTTACCTGCCTAGTAAGTGTATAGTAGAATAAGGAGAGTTTTGGAAAGGCCTTACCGAGTGTGGAAATTCCTACATTGTGTGTGCAAGTGATGGAGTAGACTGGTAACTGAGGGCACAAACATCTCCATAACAGAGTGTGATGGCTTCTACCCAGCTGACAACATTCACTGACTACCTGAATTCTAATCAAAATAGAATAATCTAAGCTAAATCTTTTCAACTTTTGCTGTCTTAGAGAGCAACTATTTTGGCCTTCTTGGTACGTTTTACATTACTTATTTGTACTGTTGGCTTTCTACTCTTATTTTTATTTTTCCATTATTTTATTGGATATATTCTTATTGAAATTTCTCTTAAATGCTTATGGTATGGGTTATAATAGCAGGAAAGGAAGAGGAAGGAAAGAAAGAAGAAAAAAAGAGAGCGAGGAGAGGTAGAGAGAGGAAGTGAAAGAACATTAAAGTGAAAGGAAGCAACAATAAGATAAACAGGAAGAAAATAAAGACAAAAACTACAGTTGACGCTTTGCAACTGAGATTATGACTCAGAGGTTAAATGTCTTGTTCAAAGTCACTGGTTTTATGAGATACAATCTGTAATTCCTAAGTCTTCTGGCTTTAAAATTTATGCCCCTCCTTTCAGTCTTACATAAAAATTAATTCTCTTCATCCTAAGACTTTCTACTTTTATAGCTGTGTATGTATATTGCTCAGGCAAATCAGAGGCAAGTATGTATTCCATCTCCTCACAATAAAAGACTCATCAGGCCCTGGCTGGTGGCACAGTTGTTAAAGGGCCGGCCTGTGAACCCAGAGGTCGCTGGTTCGATTCCCATCCAGGGCATATAACCAGGTTGCAAGCCAGGTCTCCAGCCAGGTCTGTGGCTGGAGGTAGGTGAAAGACAACCATTCATGGATGTCTCTCTGCCTCTATCCCTTCCCCGCTTTCTAAAAATAATAAATAAAATCTTTTAAAAAAGAAAAATTCAAATCATTAAAAAAAAAAAAAAAGACTCATCTGTGCTACTCTGTTACCAATTAAACCTTGAAGTAGATTTGGGTCTTCTTGCATTGCTAATAGGAAGAGGTTGAGTAGGATAAAACAGGATGAATTTGAATGAATTTTAATTTACACATGCTCCAGAAATCACACTTTAACTTAAGAATAAAACCAAGGCCTTGAAATTGTAAAGGGCCTAAGATGAACTAAGAAAAATGCAATTTAGAAAGGAGAAAAGCCACGTTGCAAGCCAGGTCTCCAGTCAGATCTGTGGCTGGAGGCAGGTGAAAGGTAACCATACATTGATGCTTCTTTCCCTCTCTGCCTCTCTCCCATCCTCTCTCTCTAAAAATAATAAATAAATAAAATCTGTAAAAATTTTTTGAAAGAAAGAAGAAAATAATAACAAAATAAAAGTAATAAAAGAGTAAGGAGGAAGTGGAGAAAGGAAAAAAGAAGGGTTAGAAAATAAAACTAAACAGTAATAGATTTTCCAAATAAATCTTAAAATTCACTTTTGTTATTTATATTGTATTTTTGCAATTCTTAAACAGTTCTTGTTTGTGACTCATTTATTACAGATGCAGTTTGGATTGTACTATTCTTTAGACCATATGGAAAATCAGAGTATCTAGAACATACTGATTCATCCAACCTGTCATTATTCTATTTTGACATTTGAAATGTGAATGCTTGGTTCAGATTATTTTTTTCCAGGGATCATTACTTTTTCCAAAACTTTGACATACAGGGATGGGTAAAAGTAGTTTTACAGTTGTGAGTACACAGAGTTTATTCTTTTATTATTATTTATTAATTATTGTTATTTATTTGTACTATCTCTGTAAACCTACTTTTATCCATCCCATGTGTAATAACAATTTATGTTTATTGAGGAGAAAGGTTAAGTTTGGAGTTAAAAAATAAACCTTAAGACCATACACTAATCTTACCCATCAAAGTTAATGGTCACTTCATCCTTCCTCAGACCAAAATTAATTAGAGTCATTCTTTACTCTATTGTTTCCTTCACACCCTACTTATAACCTGTGATCAAATCTGGTGACTTTATTTTCAAAATAAATCCAGGATCTGACCTTCTAGCACCAGCTCCTCTGTTACCACCTTTTCTCAGTTGCTTCCTTTGCTCTTTGTCTCCTTAAGTCTATTTTCAACCTAGAAACTAAAGTTATTCTGTTTAAAGGTTAGATCATGGCACTAATCTGCTCCAACTGTCCAATGGTTTCCCATTTATTTCAGAGGAAGATCCCCAAATCACTCAAGTGTCACCCCCTGGGAATTTTTTCTGTCTACTCCATTTCTAACTGCCATCTCATGCCCCTCTGGAATGAAGCTGCAAAAGCACAGGGATTTGTGTATGTGTGTGTTTATTTTATTTGTGGATTTTCCCTGAGTACTTAGAATAATTCTGGGTACAGAGTAAGTATGCACTAAATATCTGTTGAAGGAACAAATGAATGATTATTGATTAAACCTCCCTTGAGAAATACAGCATAAACAGTTATCTAATCTCTTACTAGCTTTGGCTGATTTAAATTTTTCTAGCTATGTTTGTGTATTATTTAATAATCCCAATAAAGAAGTTATTATAATCCAAAGACAAGATAGAATATGACCATTTGAGGATATACAATTAATAGGTTACTGTTGAAATGTAGCAGTTACAAAGAAAAATATTTATAAGAAATGAAGTTAGAGAAACAGAGAGAAAAGCTCATTAAATCATTGATATGCTCCATTAAGAAGTTTGGATTTAAGCTTGGTTGGTGTTGTTCAGTGTGTTGGGCATCGTCCTGTGAATCTCAAGGTCACCAGTTCTTTTCCAGGTCAGAGACTATGTCTGGGTTGTGGGCTGATTCCTGGTTGCAAGCACATGAGAGGTAACTAATTACCTAATTGATGCATCAATTTTTCTTTCTTTCTCTTTCTCCTGTCTTTTCGCTTTTTATAAAAATAAATAAAAATAGTTAAAATGAAAGAAGTTTGGGTTTTATCCTGGAGGGGCTATAGTACAGCCATTGTTGAAGTTGAAGAACTTTTGAGGCCATCGAGGGGAAAGATGCGCCCATGAGAGGTTGTACCACATAGCAAATTTCAGTAGGCAGCACTTGGGCAGCATTTCATGAGAGAGCAAGGCCTGCACAGTGTGAAGCTGTTCAGAGGCTTCTGGGCAAAGATACCCATAAGTACTTACTTGGATAGTAAGTTTTAAAAAAATAAATGGTTGACTTTTCCCAATTTTTAAAGCAATGGAGAACATTGTGTGTGGGTGGGTAATTTTAGAGTGGGAGGATACCTGGCAGTGGTGTATGGCTCCAATAAATTTTGGCAGATAATCATGAGGAACATCTTGTAGAAAACTATAAGGAAAGCCAAGTGTACAGCAGTGATCATGGAATAATAATAACATCAAAGCACCAAATTTAAAGAATACTAAAGGAACAATTGCCAGGACTTAATCCTGGATAAATGGGAAGGTAGAATGCAATTTCTGACTTGAGAAAACGGGTGGGAAGTGGTTGTTTGTCAAAATAGGAAAAGCAGGAGATAAGCAAGTTTGCAGGTAAGAGGAAGATGGTGAGTTCAATTTGCAGCATAAGTTTGAAATGCTGTAGAACATTCAAGTCAAGAAGTTTTGCTTGTTTGTTTTTCTTAAATTATCCATTACCTACATGGATCTGGAGTAGACCAGGGTTGAAGGTTTAAATGTTAGAATATTAATGTTAAATGGTAGTTAAAATGAAGAAATGAATGAGATTTTTCCCCATGGGAGATAAAGGAGGAAAATCAACAGTTGGTGATATCATAACCATCAGAAGAAAAGAATTTCAAGAAGAAAGATGGTAAATAGTATCACGAGTAGCAGAGAGGTCCTTTAAGGGAAGGACTGACACATGCTTGTTGTATTAAGCAACTAGAAAGGCATTTGTGAGATTGGATTTATCAACAATAAAAAATGCACAGTGGTTGAGTCAGTCCTAGGAAATAGGACGGCAAAGGTAATTCCATATTCCTCTTTGGAGAAACATAGCTATTTGAGGAAAAGTAAAGGTAAAGTCATTACTAGAAGGAGATAAAGAGACAAGATGGGAGACACTGACAGAAAAAAAGAAAAGGTAAAGACACGGAAAAGAGGAGATACACTTAAGTAAGGTTTCCAAAGAAATGGATGTATGTGATTCAAAAAACAGATGGAAGGATTAACATTTGAAATGCAGACCAAGCACTTAGCTAAAACAGGAAGAGAAGGGATAAGGTTGTCTCTAAATACATTTATATATGAGGTCTGTCCCGAAAGTATCAAGCCAATATCAATGTAAGTAAAACAGTTTGTGTGACCAATACTTTCAGGACAGACTCTGTGTGTGTGTGTGTGTGTGTGTGTGTGTGTGTGTGTGTGTGTATAATATTATACTTAACTACATTTATATATTATATATTATATAGATATATAATAATAGGTAATATTATATATATTTCATTGTGGGGAGAGAAAGGAAGTGGAGAGCATTCTTCCATAATGGTCTCTCTAAAGTAGACTTCATCTTCTGAGAGTGATGGAGAAAATCAGAGTGGTGAAGATATGAAAATATTATTGGGAATGAAAAGGGAAGGAGACTAGGGATAGTTAGAAGTTTTACTGTGTGGTGTTAATAGCTCTACTGATGTGGGAGACCATGAATTTGTAGTGGCATCAATCCACACAGTTGTGGCATTTGTCTTTAGCAGTGCTTGGCAGCCAGATATGAGACTGAAAAACACACTCCTGGTTGATCCAGGACCAGAGTTTTGCTGATTAGGTACAGAAGAAGGATAAAGGGCAAGGACACTGATGGTTATGGAAAGAGAGGTTTTTTATTTTCTGGTTTTTAAAAATATTTTATTTATTATTTTTAGAGAGGGGAAGAGACATCAATGCATCGTTTCCTCTCACCTGCCCCAAGCCATGGACCTGGCTGGAGGCCTGGCCTGCAATCTGGCCATGCACACTGACTAGGGAATTGAACCAGCGACCCTTGGGTTCGCAGGCCAGCACCTGATCCATTGAGCCACCAGCCAGGGCAAGAGAGTTTTTTTAAAAATTTTTATTTTATTACAATTGTCCTAATTTTCCCCCCTTTGCCCTCTTCTGCTCAGCCTATCCCTCACTTTCATAGTCAATCCACACACCATTGTCCATGTCTATGGGTCATTCATACCTGCTTTTTGACTAGTCCCTTCTTCTTTCCACCATTAACCCTTTGTCCTCTCCTCTGGCTGCTTTCAGTCTGTACCATGTTTCCATGCCTCTGGTTCTATTTTGTTTGTTAGTTTATTTTATTGATTAGATTCCTCTTATAAGTGAGATCATATGGTATTTCTTTCATGAATTGGGTTATTTCACTTAGCATAATATTATTCAGTTCCACCCCTGGTGTCACAAAGATAAGAGTTCCTTCTTTCTTTCTTCTGCATAGTATTCCACTGTATAAATGTACCACAGTTTTTTGATCCACATCAACTGATGCTGTTTTAAATAATAAATTATGAAGTGTAGGAGGACCCAATTGACAATGATTATGTAATGCCTACTCTTAGCAAAAAGAAATGTTATGTGTTTTATATAATTTATCTTTATCTCTCACATCAAATATGATTTATATTTCATTTACAAATGCAAAAAATTATGGGGGACCCCTGACCCACAGAGATTCCCTGGTGCCAAGGATGAAATGAACCTTCCCAGGCAGCTTGTGCTGGGGGAGAGAAGGCTGACCAGTATGTGATAGGCAAAGACTTCAATGGCCCACCTCCAAAGCTTTTTATTGATTACACAAGGTTGGGGATGCACTATATACCACAAATCATTACAACAGAAGAGTATTCAAAAGACAGAGAGTTGGTAAGTTGAGATAACAATAGAAGGAATGTGACCATCTGTTATGGTCTGTTAAGCAAGGTGACGCCAAGAACTCCAGGTGGCCCATAGAATTTTAGGGAGGGTGGGATTACATGCGGGTTAAGGTTGAACATTTACTGCAGGCACAATACACAAGTCAAGGAAGATTAGGTCACACAGCAGACTCCAAAGGATGTATGGAATGTTCTCAAGTCCAGATTCATACTCAGGGCCTCCCTTGGAGCATCAGGGCCTGTATGCACCCAGCTTTGTCAGATCTTACAGGCTTGGCCTGGCCTGTGCAGGGCTCTATGCTGTGACACCTTCCCAGGGGGACCCCAACAGAAAATGAAGTTTGGCTGAGTAATTTAATGAAATATAGAAGAGGATGAGAAATTAAGATAAATTGAAGGGCCACAGATTAGCGTTCTTAATGAGATTGAGGAATATTATTTGTGGACCTACACATTAAAGAAGCAGAAATTTTAGGAAATTTAACTGAAAATTTCGGAAATCACTACAGAATGTGGTGATCCAGGAACGATAAATCCAGAACTGGAAGAAGAATTCTGGATATGATATATATATATATCATGAGGCTGGAGTATTTGAAATACTGTGAAATACTGTCTGCACAGATGTGGCAGTTATCTAAGATACATTAGAAATAAGGGTAAATATCTGACTTTATGACTAATCTGCTCAAGTCTCTGATAAGCATGGAGGGAGTGAGTAGCACGTCACAAAATGACAGTTGCATGCAAGTACAAAGTATGACGATGCTACATCTGAGTCTGAGTTTAAAAGAGAAGTTAAGGTTTAAAAACACTGACAGAAAATCTCATTCTTGGTCTTCTTCCTCCTGGTACCTTCTTCTCACTCTGATCATCCCCCCAAAGTTGTATTATTTCCTTGTTTAATCTGTGCTGCTTCAAATTCAAATTATCCACTACTTACTTTCATCTCTCCCAACCCATACCTAGATTCCAATAGATTAGCAAACTCTTTGTAAATTGAGCTCCCCATTTCCTTGCTTTAGCTGAAATTTAAATGATTCTGTCAAGGACAGGGGTGGATGGAAGGGGCATTGGTGTTTAGGCAAATGAATCCTCCCTGCCCTGTGAAAATCCCATCTCATGCTTCAGAACTCACTGGTCTCATATTTTCCCCACAGAAGCCAGGGGTGAACTTGAGAGAGCAGGAGTCAACTGTCACTTTTCAAAATCTGAACATACTGATATGGGATTTTATTATGGGGCCTATGACAAAATTCTAGCAGACACCCAAATTAGCTGGTTCCAGGGCCCAAGGTGGAGGCGGAAGTAGCAGCCACCCTGGGGATGACAAGCTGTCTGAGTACCATTGCTTCTTTAGCTCTTTCAGGCACCTGATCAGACTGTAAGCTCCTCTTAACCTAGTGGTCAACTGACACCTCTAAGAGTTGAGTTTTTCCCATGCCAGTGGCTATTAATTCCCTTCTTCCTTGGCATTTATTGTAATTTAATACTTTCTTATCTTATTAATTTTATTTTGGCTCCAGCCCATCCTTCTATTTTATTGATCTATTTTACAATTTTTGTTTTCTCATCTAAAATATCAGTTATTTCTCTTAGCATTGTCTTATTTTTTCAAAATAGGCAAGCATCCCTTCTTTAGCTTCTTCTAAAGCTATTGAGATGAAGCAAGAGTACGAAATGAAGGACAAAGACTTTGGTGTACTATTTCAGGACCTGCTTCTTGGCTACTTTTATCCATATTTCTTACCTGGGTTTGCTTCATTAGATAAGGATCCACCTCATTATAGATACTTCTGTAAATCTTATTTATATCCAAAGAAGCTCTGTCAGATCTTTTCTTAGATTCAAGATACAGTTCATACAATTTCCCTAAATTATTACTTGAAAAACTGTTTTAAAAAACCAACCTCCCAAGCCAAAGAAACAGGACAGAAAAGTGTGACTCACTGAGCAGAGCCTGGTATCTGAGAGCTGTGGTGATTCCTGGGGCCTGAGGAGTATCCTGTTTGTCAGGTAAGTTCTTCTAGTTTCCACACCAGTAGCTACATAATTGTTTTCACATTTTCTCAGACATAAATGCACAACTTTATTGCAGTCTTCAGAATCTACACTTGTTCCTCAGGACAGGCCCTGCTCTTTAGGCGAAAAAGAAACATCTTGAAAATAATGAGCAGTTTTGAGGAGGTAGTAAGATGTAATAGATGGACTTTCAAAAAAGATGTACAATAGATATTAGAAAATTGCTCGCTTTTCTGATCCTTCTGTACCAGTTTTTATGATGTAGAATCTGACTGGAATGCTAGTATTTCTCTTCCTTTGTTATTTAGAAGGAACCCTAAAGATAAATGATTTTTACTCATTATCTGATTCTCTGTCAGGCAGAAAGCTAGAATTCTATATTTATCATTGGATCTATACTATAGGCATTGCATTAGGTTTCTGGTTTTAGACATCAGATAATCTAATGAAGACAATTTAGCCCTATTTTTGCTGAATATGCTAAGAACAGGATGCTTCCTATCAGCAACTGAATACATTAATAAAACATCTAATTTTTAATTGGATAGCTGAACCTATGCCAATATGTGAAAGACAGTTATAAATTGTAACAAAATAGAATAAGGTTCATCAAACAGGATGGTATAAGTAGACTGCTGCTGCATGTAATTGAAAAAAGGAAAGTAAATATAGAGCAAAAATTATGCTTCACATAAAATATACTTTAGTCTAAATTTTTCTTAGTAAAAATTTTCTGCTATGTAGTGATGAGTTGACTTGAATAGTTTTCCTTCTTGTCAAAGATGTGTATTCATGATTTAAGATACTGATTTATAAGTTAATTGAGAAGAGATAAAGCATTCTTAAAGTGATCTTATAGTCTTAAATAAGTGCATGCTTCTTAGAATTTTATTTGTAATTCATCTATCATGTAACATACAAAAAGCATACAAATTAATATATATAGTATATATATGAATATATCTTGGGCAAAAAATTATATAGGCAATATTGCCTGAAAGTTGAGAAACTTATGTTGAGAAGAGCTGTCATATAGGTTCATTTGGATGGAGAAACCGAGTAAGGTGAAATAGCATTACTGAATGCACTTTTATAGAAAAGGAAACAGTCAAATAAAGGAGAAGGCAAAATCATTAACCTTCTGAGAATTATGTATTATGGAATTTGAGAGACAGTTGGAAGATGTGTTGGGAGAAACAGGTTATAATGGAAACATGGTTTAAATTGCTATTATTCCACCATGCTTAATACTCTATAGTATTTAGTTGCACTTTTAGTTTCATTGTAGATTAGCATAATTCTACGCCTTGTCTGCAAAGCTAGAAGTTACAGTGCCCTAGTTTAATGTATTCTATCATAAAGCTGAGCCAGGTGAAGCAGACCTTGTCTGTGTGTGATTCCCTGTCTCAGCCACTGAGAGAAGAAGCTTCTCTATTGTGTTCCCTACATTCCAAATCTGCAGTTCTCTGCCTTCCATTGTGTTCTCAACATACTAAGATGCTCTCCACAAGTTTTTTGAACCATGCTCTGGAAGGTGACCAGATTGGCAAATCCCAGGAAGATGAGATCTTTAGATTGAATTATTTTGTTATAATCACACCTTTTAATCCTCACCCCCAACATTTCTGTTATCACTTTTTTTTGTTTTTTAGTTATTTAAGTCTCAGTCTGTCTTTCTCTGTTTCCTTCATAACTTCCTTTTCCTCCAGTCACTCTTTCAATATTCCTAAATGTGCATAATCTTTTTCTCTTTTCTTTCACTGTAATCATCTCCTCAGGCTCAATGACCCATGCCCTTGGATTAATTTATTAGATGATTATTTCTAAATCGACAATCTCTGCACTTCATATGTTTCAATCAGGGGCACACCTATATTTCAGACTCCCATGAGTTCACCTCCATTAAACGTCTCCCACACCTCAAAATCCACAAAGCAAACAAGCAATCTCAGTCTTGTTTGGGTGATTTTTTTGGTGATGACACATTCTCCTCAGACTTGCCAAGACAAATGTAGGATTCATTTCACTCACCTGCTCCCTCCTCATGGTCATCACGTTTTGTGGCTACTACTCCAAATGACTTCTGATATCTATACCATCTTCTCCTCTCCTTCACCTTTCTTTCTGCATTAATTTAGGTTATTTTATTTTATAATTTAACTTATTTATTCTTAGAGAGAGGAGAGCAGGGGGAGGAAGAAAGGGAAAAAAAACATTGATATATGAGAGAAACATCAATGTGTGATTGCCTCTTACATGGCCCAGTGAGGGATTTGGCCCACAACCCAGGCTTGTGCCCTGACCTGAATCAACCAGCAACTTTTTTCTTTGCAGGACGACATCCAACTAACTGAGCCACACAGGTCAGGGCCAGGCTCTATTTATTTTGTAGCTGTGTGATATAATTTATACTCGTATGCTTAAAACTATTGCTCATCTGAGTCTCCATTTCTTCAACTCTTAAAAAATTCCACCCTCTCCTTTTCACCAAAGGAATCTTTGAGAAGCAAATAGAATCATTTCATTGTGCTTAACAGACTCATCACGGTTTTCAAGATAAAGTTCAAGGATTTTGCAGATTATGTAAGGCCACTTGTCATCTGTTCCCTGTCCTCATGTCTTCCCAATCTCTTGCCACAGTACACAAAAGCTACTCAGAGTTCCCCAAACAGCACATGCTCTTCTACGCCAGTCTGTCATGGACAGGGATGCTGTCACCCCTCTCCTAACTGGTTTCTCTGGCAGAGAACTACTCATACTGTAGGAATTAGCCATTCACCCTGTCCTGACGGCACTCCCAAGGCTGAACTCAGGACTCATTCCTTTTGACCTATATCACCAGCCATATATTTAGGTAAAACATATTAGTAGCATTTGAATAGTATGTGTGTTTCTTCCACTAGGAGGATTAAGAGATAAGGATTATGTCTTCCATATTTGCATTGACAGTGTCAAACATGTTGTCTGGTGAAGGGTAGATATACAGTAAATACCCACTTATTAAATTGAATATTATAAAATTAGGGCAAAATATGTGTTGTGTTACATACCTTTGTGTAGGTATATATGTGTGTGTTTGTATGTAAGCATGTTTGTATGTTTGAAATACAGATATTTCAAACAAAGCGTATGTAAACTCTAATTATGATAACGATTTACAGAGCATCCCCCATGTGCCTGGCATGCCAAATATTTTTTACCCTTTAATTCTCAAAGCTCTATCCAGTCTGGAATAATGTATTCTTTCTAAATAAGAGGATACTGAGGACCACAAACTTATTTTTCCAAAGTTGTACAATTAGTTAATGGTGAAGGGATCTAAATGTAAAGTCCTTCTGTCCCCAAAGCCTGTGTCTGCTCTATTAACTTCCACTTGATAAGGTAACCCAGGCTTGAATCCTGGTGTTCTTCAATGATGTCCCCAATCACCCACCTTGGCCATTTCTTCTGAGGTACATTTGGACTGTTTCATGATGCAGTTAACTGCATGTCTGTTAAATGAGAGGCAGTCAGGAGCCAGCAGTCCCAGAGAGGGAAATGGAGGGATTGATGAGCAGATACGCAGAAAGGGCTGGCACTGCTCCCATATTTCATCGCCCTTCCTTTCTATTGAGTTTTAAAATATTTATTTTTGGTGAAATATGGTTTATTTTGTCATGTAGAACCTTGTAATATGAAAAGAAAATGTTCTTTTGAAACCTGTACTATGAATAAAGTTTTGTTTTTGTTTGATGAATCTTTGTGGAAAGAGAGGAAATGATTAGTCATCAAAACTGAGGATGATTCTTTTAAATTTATTATGACTTGCAGCCTAGGTAAATATCATCCACTTCCAACCTTTGTAATGTTTCTAAGCTTTGTAATATCTGATGAACTTTTTAGAATTTAGAATTTAGGTCTTATATGCAGCTTGGCTACAATTGGCATTTTGGTTAATCAGAAAAAGAAAAAAATGGAACGAAATGATTGTTATTTTCATAAGAGAACCTTCTTCTTTTTTTTTTTCTCTTAAGGAAAATTGAGTTTTCCATTTTGTTTATATAGTTAGGCCACATGTGAGAAATGCAATAAATATGTGAAATGAGGAGCAGACTGTTAGCAGATGAGATAGTATCTCAGATCGTATCTCAGCAGTTTTCCTCCACCTAAACTCCTCCCCATGGAAAGAAAAATAAGTACACTAAAACCAAACAAACAAACAAAAAATACACTTGTATAGGATTAAATATCCTATACTAACCTGTCTAAATGAGAACTATTTAGTATTCTACTATTAACACATTTGTTTCATTAAAAAAAGCCCTATAAATTGGAAACAAAAAATACCTGAAAGTATGTAAGTTTAGAGTAACTTAGATGATTACCATTACTATTTACAATACATTAGACATATAGATATTTAACTCCCAAATAACAGGAGTTTCTACTGCATTTATTTATTTATTTATGGCATTGGACATACAATGCTTACTATGTCACCTACAACATTTTTATCAGAATATTATATAAAATAAGCAAAGTAACTCCTAGGCAAATATCTGCATAACAGCTTACGAGAGGACTCAAGCAGTCCATGGAATTATTCTGCTCAGGAAGAGAGTCTGACCAGTTTCTGCAGGCTCTCTGTAAATATTAATTGAATGGGATCACTACAACAAGTTGGTTGCATGTGAGAAGAACAGAAAACATTGTCTTTTGCCTGTAACTGCAATGAGCAATGACAATTAAACGTAATAATGGCTATAATATTGTCTTACAATGGAAGTGTTGCCTTTTCCCAGTAAACTACATTGGAGATTTTAGTTTCCCAAAGCAAAAAGGAGGTAGTTTTCTTGTTTACCAATACTACTAATAATGAAAGCTAAACATGAACCTCTATTATATCTAGATAAAGTAGCTTAGTGACAATGTGTATTATCCTAGTTTCAAATAGTAAAAAACAAGAGCATTAAAATTATGAGAAGAGTAGCCCAGTTCGTGAAAAGATATTAGTACAGACCGTATTACACTCTTGGGTATGTTAAAGTAAAATCAGAACATCTTTGGTTTGTGTTTGGCTAATAATGAAAGGTATCTCCTAAATTTAAAAACTAAATTCATACTTCATTAATGGAACTAAGAAAAGTTAGCACTCTCAATCCCACCTCATCCAAAGCTTTGGCTCCAGATGTTATTTTGTATTTATTTTGCAATGTTTATTATGACAGTCCAAGCTGCTTATGTTTTAAAGATACATGGGTCAGTTTATTTATAGAGAGACAGCTTCTTGAAATGAAGACAATTTACTTTGGGTATGTGAGTCGAAGCCACACGGCGCTAGAACAAAAGGGTGTGGCTGGTTTTCTCCAACATGTTCTGTTATTCTTTTCATTGTGAGGACGTTGTTTTCTTTCCTTTTCTCTTAATCCTGGAAGGTTTTACATGATTTACCCTGTGAACTTGACAAGAAATGAAAGAATCACAAGGCAGAATGGGTGACTGAGCCCGAGTGCATTTGCTTACAAATCTGGCTCCTGTCAAAGGTGAAATGGGGTTTTAACTAGGCACCTTGGATGGAAAGCACTCTGTTTTGTTCTGATAGGCACAGGTGCCTTTCAAACCAGACTTAGTCCTGGCTGGTGGACAGGGGACAATGGGGCCCAGATGGCTGCATTTGTGCAGTGGGGCTCAATGAAGGCTGTGGAAAGATTCTGTTATCCTTGCCCTTTATGTGCTACAAAATAAAACAATTATTAAACTAAAAGAACAGACTAAGTTCCACACAGTTCTTGTTTTCTTCATTATAATGACTTTAATGCCATTTTGGTAATATAGGATAGCTTTATCTTTTTTGAAAAGTATTTTGGAATATAATAATTTTCCCCCCAAATTGTTTATCCTTACCTTTGCCTTCTTAAGCCCTGACAGTGTACTTCATGTTCCTATCGGGACATCCAGCACTGAGTCTGCAGGCATGCAGGCCGGAGCACTGCAGACAAATAGAAACTGGGAATGTGGGGTCCAGTGGAGGCTGAAGGAGCACAGAGAACCACTTTGGACTAGGGCAGTGTGGTGTTGTACTGTAACTTGCATAAGGATCGAAGCCTTGTTTTGCAAATTAGAATGTCTAGGGGATTCTACTTTTAATTATATTTCTTCTTCTTCTTATTTTTTTTTTTTTTTTAAGATTATTAGCTTTTTTTTTTTTTTTTTAAATTTATTTCATTATTTTTAGAAAGAGGTGAAGGGAGAGAGGCAGAGAGGGAGACAATCACTGTATGGTTGCCTTTCACCTGCCTCCAGCCACAGACCTGACTGGAGACCTGGTTTGCAACCTGGTTATGTGCCCTGGCTGGGGAATCGACCTGCGACCTTTGGGTTCGCAGGCCGGCGCCTTAACCACTGTGCTACCAGCCAGGGCTTATTTCTTCTTCTTTAGCGCCATTTTTCTTTCCATATTTAAAGAAGTGGTACGGGAATCAATTTGTTTTCTAAAGTATCTTCAATTCACTCTTAACGACTGAGTGTTTAATATAGTGTTTTAAGTGACTAACAGAGAAAACAGGACTACGTAATCCTTTTTCTTTGAGAATTGGAAATCATCTTATACTGGCCACTTCTCCAATTGAATCCCTACTCAGTCATGATTGTTTTTACAAGCCAAGACCTATTTCTTCAAACTGATCATTAAATCTTGGTGTCTTTACAAAGTCAGAGTTCTGTCTTTTCTGATTTTGTTTTTTTTAATCAAAGCTTATGAAATTATGCAACCACAAAAGCAATACATTTTCTAATCATCTTTACAGGCACCTTAACATTTTCTATGGCTGCCAGCATTGGGTCAGCAATCATTACAAAATCACACAAGGCCTTTAACCTCTACCTAGAGGCCTTATAGAAAATTTTAAGGAATATTTATGTAGCCTTTACATATAAAAATACTAAGTTCGATTGGGTAAGTTTTTGAAGCACTGTTGCTCATTAGCTATACGATAAGGATGACAGTATCTATAGTTTGATCATTTATTTAAATAATAGCTCATTAATGGATGATGCTATCATCTGAATGTGTTTTTCACCCCTGATTCATATATTGAAATCCTAGTGTCCAATGTGATGACAGGAGGTGAGACCTTTGGAAGGTACTTAGGTCATGAAGGTGGAGCCCTCATATTTGCAATTGGTGTACTCACAAAACAGGCTCCAAGAGCTTTCTAGCCCCTTGGACACAGGGAGCAGGTGACATATCTGAAGTAGAAATGGGGTCTCATAAGACACCAGCTCCACCAGTGCCTTGCCCTCAGACTTCCTGCTTTGAGAAGTATTATCTATAAGCTTCCTAGTCTCTGGTATTTTATTCTAACATCCTCAAATGGACTCAGACAGATTGCAAGTTCTTCTACTGACAAGTATTAATATTCATTTCCCAAAGTAACTATATTAAACCTGAAATAATTGATGCTTTTCTAAGGTAATTTGTCTTTACATTTGTTAATTTTTAAAAATATTTTATGTATTTATTTGTTTTTAGAGAGATGGAGAGGGAGGGAGAAAGAAAGGGAGAGAACATCAATGCGAGAGAGAAACATTGATTAGCTGCCTCTCGCACTTGCCCCCGTCAAGGACAAACCTCAAGCCCAGGCATGTGCCTGGAATGGGGATCAAACTGGTGACCCTTTGCTTTGCAGGGTGATGCGCAGCCAACTGGCCCACACCAGTCAGGGCTAACTTTATTAAGTTTTCATTATTCTATAACAACTTAGTTTATAGGTATTTATTATGTAGATGACCAGTGGGTTTCTTTCTTTCTTTCTTTCTTTTTTGTGGATGGAAAGGGTGAACACAAGGAAACTGATACTCGTCCTGAATTTCAATTGCTTAGGCATGTAGGAATGTCTATGCCCAAATAATCTATTTTGATGATGTGGAAAGGTTAATTTTTATAATAAATTCGGAAAATCTGGAGACCTAGAAAGGCATATTCTGATGATCTCTTTTTATAAGTAAATAGCATTTTGGATTTGACTGGATCATATGGAAATACAAATTAAGCTCTATTCTCTTGACCCTTTCACATGTTGTATATTATGCTGTGCTTTAAATATTCCACAGTCAACAAGCGGAAATATTGGTTTACCACAATAATTCATTCTCTCCACCACCACCCTAAAAACTCCAACATTTAAAAAGAGATGGAAATCAGGAAAGCTAGAATTCATTTGCATAAAAATGACTCACTTTCCTAAACTGACTCTTCTTGTCTACCATAAATTATTCTCACTGCTGGTTTGGATAAAACTAAAGTCAACTTTCCTGTAGCATTTGGTGGGCCCCTAACGTGAGTCATAAACATCTTTTCACTGTGGGGAAAAAAATCAGTATGGGCAAACTTAGTGATAAATGGGTCTTGCTTCTAAATAGTTACCACATGAAGGAAATTCCTTGGATATTAAATACCAAGTGATTTTATTTTTGTTTTTCTAGTTTCCTTTGGTTTTGTTTGATTAAACTACTACTTATACTGTAAATAGTGATTTTCCTTACTTTTACATTGAAAGTAGAGGAAAATACTAAATTATTTCTTCTTCAACATATTTCTAGATTAATTTTTGAATCATTAGGTAGTTTTCTCCCCCCTCAAATTAGCCAACCAAAGAACCTATACAAGCAAAGTACAGGACCAAAGTAAGAAAAGAAGCCAAAGGCCAAGTCAATTGACATTGCCACCAGGAAAGCCCAATGCCCCAGGCTAAGAACATGGCTTTTTCTTTTACCTCTCTTTTTTTGTATAGCATTGTAGAGGAGATGCAGTGCAGGGTTTCTCACAGGTTAGCTGTAAAGATGAGAATAAGCCTCCCAATTTTGAGAGATTGTTAATCTTTCCTTCCCTACCTTTCCCTTCCCTTCCCTTCCCTTCCCTTCCCTTCCCTCCCTCTCTTTCTTCTTTCTCTTTCTTCTTCTTCTTCTTCTTCTTCTTCTTCTTCTTCTTCTTCTTCTTTTCCTTCTTCCTTCTTTCTTTCTCCTCTCTCTCTCTCTCTCTCTCTCTCTCTCTCTCTCTCTCTCCCTCTCCCTCTCTCTCCAAACTTTGAGTTGGCATAGCTATTGCAGAACTCCCTGCCCCTTGAGATGTTGGAACCCATCAAGAGAGTGCATGATCTGGGGAGAGAGAACATGCTTATTAGCATCAACTGACTCCAAGATGTCTCTGGTATCATATAAAGACTTAGTGGTAGCTTATGTTATTTATTTGGGCACCACACAATTTATAAAGTGAAGTGGCGCTTCCTGCTCTACTGTTGATATATCTCCAAGGCCAGCTACAAAAAACAAACAAACAAACAAACCCGCTAGAAGAATGGGCTGCATGCTGCATCCTCAAATTTGTGGTTGCCTCAGAAAGTAATGCTTTTATTAACTCCTTCTAAGAAGGATACGGATAATTTCCTCTAAGAATAAAGTGACCAGTGAGGTCAACAGTGTGAGGAATGGGGAAATTTGGAAAGGAAATGTGTTTCTGTAGTTAGTGAATGACTAGCAATAATAGTAGTCTATACTTGTGCTTTACTATTTCAAAGCACTTACAAATGTATTATGTCCTTTCAGATTTTATTATAAATGTAGATAGCTCTGTAAAATTTTTAATGAGTTGTTACATTGGTTGAAAAATATGGCTCTCACTTAAAATCTGTTTGCAATGAAAATTCAGTAGGGATAATTTGATAGTACATCAGTTAATCCTTAATTAACCAGAAAATATTGGTAATTAAAATTAGTATTCAAGTTTGTTTAAGAGTATTTCCAAAATGCATTTTCCAATTCTCTATATTTAAAAGTAAAAAATAATCTTTAGTAGATTATTCCATCTTTTGGACAGTCTGAATCATTTTGAATAATATTTTCCATTTTACACAACTATAGATATAGAAGTATAAGATTTCTTCCAACTGTTTATTCATCAGATTGTTTTATGGTGATGTAATTCTGTCCTCTGAAATGATGTCACCAGTTTTCCAGCTAATGGAATATTCCTACTAGTACAGGTTCTCTTACAACTGCATTTTAATCAATATGAATAAAAGTGGTTATTATCGTTAGCCTGCCTTTCTTTCCACTCTTTAATTAACCAGTTTAGATGATGGATATATTACTCTTTGAATTACCTGAGATGTAGAATGGTAAAGAAGAAAATGTGTATGACAATTAGAATGCTGATGTTGAATGTGTGGAGTAGCTGGAAGAAAGTGAGGCTTTATTGGAACAAAGTTGTTTTGGCAGTTTTGACAGAAAAGATTTGTTGATGTTTCTTACTGTATCAATGCAATTCTGAACAAGGACTCAGGGAAAAGATGCTAGTGTTGGAAAATATCTCACTAACACTGGAAAAACTGAATTGAGAGTCAGTCCACAGCCATGAAGGTCTAGAACAATCTAGAATTTGTTCCAGGAGTTATACCTGTTTTCCCCAAACTGTAGTCTTTTTCTCTTGGCGCATAATTCTCATTTCTCCTTTTCCCTCCAAGCACACTGCCCCACCAGCTGCCCCGCAGGCCCTCTGGAGCTCACACACAGACACATAAATGCACACACTCATACACACATAGTCACGTGTACAGATTCAGAGCTGAGTATGATCCTGGGTGGAGGCCTCTATGATTTGACTTCCAGGCTTCTCCTTCATGAGATCTGGTTCAGATCCTGGCAAAATACTTTCATAATGTGTCATGGACATTCTTGAAACTAAAAATAAATATGGCTTTAAGGAATATGATGTAGGGAAGGAATGTGGGTTTTGGAGTCATCAGGAGCTCAGAGTGATATCCAGGTTCACTGTTTGCTGCCTGTGTGACTTGGGCTACTTTTCTGTGCCTCAGCAAAACTATCAAGCCCTCAGAGGGCTTTTGGGATAATTATATAACTTAGTCAATGGTAAGTGGCTAGCAGAAAGGAGGTGTAGACAATGTTTGTGTTTTATTTCTCTTTTTCTAATAAATCAGAAAGTATAATAAAAACTAATACATACTAAGTTATTGAGATAAGTTATTATTGCTAGCAACGGGAAAAACCTCATTTGATCTGACCACCAGTATCAATTATTCTTTCAAAGGAAGATGGATTTATACTGGCTTCTAGACAACTCTCTTTTTTTTTTCAGATGTTCCCCATTTCCCCCAACTTGTCCCCTTCCATCTAGCCCTCACCCCCTTTCCTCTGGCCATCACCACATTGTTATCTGCATTATCTATGGGTTATGGATATATGTTCTTTGGCTAATCCCTTCACAACCCTTTGTACTAGGAGAAGTAACTCCTTATTTGTAACTAGTCAACCCTAGAAGGAAGCTCCACCCTCCCAATTTGCACATAAATAGTAGCAGTTAAATTGAGAAATAGAATAGACTATATACCATATCCATAGGAAAGATAGAGTCTTTACCCCCAGTTATAAAAACACATAGTTAAAAAATAATAATTTCTTAATTTTTAAAAGGATCCTAAGAAAAACTGACATTTACATTTTAGTTACTATTATTCCTTTCATTTCCATTATTTGCACATATACAAGGGCTGTCCAGAAATATTGAGCCAATATATAAATATAATTTAAAAGTTTGTGAGCCCTGGTTGGTGTGGATCAGTGGATTGGTGTCAGCCTGTGAACCCAAGGGTTGCTGGTTTGATTCCCGAGCCAGGGCAACATAACCAGGTTGCAAGCCAGGTCTTCATCCAGGTCCTCAGCTGGTGGCAGGTGAAAGGCAACCATACATTGATGTTTCTCTCCCTACCCTTCTCTTTGAAAATAATGAATAAAATCTTGAAAAAAAAATTGTACTCAATACTTTCGGGACAGACCTTGAATACTTATTGCTTAAAATTATTATGTGTACTTATAGGATATTATAGCATATTACTAATCAGTAAATAAAACTGATTTCTATGTGTTACTTATGGAATTAGTCATTACTTTCCATTGATATTTATTCCTATACACGTTATTATTATAATGGGTGATTAACTTTTCATTCTCATAATAATCTTATAAGTAGGTGTTTCACTTTTTTTTTTTTTTGGATGAGAAATAGAGCCTCTGAGAGACCACACAACTTGCCCAGGGTCACACAAGGTATAACCACAAAAAAATGGAGCTATCTAATTTTGGCTATGGTAAGTTTCCCCCTTTCTTTTCTGTCTCCCTTTGTGGGAATCTGCTTCTGTTTCTGGCATTAGCCATATTAGCTATGTATTTCTTCTTTCTTTCTTAATGATATTGGTGTTGAGATTTTTAAAGCAGTAGTATAGACAGCTTTCAATTCAATAACATCAAAGCAGTGAGTTTAATCTGTGTACCCTAAGGGCCTACACATTTCCACATCTGGGAAAAGCAAGGGGAATTGCTAAGGACACTGTCACTAATGAGGACTCATTAGGGGCATCACCCTGAACTATCAGAAGTGTCACATGCTCCCCTAACTAGGACCATAGTGATCATCTCCAGCCAACCTCTTTTCTGTTGTGTTTAAGAAAGGGAAACCCAGAGAAGTTAAGTGATTTGCCAGTGGTGATCACCTGGGACCAGAACCTAAATATGCTGACAGAACAGGGACCTCCCCTCAGTTCCACAGCAGAAGTTGGGAGGCCAGAGCAGGAATAGGGATCAGACACAGGCAGATTTATGTTGATGTGTCCTCTTTCTTTCTGTATGGAGCAGTTACCAGCCCTCTCTTACCATCAACATCTCAGAGACAAAATCAGAACAGAAAATTAATATCTTCTGTGACTAGAAGTTCATTGTGAGTTTTTGCTCAAAATTAAGTAGGCTGCTAGCATGAAGAGTATAATGATTCCATGTGTTTAAAGGTCTACTACTGGTGGAATGAAAGCTGGATTTAATATTACCTTTGTCTGCATTTATACTTCACCCCATTTGTAAATATGAAGGTTAGTTTTCGTTTCTTTTTCCTTTGCAATAATGCTAGTTTTATCTAAGTGCTGCATCAAGAGCTCAGATTGTCTGCCTGGATAATCACAGGGTAAAGGTCTGGAGTCAAAACACATGAGAACCATGATAGTCATATGCCACAAGTGTTGTGTCCTGGTTTGTTTAACCTTTTCCAAGAACTGTGTATGTAGGCACAGACCTTCCCAGTAAGAACTTTTTGAAGTAATGAAGATAATGATAAACATCAAAAGATACACAAAAGTAATTTGGCCGCTTTTGTTTGATTAGAAAAGACTGCAGACAAACTAAGAAAAATTTCTAGAACATGGGAATATACTTCTTTCTACCTAATGTAGTTCTGTAGGAAAAGTTTTCATTATCCTTGGTAACATAAGTTGAAAATAGAATTATTTTTAGCCCTGGCCGATGTGGCTCAGCCAGCCTGCAAACCAAAGGGTCACCGGTTCAATTCCCAATCAGGACACATGCCTGGGTTGCAAGCCAGGTGTCCAGCCTGTACAGGTCTGTAGTTGGAGGCATGAGAAAGACAACCATATAGTGATGTTTCTCTACCTCTCTTCCTCCCTCCCTCCCTTCCCCTCTTTCTAAAAATAATACAATCTTCAAAAAAATTTTTTTATACATTGGGAATAGATCTACTTAGTTGAAACACTTTCCTTATGTGCACAAGAAAACACCAGAGAAAGAAGCAGGACTACATTGTTCAAAAATGTTGTATTTTGGAAGAGCAAGAGGGGTGGAAAATGAAGTAAACCAATCAGTCCACATGAAAAGTGCAGTCGGTGGAGGAAGGGTGACCAGAAGAACTGAGCCAGCAGCCCAGTTCATTGCAGCTTCTTCAGAAAGCAGTGATGTTTATGGAGGGCTAGGCAGCATGGTGCACGGGGCCGCTGCGCCTCCTCCCCCTGTGCCTCCTCCCCCTGCAACAGCAAGTTTAAGGTGGGTCATGAGATTATGTGCTGCACTCTGAGGGGCCTCCTCCTGCCCTGGGCTGGCTGGGTCCTCTGGGAAACACTGGTGAGGCCTTCAGCTAGGGTGACTTCAGTCCCCAAAAGAGATCCACAGACTGAGAAAATATGAAGAAAAGGCGAAATGTTCAAGATGCATGACATAAAAGAAAAGATGCTAATTTCTAAGCCATGAAGCGGGGCAGTGGAATAATTTAGGGAGGCCTGTACATGTGTTACGTAAAATTTTGTTGATTAACAAAAAAAAAATAAGTTGAATAAATATCTCCTAGTTCCCTATAAGTAAATCTTCACAGCTCACATCCAAAGGAAGATTTTAAAAGAAAACACTGAGAGAAAGGTAATATGTTCTGAATTACATAGGATCCAGAATTCTCTCCTAATTCATGAGTCTCTAAGAGTAACAAATTTGAAACAAAACCAAAAAATGAACCAAACTTTTGAAACTATCAACAAATATATTTATTGTGGTGGCTTTCCCTCCTACTAGATACACCTTGTTCGAAAGTATCCCTCTTAGTTCCAGGTGGACCATGAAGCAGGTAATTAAACTGATTCTCCCTCATTGAGAAAGAGAACACACAACTTCGCAAACATCTTACATTCTCCTTGCTCTAGTTTTCCTTTTCTATGAAATGGCATTTCCTTCTAATAAGTATCGTTTTGCTTTTGGAATTTACAGGTACATGTTTATGGACTTATATCACCCAAGGGGTAGCAGAGGCTGAACCACACGGCGCTGACACAGCCTGGAGACCTGTCACAGTCTTGCTAAGCACACATGTTATCCCCAACTCTAGGACTTCTTCCACCCTTTGCCTTTCTCCAATCCTGCACAGCATAGTTAAGTCTATGTGCACTCTCACGCTTCTTGCATGACAAGATGAGGGCACTAGAACCAGTCTTAAAACAGTTGTTATCTGTGGTGATAATTCTTATGATTCCAAATGCCAGGCCTTAACATCTGAGCACACTCTAGATTTCCTGGACAAAACAACGCTGTCTTTTGAAAGATGTTTCTCTTCCCTGATCTCTTGTTTGTTTTGAAGGGATACGGTATCTTTGAATTTGTAGAACTATCCTTTGCTTCTTAGAACAACAGCTTGAAAAAATATATTTTTTAAAAGTAAAAGATGTTGATTCTCCCGATGTCATCATTAGGTTGTTACAACTTATAGCCTATCGATAAATTATGTACAAAATTTCTTGTCTCTTAAAAATGCACAGAAGCATGTAAGATAACCATTTGAAAGCATCCCCTCTTTGAACTTTGGGCTCTGTGTTGTTAACTAGGCTTGTATGAAGATATAGCAACTATGTGGAATGTTGTTTAGACTGAGCAGTAAGTGACACGTTGTCCATTTGTGGTCCTAATGGCTAGAGCACCTGTCCTGGGCATCTGGTTGAGATAGCAGCATCACGGGTCTACAACAATCTCATGGGACCCTCTAATGTACAGTGCTGATGGATACCGATATCTGTTGTTTATCTTGGACCTTTCGCTTCTTCTGCTGCTGTTTATTTTCTCGTTGTTCTGGGGTTTCTCTGCTGGGTTCCAGACCTTTGTTATCAGGTACTGCATCCTTATTTTCTTCCTTATTAAGTTTTTTTCTTTTCCTCTCCCTTCCTTTTTTTCCTGTAATAAAAAGATATGCTTTTTAAAAATACATTCAATTATGTTCTATTTTGTTAGCTTAAGTGTTTTAAATTGTATTTTATTGATTATGCTATGACAGTTGTCCTGATTTTTCCCCCTTTGCTCCCCCTCCACCCAAAATCTCCCACTGTGTCGGGCAATTCCCCCACCAATGTCCATGTCCGTGGGACATGTGTATACATTCTTTGGCTGGTCCATTTCCTATACTGTACTTTACACCTCCAAGGCTATTGTGTAACTACTTATTTGTACTTCCTACTCCCCTCATTTCATCATCACCCATTCCTGCACATCCCCCTCCTGCCCGGCAACCACCCAAATGCTCTCTGTATCCATGATTCTGTCTGTTCTTGTTTGCTTAGTTTGTTTTTTTAGATTCAATTTTTGATAGATTTCCAATTTTTGCCATGTTGCCGTTCATGGTTTTGATCTTTTTCTTAAATAAATCCCTTTAACATTTCATATAATAATGGTTTGGGGTTGATGAGTTCCTTTAGTTTTTTTGTTTGCTTTTGTATGATTTTTGGTTAGGGAAGCTCTTTATCTGCCTTTCTATTTTAAACGATAGCTTTGCTGGGCAGAGCTACATTGGCTGTAGGTTATTTTCAGTTTTAAAAAATGAGTTAAATTTCTCAGAGGCTCATAAGGTAACGAATACTTATTATTTAAGTCATTCATTCAATAAATCATATGGACTCTTTATTAAGTCCATATGATATTTCAAGCAATAAAAACATGAAACATACAAAAGATAATGAAGCAATTAATAGATAATAGTTCTGAACTCGACTCTTTTATTGATATAAGCTTGGTAACATTTTACATGCTGGCTATTTATGGATATTTAATAGAAAGTTTTGAATAGATTTCTTGCCACATAAGAAAGATATTAATGAATATATGTTATCTGGCTCTTACTAAGGCACTATTTTGTGTTCAGAATATTCTGAGTAGCAATTACATATATTTGCAATCTGCCAATATATCTGCATGCCATTTACTATTTAGAAGGGAACTGATTGGCATAAAAATATGCAAATCATGTTTCATGAGAAGTACCAGAATAACTGCATGTACTTTAATACAAATATTTATATATTGATATTAATTTTCATCACAATTCTTTGTATGCTGCGGGGGCAGTAGTGACTATAACATTTATCATCTATAGTATAAGCCACAAGAGCATGGATTTTGTGTCTCTATCAATGAAATGAGTAAATATTTATGGCATATGTATTGCATTCCATGGGAGCCTCTGACTTTAAACTGAGTTTGAGGTATACATCTTAAGTTATATTTGCATTATAAGTCATTTTACAAAGTGTAATCAACACAACTTTAAAGGTTTTTGATGTGGAAAGGAATATTGCAAGGTAGACTGGAGCCAGGGTGAAGAACTGATTTTCATTCTACTGACATTAGAAAATGGCTAAGAATTTTAGAAGAGAGTAATTTGATTAAAGTGTATGTGCTGGGGATGGATTGTTTTTATTTATTTCTAAAAGGTTAATCAACTAGATGTTTTATTATCATGTAAACATTCTACATACACAGTCAACAGTGTAAAATAATTTCTAAGAGCATGGTTTTAGCAACATCCACTAATACATTTATCCCAATAAGAAATTACTAATATCAGTAAATGAAAACTAAGAACCAACTATTCTTTGATATGGAACAAATTCGGGTAATTCCTATCCCCACCTACTAAGCCATGTAAAATTGATACTGGTCTCTGTCTACAAAAAAGTAACTTTAGACAAAGGTATTTTGGGAAATTATTTGCATGAGAGAACCAAAATATTTTCATGTCCTGAAATAGTCTGTAAATATTGAATTCAGTGGTTTGGCTTGCCTTTTCTTGGGCTCTGGTTTCAGAATCCCAGGGAGTAATATTATTAATAGTGCGTACGTGTACTCGGCCAATGCAGCCTCCTTGGATAGATGGTTTTATGACACAACTAGCTTTGTCTGAGACAGTATTTACAAAAGCTTCCAGTTACTTTATGAAAACCTAACACACCTCTGACTATTGGAAAGTAAAAGGCCAGTTAACAGTAATAAGAATTCAGACCACTGTAAAGCAAATATCAAAGCAAATATCAAATTGTTTTCTGTGTGTAAATGTGAACAAAAAATATTGAAGTTGACCATTAGGCCTAGGGCTGAAATGGTTGTACAATGAATCACCAATTTCATTTTTTAAAAAGATTTTATTCATTATTTTTAGAGAGAGAGGGGCAAGGAGAGAGGCAGAGAGGGAGTGAAACATCAATGTATGGTTGCCTTTCACCTGCCTCCAGCTACAGCAATTTCATTTTTATTTTCACTTAAAAGAATCTTGCTGGATTGATAAGGTTTATATAAAAGAAATCCATGTTTTATTTTGTCTTTTTTTTTTTTTTTTGCCTCATATTGGCTTTAATTACTACATATTTGAAGTATGTACTTGGTAACTAAAAAGAGAGAACAGAGGAGTCAATTTACCCTACTGAGTATATAGCATAATTTAATTTTCATAAAGCTTCACAGACTAAGAGAGAGAAATGCTAGTTTTCATGGTATGTGCTTGGTTTTCAGAAGGACTCTGCTGCAGAGGTAGATTACATAATATTCCCTATTTTGAAGTGCATTTTGGGGGTGTTAAAGTTCAATCTAAAAAAAAAATTGCTAGTGGAAATCATTCCAAAGTTTCATAAAAACTACTGACCCCAAACAAAACATAACTTTTATGGAAATCATCCAAAAGTTCAGTGTTTGACATTGTTCTCTTGATAACAGCCCAACATCATACAGCTGTGATCCCAATCATAATGTTTTGAACATGTAAGGAATACGTTGTTTCTTTCCTGATCACAGATTGATTTATATGTTTTTTAGCCACATGTGACAACATACTCAGTTGGCAGTGCATGTCTGCTTATTAGCAAACTGATATGATTATTTCTTAGGACAGGCAGAAACATTTTTGAAAGTAGCGTGAAACTCAGTATTATAGTGCTATTACCCGAGGAATAGCTATTTAGTCAGGGCTATGAGTGAAAGAGGAAGCCCTACTAAAGTAACAGAAAACTTGCACATTGTATATTGTTCTTGCCCAACAGAGGGCTATTGCACAATAGAAAAATGGGATTATTATTTTTTACAGGCCATGTGTTAGTGGTTGGAAACACTAACTACCCTTTCGCGTAAATAATATATTTCCTTGTTGTCCAAGAAATAAAATAGAAATGCAGAAGAGTGGCTGTAGTCCATTAAAAATCATGTGCAATTTGGGAAATTTTGCAAGGTTTTCATTAGAGGGCACTTTTTTTTCCCCCCTATTCTGATGACTTTATATATCTTTTTAAAGATTTTTTATACTTTTCTTTTGTAATTTGGCAAACTAAGCATTCCAGTTATTGCAGTCATACATATATATCTACGTGTGTCATTCTCTGATTATGCGCCTATGGTTGTGCACATGTGCCCCAGAATTGGGCTGTTGACCATTCTAACAAGTAAAAGAATGTTCATTTTCTCTTAATGTCCCAGCGATGAGGATGGTGTTTAGATAAAGAAATTGCCATAAGCAATTACGTACAATCTTCCTTGCAGGGAAATACTAATGTGTAATGTTAAAGACCACCGTCTTTAGAGTCAGGCTAACATGGTGTTTGAATTCTAGGCCTGCCATTACTCGCTGTGTGACTTTTGGCACAGTGCTGATACCTTGGAGAGTTAACTGTCTGATATTTAAGGTGTGGATAATCATTACTACTTGTTAAATTTTGTAAGGATTACACAAGACGCTTGTAAAGCACTTAGCATAGTGTCTGGCAGGCATTAATCATGGGAGAAATGAAAGCTAATGTTATTAACTCATTACACAGACATGAATTAAGCCTTGACTCCATGCCAAAAGTTGTCCTAAAACCTGGGGATACAAGTGAGATATGCAGACAGACAAAATAATCACAGTCACAACCTAGTACTAAAATAGATCCTATTTGCGGCACAGAAAGGAGAGCGTTGAACACAGCCAAGGGAGATTGAGGACTCCTCACAATGGAGTGGGGTTTGAGCTGACCTTTAAAAAATGAGTGAGAGTTTACCAGGCTGATGGGCATAGCAGGGTATGTGGAGCAGTGAACTCATATGTCAATGGCATGAAGGACATGGTGAATCTGGAGAACTGAAAGTAGCCTTTCTTGGCTTGCTTGATCACAATCTATATATAGGATATTACCCAGAGAACCTGGAAGGACAGACAGAGCTTGATTGCCATATTGGGAGTTTGTTCTGAGGATCAGTGAGTAGTACTGAAAACTGGACAAGGGCAAGTATCAGAATCTCAGAGCAGGTCAGGTTGAGTGTTTCTGTGACTAGTTTAGAAAGGCCAATAAGATGTTTTGACATGTATTTCCTGTTTCAGAAACCACCTCTGTAAGTAATACAAATTCATAGAGGGTGTGTAGGAGGTGACTGGTATTTATTTTTGAACATCTACTTGTAGGAGTGGCTAAAATCTTTGTTTAGACCATATAGCCACATGTTATGTAAAATTTTGTTGTGAAACAGTATTATATAATCAAATAGGTGACTGACATTTTTGGACTTCCGAGATTATGTTCCATTAATACAAAAATAGAATCAGCCCTGGCCAGGTAGCTCAGTTGGTTTGAGCATCATCCTGTACACCAAAAGGTGGCAGGCTCTACTCCCTGTCAGGATGCACACCTAGGTTGTGGGTTCGATTCCTGGATAGGGTGCCTATGGAAGGCAACCCATTGATACTTCTCACTGACACACGTTAATGTTTTCTTTCTTTTTTTTTTTCTCTCTAAAATCAATAATAAGCAAAATATCCTTAGGTGAAGATTAAAAAATAAAATAATAATTTAAAGAGTCATTATATAAGCACTTCCTAGGGCCTCTGCAGACCAGGTTTCTAAGCATAGGTGCCTTTTAAAGATTCAGAGTTCTAGGCTCTGCCCCTGGAAATTATGATCAGTTGTTCTTGTGGGGGGCCTAGGAACCTGTGGTTAATAACAAGTACATCCTCAGATATTCTGATGTGCAGCATCAGAACCAAAGCTGTATATCATAGAAGATCCGATTTCCTTAAACATATAGTCTTAAAATGTATTTCACACCATATAGTTTTTCATGTATTCTTGTATTTTTCCCCAGTGGTTATCAAATACTTTTGACTTATTGTCAATATTAACTTTTAAGGTAAGTCTTCTGATTAGGTACATTTGAAATAAGACACCTAGATACAGAATGAAAAGTAGTTGCCAATTATCTTTTAAAAGCCTGTTCAAGTAGAAATATGAGTAAAAAAGCAGAAAAATGTAAAAGGGAACAAGGAGAGGAGGAAATGATCCTGAATTATTTTTCCCAAGTTATATATTACATATTTAAGTTCCGAGTGAAAATAAAAACTATAGAAAATGCTCCATTATCGCTTTAAGTGTCATGAGGTTATGAATTAAAAAGCTGTTCCCCAATAATCACAAATAAAATTCACTTATTGAGAATTACTCAAAATATGAATATCAGTGCATTGATATTCTACATATTTAGCAACATCTGTCTGTAGGTCGATAGAAAAGCGGCTGCTTAGTGAAATTCTCGACAGACACCACTAAGGGGAGCCATTGAGCTTTAAATCGCTCCACTCCCAGGAAAACGTTTTCTCAAGAAGCTAAAAATGTATTCCACAATCTAGACTGAGGGCTAAATATCACTGAATGTACAACTCAAACCAATTAAATAATTATTCCATTAAAAATTACATTTTTTCTAGATCTTTTTTCTTTACTGGGTGTGGAATGAAATTCAGTTGGAAACCCGCGGCTTTGGGGTTTATATCTAATAGGCGCAAGTGGTGTGAAAACGCAGTTAATCTGACCTTTTGAGCTTAGAGTGGGACCTAATTTTTATGTGTTAGAGGTTAAAAATTAGAGAAATTTTACAAAGGCAGGCCAATTGCTACTACAGCTGCTTCAGCAATTACGATGTACCGTTTAGATGTGTATTTAAAGGCCTTTGAATTGAGAGCTATAGAAACCCAGAACATCCTGACCTGGTGAAGAACAGCGAAAGTCCACAAGGCTCAGCCCCTTCTCAGCTCTATTATTACCCCGTGGAGTTGCTTTGAGAAATGCATTCAAACCTTTTGTCTTTCGTTTGCATGTTTGTTTTACTAAAATAGAAATACTTATTCCTTTGCTATTATTTTGACCTAGAAATGTATAATAATATGGTGAAAAATGAAATAATAGATTTTAAAAACGAGCACTTATTTTCCTTAAATAGAAATACAAATCTATTCCATAGTTTTAGTACATTAAGTAATTCATTTGCACTTCTATTTAACTTCCAAGATGCTTCTGATTAGTTTCTCATAGAAAAATAATTTGACATGTCATCACACTCTACGAGAGGCTGTTAATTGGGGAAATTACCTTGAGCTCATTTTTGCAAAGACAGCTCTGATCGCTGGAACATATTAACATGGAAATCGCATTCACCACCCGTTAAAGAGTCAATTGAAGAGATGCACTCTATCTGTGTCACTTTTTTTTTTTTTTTTTTTAATTCTGAAAGAAGACTGTACGGACTGTCAGACTGTAAGACACTGAGGGTAAATTTTAGGAGCTGAGTGGATAAAAACTCAAGTTGCTTTTCACACGCACTCGGGTTCCTGGCCCTCTGCTGCTCAGCCTCTTGCTGCCTTTGTCTCCCATCCGATAGCCTCACACTTTGCTCCCCAGCCCCCTGCACTTCACTCACCACGATTCACAGTCGTTTTTCATCCTATCCATCTGATAGTCGCCTAATATGCATTCTCGATGCCTTGCCCTAACCCTCATCTTCTCCTAACTAGGTTATGTATGGTTCTATTCCTTTTGCCCCATAAACTGCCAATTAGCAGCCTGTTGCAATAATGCCAACGACCTGGTGATCTGCTTTTAAAATTAGGAAGAGTAACAGTAACAGAAATTTAATAAACACTTCGATGTGCCAGGCATAATTCCAAGCAAGAGCACTGTGTCGACAAGCGACAAGCTCCGTTATAACCCCACGTAAGAGAGGAGGAAGCGAAGGCTCAACCCCGCACCCTTCCACCTGCACGCTACGTCTCAATAGAACACAGTGCGACACGGCAAGCTTGTTTTAGTTCACACTTAAGCTACTGAGTAAAAATTAAAAAAAAAAAGAAAGAAAGAAAGAAAGAAAAAGAAAGTGTCTAGGTATGAACTTATTAAGTACACAAGTTTTATAAAAAGTCAGGTTTAGGACATACGTAACCTCTTGAAATTTGAACTTTCTAAGCAGCAAGTTACTCATCAGAAGCGAATGGGATTTTGTGCCAGCACCATTTAGTTACTTCATTCTCCACTTTCTTCTTTTTTATCGGCATAGTACACTTATTTTTCAGTATTTTAACTCCTCCCCCAATCATACTGTGGTAAGATAAAATATAAATGTAGCTCGAGGTTATTTATATGGAATATCTAATTTAGAAACTTTATTTTACCTTTAAACTACCACCATTACACTTTGAAATCTTCATAAAATTACCAGATTTTATTTTGTTACACTTATTACTAAAAAGGAGAAAGAAAAACGACATGAATTTCAAATTTAAAATCCCACTGAGGTTTGAATACAGTTCTATTAACTCATTTTATAACAAACGTCCTAAATATCAATAATCACTGTTTTTCAGAATTTATATTACCATAACCTGTTTTAGCCTCATGTACTAGTAGCTTCGGCCACATTTAATATGTTCTGTATGAATCGATGATGATGATAAACCTTTACAGAATTTATTCTCTTTCGTTTTAGTAACTTCATTACTCAATGAAGCCTTAGGATCCAAACTTTCGAATTTCAGATCCCAAGTCAGATATCCTCACAGAAGTTTCCAAGGTAACTCCATCCCACCTCATTGCTTCTGTTGCCCAGAACTCTAGTCTGAACTTCTTGCATTCAAAAGGGACATTAACTGGTTTAAAAGAAACTGGAATGTCTTCCGGTTGCAAATCAGTACGAAAAAAATTAGTTAAAGGTGCACAGTAAATGTACCCCAGAATTTCTTATTATTTGCAATATTTACTATTCCTCATTATGAAAGTAAAGGCTTATCCTGTATTTCATTTTATAATATTTTAAAAACATACAGCATTATAATTATATTACATAACTATTTTAAGTTTAGAATCCTTAGTAACCTCTGTTTCAAAAATATTAGCTGTCAACCCAGCTATAATGTGCTATGAAAAATTTGGGTATTCTTTATGTGGGCTTATTTTTCTTAAATCAACACCTTTTGCTGAAAAAGTTTATTTTAAATTAGTCATTTCAGTGTTTCATTTTTCAATGCAAAATCTCTTAAATTGACTTTAAAATACTATCTACCACATTAGTCTAGATTACAAAACTCTCAGGAGCTAAATCACACACATTAATTTCCATGCCGAAAATTTGTGGATCTAAGAATGTTTGTGTAATGTGTTTTGTACTAGATCTTGTGTCTTACACAGTCGTATCTATTAAATAAGTATGTAAATTATCCTGATTTTTAATTGCTGTCAAAGGGTATATTGATAAATGTCACCTATTAGACCCAATCAAATTTTGTCAATTACTTTTGCCATAAATTCACGACTAGATGTAAAGTGGATATTATTGCTCCTTTAAGGAAAAATGACTCAGCATACATTTTAGTTGTATTATATACTGTTTATCAACTTCTAATAAAGAGACTTATGTGATGCCACTTATCTTCATTTTTAGATAGTTTTGTGGCTGGCTGCACTATTCAAAAACCATTGAAACCTGTCAAATGTCCTTCCTGAAGTTTTGAGTTTAGATCGGTCTCCTCAAAGTATTAAAGACTGTATCAGAAATAAATTGATGTAGTTATATTCTATGGAATGCATACTCTACCTGGTCTTCCTCCCCACTGCCCACCCCTGACTCATTCTGGCTGATCTTTATATCTCAAGGTAGAGAATATATGTGAGTCTATGAATGTTTATATCAAATATTTCTTTCATACCATCCTTTAAAATTCCATTTCAGTAATATATATATTAAGAAAAATTAGTAAAATAGACTTTTTGAAAATACATATCATATACATATTGGAGAACTTAAAATACATTAAGCAGTATCATGGATAGATTTTCCTATAAAATTATTTTAAAGCAGAATACACAATTGTCATTCAGACCTGTAGCAAGCAATTTCTTTAAGAAGCCTGGATAAAGTATATGTTAAATATTTCATTATAATTATTTTTTAAACTTTGAGCATGTTTTGTGACAAATATTTTTTGTAGTTTGCCTACTTTTGTGTCAATTTAAAATTTAAATGTAACAATTTTATTTAATATATCACTAATCAACAACAAAGTTGAAAGTATTGCCTAAAACAGTAAATTGCTTTGAAAATCCAAGTCTTCAAAATATTTGTTTCTGGGTGAATTTTTGTATTCTTACTCTAAATCTTAGTTGACCTCAGACCCAATAACACATATTAAAATAACACAATAAAGAAAGCTTAAATTTGTTGACTTACCAATTTATTTACCTTAGAAAAATCAGAAACTTCATTTGTAACAATATTTGATTCTGAAAGTTAATAATATTGACTTTTTTCCACCCTTATGTTTTCCTCTTACCAGAGAGCACAGTGGTAGTTTTTGTTTTTTCTTTTTCAAAATAACACTGGTATTTATATTTTCCCCATTTTTATTTAGTTAGATGCATAGACACACAGGTAAGTCTTTCATATTTGAAATCCATGCTCTGGGATCTGTTTATGGTAAATATCCACCAAATGCTCCCCCCTACCCCCACTTTTTAAGAGAATCACTAAGCCAAGAGCACTTTGATGAACTATAGCTTTCCAATTAACAGGAAAGTCCTTCATTTCAAAAGGCTGAACAGAATGCTACTTGAAAATTCATTCCAGCTGGTTAAATGAAAGAACTGAAAGAATTCCAAAGAAAGAATATTCTCTTGGCACTTATCATTTGATTTGCACTTGGATAAATCTCCATTTGCTCCAAGGCCTTGTTTCAGAATTTTGCTCTTCTGAGACAGAAAAAGAAGTGTTGATAACCATGTTTGACTGTGCTGTACACTTCCTCTTTTACCCAAGTTGTCTCGTCGGCTGCACCGACAAGAGGAATGGCCTCATACTTTCTGGAGTAGTTGCAGTGATTGATTATACAAGAAATGTCGATATTATTCCAGTCTCTTTCATTGTTTTATGCTCTAATTGCCTCTTCTGTCTAATTTTTATTCTACCATAGCCCACTCTTCCTTTTCTTTGAAGCCTTTTACTGTTCTAGGGGGCAGGGGATATAACTAACCAGGAATTACATTGCAGGAAGAAAAACAAGTATCAAGTCACTTAGTGTGCACTATACTATAGTATTTTTAGTAAAGCTGTCACACACTGGTACAGCCAAATTTAATATTTTCAGCTAGTTATTGATTACTTATGTAAAGCTAATAGTTTTATGTACCTTTGTTACATTCTCAAATGTTTTCATGTATTCTCTTTCTCATTTTTTGTTACAGACACTGTTTTTAACTATTGATTTCTTAACTAGTCTGGAAAAGATAGAAAGCCACATTTAGCCTCTACTATATTAAAACTTATAAAAAATAAATTTTATTCATATGGTAAGTAGGACCAGAAGGGGAATAATTCACCTATGGAAGATAAGGCAAACTTTAAAATACTTTTTTTCCCACTTTATTTGTTGGTGCAAATATTTGCTTTTAGTTAGAAGTGCTTTCCACATGCATTTCCATAACCAGCAAGATAGCTGCTTGTAATTACTTTTTCAACAGTGGTTGTATATATTTGAATGGGCTACAACTGATTTAATTGCTTTTATTTTTTTGGCAATTGAAAGATAAATAATCTGGAAATATCAACCCTATGATTAAGCAAGATTAGTAAAATTCTACTGTATCTCATTTTACAGCTTTCAGTGTGCTGCCTTTCTCATTGTGCTGGTGCGTGTTAGACTGAAGGAGGAGAGTTGGGAGAGAAAACACATGTGCAACAAATGTGTATGTATGTTTTTGTATGTTTATATAAATATATATGCACATATTTATTTATAGGCCCCTTCTCTCCACAGATGGAAAAGTTCTCTTTTCCTGGTGGATGTAAAAATGTCAATTAAAAGACCAAGAGCCTGTTTTCTAATTTAATTTTCAATTAAGTCTGAAAGGAGATTCATCGTATTTACAGAAACCCTTCGGAAACTTGAATCCTTAACATAGAGACCTTGCGAGGTAATGTGACTTCTAACTTCTTATGAAATGTATTTTCCGTATTTAATACATGCATCTTCTCTATTTTTCCCTTGAAAATTTTCAAAGTGTTACGGAGTAAATAGAATATGGTTCTCCAATTAACATGTGATTAATGCAGAAGTTAAAAAATTGCTTTTATTCTTTGCATTCTCAACCTTCTATATGTGGATTTTTCCAGCAGTGACATTATCATTTGAAGCCAAATTTTATTCCTCTTTCTTTGCTAACTAGGTCATTTCCTTCACTGTTTTGTTTGGGTCCCTAGGTGTATTATAATATATTATCTACTGAATTTTATCTGTATTGTAGGCCATTTTACAGTTTAACCATGTTTCTAATCTTTGTAATATTAGGAAGAACAACATAGTAATTACTGTGTGTACGCAAAACTTGCCTTTATAGAAACCCAACCTTAATTTTTGATTTCTTATAAGAATAGTAAAAGAAAAACTACAATTCACAGGACAGGTTATTTTTGGGTGGAATGGGGTGGATAAGATTGGGGCATCTAGTAGTAGGTTACTGATTCATTTTGTGCACAGAGAACCTCAGAAGCACGTGAGACCCACATGCCTGGTCAGCATTGGCTATCACTTCTCCAAATAATGTGACAGCTTTGCCTTTCTCTTTGGCAAGAGCCTGTATACAGTAGGTACTCAGTAAATATTTGTTGAAAAGACTAAATAAAAAGATCAACACTCTCTTTTCTTGATTTTATACCCATCATCCTATCTGAGGAAGAGTTGGGGGAGAGCAGGCATAGAGAGAGATGCTTTGGGTGTTATTCTCACAATGCAAGCATACTGTATTTAAAGCAACTTGTCTTCATGACTCTCATCATTCTGGAGACTTCTGTCAATTAGCCAGTTCTGTTCCAATATCAGTTTCAAGCCCACTCCAGAGAGCTACCTTGTGGGTTCAGGGAAACAATTTTGACTTGTCATGCTCTAGAAGGTAACCTTTGGAACCAAACCAAAGATGATTAATTAGCCTGTTCTAAGAGTG
The DNA here is from genome assembly GCA_004026585.1 of Noctilio leporinus. Taxonomy (NCBI): domain Eukaryota; kingdom Metazoa; phylum Chordata; class Mammalia; order Chiroptera; family Noctilionidae; genus Noctilio; species Noctilio leporinus. The sequence continues at coordinate 304,343 of PVIW01001070.1, read as the reverse complement.
CTTCAAGAAGAGAGCTTGTAACAGAGAGGTTACAGAGGATTCTACTCTAGTCTATTTTGAAAGACATTGTAATTCTAGAGCAATTTCGGGGATTTGAAGGCTCTAAAAGTTACACTGAAGTTGGGAGCATGAACTAGAGTTCATCTCCCAGGTCAATGCTGGAAAACAGTGGCATAATAAAACGTTTCTGAGACTGGAAAGAAAGAAAAGTTAGGGAGAGGGACCAAAAGGGAAATGGAGGAGGAGAGGAAGGTATGTGGAATGATTGTGAAGAATTTGATGATGGCAAAATAACCTTTTCTTCCCTCAATTATCTTTATTTTTAAAATTTATTTATTTTAGGATTTTATTTATTATTTTTCAGAAATAGGGGAAGGGAGAGAGGAAGAGAGGGAGAGAAACATCAATGTATGGTTGCCTTTCACCTGCCTCCAGCTACAGACCTGGCTGGAGACCTGACTTGCAACCTGGTTATGTTGCTCTGGCTGGGAATTGAACCAGTGACCTTTGGGTCAATTATCTTTTATAGCAGAGGTACATGATGCTTTACCTGGTGGGTGCTGGGAATGCAGTCTTCTTTTAAAATAATGAACTCTGACCTTGGCTCATCTTGGCCCCTTCAGGAGGTTTTTGAAGTAACACCGCACTCTCAGAAGCCTGAGTTCTGAAGGACTGTGGTTTTTGTTGTTATCTGTTGAATTTTGCTATCAGTGAAATTCAATCAGATTGAAGGCCCATTGGGTACTGTGGTAAAACTTATAATTTAAGAGGGTATAGCAAGACACAGAGATGACATGTGTATTAGAATTCATGGGGAAACAGAGTCCCACAACAGTCTTAAACAAATGAGTTGAAATGTAAAGAAATTGTGGTAATTCCTGATGTAATGAGCTCTGTCACGATCAATCTGTATGAAAATGAATATTTATAGCTCAAATGAATATTAAAGAATCGAATAACATGATTTTAGAAATAAAAAGGCCAAATTTTTTAAGTTTTAAAGGAATAAATAGTTTTCAAGGACCAGTATTTTTGATTTTCAATTTCAGAGCAATGTGAAGAATTTTCCTGTGGGTCTGGAGACCATACTAAAGTAGAAAAAGAAATTTGTGATCAGTTATTGTATATAGCTCTTCCCTTATCTCCAGAGAACTTCTGGAAAGGTGGTAGTGGTTAGAAAGTGATTAAAAATACTGGAGAGTAAAAATACTTAAGGACATCAGAAAAATTTAAAAATTGGCAGATTTGTCTCTTTGCTGTGCTGGGGGTTGGGGCAAATAAGAAGGAAAATCTTCTCCATTCCACCCTGGCCACTCTTAATCAAGCACTTTTTTTGGGTCCTGCCAAGTCTGTTGGTACTTTTTAGCTGCAGAGGTCTTGAGGAGTTACACAGCAAATGTCTTCTAGGGAGCCTTTCCTGCATATGAGTAGGTCTGTGTGTGGGTGTGTGAATCTCCCTGAATGAAAAATGACACCAGTGATTTCTATAAGCCAGCAAATATTTCAGAGATCATTAAATGGTCTAACAGATGAGTTTCTATTGATCAGCAGTTGCTTTCTTTAAGTGTGTTAATAATTGAACACTTTTTATTTATAAATGGACTCAACATATATTTTACTCTACTGGTTGTTAAATAGTTTAAAAGTCACTCTGCCTACATATTCAAGACAGTCTTCAAGATGCTTCTCGAAGGGCTTTCTCCATGAAGTTTTCCCTTCATTCTCTAATAGGTGAGGATGGATGCAGTGTATCAGAGCTTCTATGGCTATAGATTCTTAAGTTAGGAAAGATGAGTCTGATTCCCTGCAAAAATAATTTCTCATTGTCTCTCCTTGGAGGTGGTTACTTAAATGCTGAAGAATTCATTTTTTTAAAAAATGTATGCTGAAAAAATATGTGACATTACATTAAATACCAAAAGTCTGAAATAAGTATCAGAAAATGTACATTTTAGACTTAGTTATATTACAATCCTTATTGGTAACATGACCTTATGTGAAGCTCTTTCTGTACTTCAGTTGCCACATTTATAAACCAGAATGGGTGACTCCTATTATTCTTACTGTTTGGGGTAGGTGTGAGGAAAAAAAAAAAGAAAAAACATATATATAGTTAGAAAATGCAAAGAATTGTGAAATTATAATCCTCCAAATGATAATGATGATGATGGTCCTTATGAAAATACAAAATAATTGAGTGAAAAGTATCACTTTTGAGCATAGAACAGCCTCAGTCTGACTAGGGTAATACCTTGAGGATACTTAATTCCTTTAAGACTTCTGGTGAAACTCCTTAACTCATGCAAGTCTATCTGCTTTAGTAAAATTTTGAAAAATTTCCCTTTTACGTGTCTCTCAAGTGCGTTATTCCTTCCTGTATCTCTCAATCATCTCTAGAACATATTTTTGCAAAAGCCGGGTCATGTTTTTCTTCTGCTTTCTGTTGCCTTTTGCCATCCTGTCAGGTCGCCTTCTTTTAGTGCAGAGGGCTTGTCTGTTGTCCCTTTTGGTCTCTTCTTCCTCAATCTCCCAAGTGCCACTTCTCCCACAGACTGGATTGCATGGTTTAGAAGGTCCTTCAGACTCAGGTTCCAGCCTATTTTGTGTAAAGCATTATCTCTCCTTATTTTAGCCTTGTTTTCACACACTATATGACTCACTAATTATTTGATCACATCATGCTCTTTCTTGCTTTTGTGCCCTAGATGCTGCTCCTTGGTGGAAGAATTTCACTTGAACTCCATGAGGCAATAACAATCTACCTCCTCTATTTTCAGAGCACCATACCCATCCATCTATACTTTCCCCTTATTTGTTTCCAGCCAGGTCTCCCATGAAGTTATGAATCTCATACATACTTGTCTATCTTCCTTGTCAGTTTCAAATTCAAGCATCTCGCACAGTTCCTGGCTTATAGAGGCTATTCAACACACAAAGATGAATGCAAGGATGAAAAAGCAGTATCATGCAAAGCAAGATGAGTGGTGATACCACAAGGCTTCAATAACAAAACAGTTTAATGACAATTTTACACATAAAAATAAGTTTTCTAGTTGGACATCAATTTATTTAATTAGGTGGCTTTCCTCTGTCACAATTATCTTGCTTTGTCTGTTTCCTTCTTAGTATAAGAATCTTTGTTTTTTGTGATGATATGAGCTACATGAGGCATAGTGTCATTACATCATTCCAGCTGGGAGTAGTGAGAAATACAAGGCTTACTCTCAGTATCAATGCATCCAGCTTCCAACTTCTAGGCTTCATTTTGTCCTCTGATTAATATGCACAATACATGCATGCATGCATTAAGGATGATAGATTTATTAATATTTTCTGCAGTTTGTTTATGAGAAAAAGTAAGTTTTCCTTTTTAAGTCAGTAAAAGATTGTTATTAGGGAAAAACTGAGAGAGTAATGAAACAACTGGGCAGACTTAGCTGAATCTGTCAACAATTTCTCATAGAGGAAATCATCACTGTGAGTGTCCAGTTCATAAAAATGAGCAAGGTCAGTTCATGTTTATCCTTGGCTTGGTGACCATTCACCTAGGGTCCATTAAGAGAGCATTATGCAAGTTGGGGTGGGGGCGGGGGGTGCTTCAAATGTCTAAGAAGCATGACCTATTTTACTGGAATAGCTCTGTGGTAGGTAGACTAATATCCTCTCAAAAATTACAATATCCTAATCCTGGAACCTATGAATATATTACTTTACATAGCAAAGGGAATTAAGATTTGCAGATAGAATTAAAATTGTTTATCAACTGAGTTTGAGACTGATTATGTGAGATTATCCAGGCAGGCCCAGTCTAATTATATAGCTCTTAAAAGTGGAAGAAGAGGCAGAAGGGTGAGAAAGATATTATGTGAAAAGGACTCAACCTGCCATTTGTGGCTTTGAGGACAGAAGAAGGGGCCATGAGCCAAGGAATGTTGGCAGACTCTACAAGATGGAAAAGGCAAGGAACTGAATTCTCCCCTAGAGCCTCCAGAAAGAGCCTTGCAGACACCTTGATTTTAGCTTATTAGGCCTGTACTGGACTTCTGACCTATGGAACTATAAGATGACACTCTATTTTTGTTAAAGACACTAAATTTTTGGCAATTTATGACAGCAATAAAACACTAATAGAAGTGTGAACTTTGTGATATTTTCTTATATTTCTGTTCATAAACATATGACAAAACAGTTTTGAAGACTAGTATACCACTGTTCAAATGATCTGGGTAATCTGAATAGATATCATCTTGACTTGATAAACAGCACCTAACTTGTCTACACAGACTGTTAAAATATAAGCACCTTAATTTCATTTTTGGAAACTTTATTTCAGGAAATTTGGAGGAATTAAATTTATTGGTGTCCAGATGCAAAATAATAGATCAAAAGCAGCCAAAGTGTCAGGAAAAAACCACATCTTAATATTTTTAAAAGCTCAGCTTAAAAAAAAAAAAATTGATCTGATTAATTATTAGCCAAGTTTTGAAACAAGGTGGATCCACCCAATCTTATTTTTAGATAATACGATGGATACACTTTCAGTGTCAATCTGTGAACAAGAATTCCTATTAAGCAGAAGTTCATCTGGACTATATCATCTGCAAGATCAGCTCTGAGAGAAATGAAAGAATGTGAAAACGGAGATTTTTTGAGAATGAAATTATGCCTTCCGCCACGCACCCACACCAATGTTGTTACAGAACCTTGGGGAATTTACTCCAATGTTTTCCCTACTCTCAGTGTTCATTGCTTCAGTTCCTCCTATCAGTACCTCTTGAGGTCAGAAAGTTTCACCTTTTCAGCTTGGAAGGCTTCTGAGCTAACCAGAAATCAAAATGGGTGCTGCTGCATTATGTCAGAGCTGTGTGTTTAGTCTGCTCTCCTAGAAATAATCAAGAAAAGTTATACATGAAAAGACACAGATGCTCCTTTCTCAGAAATAGTTTCATTCTTTTGAAGTATAATATGAAAAAAAATCTAGTTGAAATCTAGAACAATATTTGTTTTGTATATCCATATATACTATATTAATTTTAATTATAAAGGTTAACTAAATATAAATATCCTCTGGAAAATGCCTATGAATGAAATATATATAAATATTTATTACTGTATTATATACTATATGTAATGCACAGCAGTTAATATTTATCCTGTTAATGCTGACTCTTGGTCCAGAATATTTCTTTGAAAATTCACACTAAGTTGATATTTTATTATTTAAAATTTTTTTCTTTTTAATATTTTATTTATTATTTTTAGAGAGAGGGGAAGGGAGAGAGGCAGAGAGGGAGTGAGATATTCATATATGATTGCCTTTCACCTGCCTCTAGCCATGGACCTGGCTGGAGACCTGGCTTGTAACCTGGTTATGTGCCCTGGCTGGGGAATTGAGCCAGCAACCTTTATGTTTACAGGCTGGCATCTTATCCACTGTGCCACCAGCCAGGGCCTTGAGGTTTTACTATTTATTCTGACTTATAACTGAGCATAGTTGTAGAAAAAAGAACATTTATCAGACTCCTTATCACTGTAGAAAAGTCATTGAAGAGGTACCTAAAATTAAGTTGCCCCAAATTAATAATTTTACTTATTAACGTATATGATTACATGAAAAGGGCCCAGATTAGAAATGTTTTAATATATAAATTCTGTTATGAATTTTATAATTAAAAAGCTATCTGAGTGATAGTTCAAGGAGTTATGTATGACATCTGTAGCTGTGTAACCCAAATTATACAGAATGTCTCTACTTGTCAACTACAATATAACCTGTTTAAAAATATATACAGTGAAACATGCATCATCTTAAGAGAAGCAGCTAAGTAAATAACTATAAACATTCAATGAATACCAGTTTCATTTCACACTTTGTTTTTATTTCCTAAATGGGTCAGAGAAGGACTATATCCCATACATTACGAAACTAATACTAGTGTAATAAAATTTATTTTACCATTCTATTTTGGAGGGGGCAAAAGGCCACAAAAAACCCCAATAACAAAAACAAAACTTGCAGATCACCATTTGGCTCTCTCTCACTCCCTTCCCTGGACAGCACTTACAACTGACTTTTGAGGAAAAACAAATACATTTTTTAAAACGTTTGGCTTCTTGTGAGTATTTTCCAGTTTACATTATATTTCAGGTTACATTTTAAAAACCTCCTCAATTCTTGTTTCGACACTTTCGTTTTTCACCCAGCTCTATTTGTTCTTATAGCTGAGACGTATTAAGTTCACACCTCATCAGTTATTCTAATAGAATATAGAGTTAAGTTCTTATGACTGTAATTAGTTCCACTTACTACTGGCATGGAGTATTTGGTGCCAACCTCAAAGCGATTTTAGATTACATTTGCATTCACACCCTCTTTCTGACATGGCCTTTGGTCTCTCGGGGCAAACACCAGCTCCTGGCTGCCCTATGACTGGCTGGGCTGAATGGGACAGAGCCTTATGGCTGGCAGCTACCAGTTGGGCACTGTGTCTGTTCTGTGTAGCTGAGAACAGCGTTCTCACTGGTAAGCAGAGAAAGCATCTGATACAACAAGCTGATAGCCTGAAAGGTTGGGGATTCACATTCATGATATTTAAGCGGATTTTAGGTTCATTGACTTACTTCCAAGAATTGGGTAACATGTTATAGTTTTGAATGATTTGTTGGCTATTTTTGTTATTCTTTTAAATTCCCAAAGAATGAGAAAAATACCCAGTGGGAATGTTGATGTGAGCAATGGACTTAATATGTCATCAGCTGTGGCATATCATGTTGAAAACCTGAAAGGAAAGCCAATCTTGCGTCAGAACCCTTCCCAGTTAGAAAAAGGCTCTTCCATTAGGAAGAACCAACTTCGAAAGAAGTCTTGATTGAAATGAAAGGTTTGAGAACCTTGTTTTAAGTGCAGGAGAGAAGGCAGGGGGGTGGGGAGGTAATATTTATTAGAAATAAATATTTGCTGCCACAAGGAATCACAGGGGTTATCAAGAGTATAATAATTCAGCAATAAGGAATTCATTTTTTGAACAGGTGTCCCTGTGCTAAGTAAAAATGAGTTCTAACTTTTATTTGAAATTAAATAAACATATACATTCTGGAATAGAATATTGCATATTTTCATTATCCAAACTAAATTATCATAAATTCACTTAAAATTACTTTCTGGTGACTCCTGAGATAAAGTGCCTGTTTCCACCTAGAAGTTAAAACACACTATGCTCTTTTAAAATGTATTTTCTTCATATATTTGACCATATCAATAATAGTCATGAAGAAGAGCCAACCAAACAAGTGGGATTTTAGGACCCAAAGATGATAGTAGTAAGAAGTGATATTTTAGGTCTATTCACAAAAAAGGAAATAAGTTCCCTGACACCAGAGCTCCAACTGCTTTTGCAACAGGCTTGTACTTCAACTTCCTTTTCTGCTTAGTCATTGCTCTGACTCCCACTCTGAGATTAATTGCGTGACCCTTGGAGATGAATGATCTTCCACTTAATCTTAGCCAATGCAATCTGGACAACTTCAGGGTTGGTGAGGCTCCTCTTGGGTGGTTTTCATTTGTTTTAAAAACATTAAAGTATCTCATAAATCTATATTTATTATATTGGTGAGTAATCTACTATAATTAAATGTGAAATGCTGAAGACAATATTAAGGTAACATTGGGGTCACAAACCTCTCTTTATGGTGGTTTCATGGCTACAAAAATACTCTGGAATATGCTTTCACATTTCTGTCTGCATCTGCTTAACATTACAAAATAGCCAGCAGAATATCATTTTTAGATGGGTACTTTATAAGTGTTTTAAAACAAGAGTAATTTTAATAATACATTCATAATGCTTATAATAAAACAATTTAAGAAGAATCTTAGAATATGATTACTAATGCCTTTATTCATTATAATGTGTCCTGACCAATATTAGAAAACTTGGTAAACTAGTCTTAAAGAATACAGTCTTTAAGAATATCCACATTAGAGCCCTGGATGGTAGCACAGTGGATAAGGCGCCGGCCTGCGAACCCAAAGGTCGCAGGTTCGATTCCCCAGCCAGGGCACATAACAAGGTTGCAAACCAGGTCTCCAGTCAGGTCTGTGGCTAGAGGCAGGTGAAAGGCAACCATACATTGATGTCTCTCTCCCTCTCTGCCTCTCTCCCTTCCCCTCTTTCTGAAAATAATGAAATAAAATCTTAAAAAAAAAAAAAGAATATCCACATTTGATACTAGGTCTAACTGTACTAGTTTTTAGACTGAGACCAGTATGGAGGTACAGAAATCAGTCTGAGTAACAAAAACAAACCAGCTATAAATACAAATTTGCAATCTGTGACTGTGAAGACACTATGATAAGTGTGCTAAAATTGACATTTGCATTATTGTCAGGGAAAAGAAGGATTTTAAAGTAGATTTAAAATGGAAACAAACACTTGTTTTTCAATGTATTTAAATTATCAAAAATTAGCACATTTCCTAGCACTTTACATCATTTACAAAAAAGTAATCAATGTCACCAGGCAATATTGTTTGGTAACTGAAGCAGTTAAATAACCAATAGCTACTGGCAAGCAACAGATAAACTGTAGGCAATTGAAGAAAGTAAGAGAATTGTTTGTCTTTCAAATATATCCTATATTTCACACCAGCAGAGCTCTTCTTTGAATTATCTGGGATTTCAATATTAAGAAAGATGTATTTCCCCACCCCCAACCCAACAAAATCTAAACACTGTGCTTTGGGACTTTATCTTCAGAGAGAAACTCTATTTTTTAAGTTAGACAAATGAATAAAACAAAATAAATAGCCACAGCAGAAGGTAAGCAACAGTAAAGGTCAAGTGTAGGAATAAAACTATAAATTAATGAATGTGTATTGGGAAAATGCATATGTTAGAAGACGAATGATAGAACATAAAGAGAATGAAGAAGTGAGCATTGGGTGAGTGCTTTCAGTGCTGGGAAAACCACCTTTTTTCATACAAGTGTGCCATGCAATCTATGCACTAGAAAGTTTTAAAATGGAATCAGTTTCCATATATTTGTGTCTAAAGCCAGGGATCTAAAAGAAAAAAGTCTGAGTTCTTCACTCCTGTGATTTTTACAGCTAGTTTAAAAAGTGAAGCTCAAGCTGCCCAAAGATAGAAAGCTTCTTAATAAACCTAAACACTATTTCTACCAGACACCTCATCAAACTCAGGAAAATTTTACTAAGTACTTCAAATGGAAATTTATTGAATAGCTGATAATGAATACAAATAGATCATAAAATAAGCTTTGTTTAAAAAAAAAGTGTTGATGACTATACTTGCAGTGTTCTGACTTCATATGTACTATTTTTAAATACCGCATAGTATTTAATCTGAGGAAAATGGTACATTCTATTGGTCTTAAGAGAACATGGTTGCAGCAAGGTCCATCCACCTGAAAAGTGATGGTCCTCATCTTCCCATAGGACAACAGCAGCAACACAGCATCTAGCAAAGAGGCAGGTCTTTCCCGATGGGCATGTAGCCACTATTCTAAGACAAGGCTAAATTACGTGTTTGTGAAAATACACAGGCAAAGCCAAAATGGCAACCACCAATTAGCTCTTTCCATTAGAACATCCCTGATTTTGGGGAAAAAAAACTTTTTAATTATGCTTTAAGTGCTTTAGAAGGCTTAATGGACTGCTAGTAGGATTTTACCACATCTTAATTCTAAAAATCTGTATATAATTTAAAGAAAACAGATCCATGTGTTTCTGACTAACTTGCCATTAAGCTTATTTTGCAAGCTCCATTTCATGTCTAAAAAAATATTTGAAAGCCTCATGCCTCTTTACATGTTTAAGTCTGCTAAGAGCAAAACATGACAAACACACACAGCATCAGGAATGGGCTGGCCTTGGACATCCCAAACTAAAGGCTATATCTAATAATATTACTACAGGAAATAAATGCTCCCGTCCTTTTGCAAACAAGTACCTTTTGCCACTGTGGAGGCGCACTGTGCGTTTATCATACTAAAATGAATCTTATTCAGTGAGCACTTTCCCTTGTTTCTCAAGCTAAGCTATTACATTTCTAGGAGGAGTTTTGCACCATTGCCTTAGCTTCCATCTCACGTGCCTTCAACAGATGTCTTCAGCAACTGAGAGCAGTGTGTGATTTTTCCATATAGTTGTGAGTTCCCAAAGAACAAACCAAAAGTCATGCTGCATCTGCTATGTTCGCACATGCACATTGTGTTCTCTCTTGGAACTCTGTCCATTTCCAGCTCACTGCAGGCTTGGAAGTCCCCTGGGGTTGGAACTTTGCTCCATGTCTGGCATAGCCACTGACTCACATGACACTTGGGAGACCATATATACAGTACTTCATAAATTTAGTCGAAACTCTGAACCTTTGAAATGCATTTTTTAGTGAATTTCATTTTTCTGTCTCAAATGTTATTTCATAGTTGGAAGGGGTATTAATTTTCACGACCTTTAAAAAAGTCAAACAAAGATCTTTATGAGGATCTACATTTAAACATAATGCTGTGAAAATTGCGTAAAGCACTTAGAGCCTGAAGGTCACCGACTCTATTGATCGACAGTGTCTTTGTTTAGACAAAACGATGTTGGCTAACTAACTATTTACTACATTTGAATATGATGTTGGCAATTTGTGAAAACCATTTGGCTTTAAAATATCATTGTGATTTGAGGCGAAAGGGGAACCATTGGCCAATTTGCTCATTAAGTTCAAGTTTGTTCTTTGAACTTCAGAATGGTCGTAAAATACAAAGGGAGACAGCAGATTTGGTGGTAGAAATAGAACATCCTCACATTTATCAGCAACAGCAGTAACAATAAGAAAAAATGACTAATGCCAACCAAATGTGTAGTGAGTATAATTAGAAAAGGTCAGCCAAATAGAAATAACTGGCAAACTGTTGAGAGAGACAGCATGAGAAGGGTGGATTAATAGACCAAAAAATCCAGGTTCTAGTCCTGATGACATACTCAATGCCTTGATTTCCTCATTTTTAAAATGGAGTTGATAATTACAATGCAGAGATGCCCAGAATATTTAAAGAATTACACGAGCTAAATATACAACTTGCCAAGCTTTAGACAAATCATATTAGTAAATCACAGCCTAATTGGAAAGAATTTATGTCAATGGATATGGTTATTGAATTTGAGTAAAGACGTACAACCCTAGCAACTTACCGTCTTGTCCTTTTGGCTTTTTGTAAGGTGATTTGGGGTCCATTGTAATTCCCTTAGAAGGCCATTTTTACTTCTTCAATAACTAGAAGTTATTTTAATCTCCATTTTAATCATCTTTTTAGGTTCCCCAAACAATATAACCATGTAATCAAACTACTGTGTTTTTTCTTCTTAGTGTTTAGGGGTGAATAAATCCCCTTTCAGTTATGCTCTTCAGTGGGAATCCATGGAACATTAGGATTTAAAGCAACCCAGGATTTGGATATTATGTTTTAAACTTTTCTGATTATAAAAGCTGTGCATGTTAAACAATTTAGTTGTAGGCTATGAGATCAATAGTTAGGGGCATATTAATGACTCATAAGCCTGTTTTCTAGAGTAATCTAGGCTTGTGAAAGAGGCTTTTTAGTTTAAAGGAAGAGTTTCATGGCAATCCAATGTTTAATATAAGAATTGAAAATACTTTTATGTTTCCTATGAAACTGTGGTGTTTGCAGTTAGAGGATTCTGGATCACATGTTGGTAGTTTTACTCTTTTCATTATTCCAAATACATATATTCAAGCCCTTAGGGTCTTAAACTAACTTATTTTTAAAATTTTAGTATTGCACACACATTTTTAGTTAAGCAATAAACATCTGTCATCTGCCATTTATTAATATTAATTATAAATGGTCAGTGGCTCATGGGATCCAAGTAAAGCAGCTGAGATTTCTCTAAATCTGACCTCCTTAGAGTTTATGTAAAAAGCGTTCAGAGTACTTCTGCTAAGCTCCTTGCCAATTTAAGGCTGGTTTGGAACCTAGTCTTTTAGATTATGTATTTAGCCATCAAAAAAGAGGATATAAATGACATAAATACTGAAGAAAGCATTGCGCCAGGGTATTAGGTAGGAGAGATAACAAGAAAAGAGATCCTTCAAAATTATATGCTGCCACACATTACACATTAGTACCAGTTAAAGGTTACATGTACAGTGTATTACAAAATGCTACAAAATTTCAGTTTTCTTTTTTATAGAGTTGCAGCTATAGATGACAAATGTGGAAATGACATTTCTGTAAATTAATATAAGTGAATATGAACTTAAGGAGAAAACCAAGAAACGAACAGCATGTTAATGTGTCCCTAGGGGACTTGTGTTCACAGCCTATTTCTTGTCACCTTGAACATCCTACAGCTATAGCACAAAACACGCTACGATGACATCTGACAGAGCCCGAGTGATGGTGTGGCAGGGCCCATGGATACATTTCTCCCTTCCGAGATTCAAGCAATTTCCCTAAAAAAAAAACATTGCGTGTAACTCTAGTAAAAGGTCTATAAGCATATCAAGTTCAGGTTTTTATCTGAATCTAATTAAAAAACATAAAAGGGATTTTATAAGCTATCTTCTTTAATGGCTTTATATCAAGTACTCTAGCACGGGGTTCTTGGTTGGTTAGGCCTTACTTCAATACAAGCACTTCTATATTTTTTGATGATTTTAAATTGTGGTAAAATGCACATCGCATAAAACCACTTTTATCATATTTGAGTGCACAGATCATTGGAATTAAGTACATTCACACTGTTGGGCAACCATCACCACCATCCATCTCCACAAAATTTTTTGTCTTGCAAAACTGAAACTTTGTACCTGTTAAAGAATAACTCCCTGCTCCTCCCTCCCAGGTCCTTGATAATACCATTCTGTTGTTTGGCTAATGAATTTTGTTACTCTAGGTATCTCATATAAGTGGAATCATGCAAAATGGCTTTTTGTGACTCGTTTACCTCACTTAGCATCATATTTTTAAAGTTTAAAATATGTAACACATGACACAATTTTTCCCTTTTAATGCTGAGTGATAATATTCCATTGTGGAGATATATTTATTTATCTATCTTTAAATCTATATCATCTATCTATATTTATACATATACATGTGTATCACATTTCATCTGGATAAACAAAGTTATGAATGGGCATTTGGATTGCTTCCTCCTTTTGACTACTGTTAATAATGCTGCTATGCACATGGATATACAAGTATCTCTTTGAGACCCCTGCTTTCAATTATTTTGGGTATATAACTAGATGTGGAATTGGTGGATCAGATGGTAATTCTATTTTTAAAGTTTTGCAGAATCACCATGCTGTTTTCCATAGTGGCTCTACCATTCTACATTTCCACCAACAGTGCACAAAGGTTTCAATTCTCCACATCCTCCTCCACAAAGTGCACTTCTATTTTTATCTGTTTTATATATTGAGTTCTGCATATGATTTCAATAAAGTAGAGGGGTCTGTTACTAAAACCCCTTGTAAAATGACTTTTCTCATCCAATCTTCTCATCTTGTAAGCATCTGTAGATAGCCCAGGGATGTACTACCAGGAGCAAAGCAGGGCTTCTTAGTAAAATGCCCATAAAAAAGGCTGCTCTCCTTATGAGAAAACTCTTGCCCCATCTCTTCATCTCCTGTTTTTTTTTTTTTTTTGGTCCCCTCTTCTGGTGTTCCTTCCCAGACCACATTTCCAGGTAGAACTCTTTTGGTCTCATGCTTAAAATCTGCTTTCTGGACTCCCTGGCCCTGTGCCACACCAGAATGAGAACAAACTCACTGAGAAAGGCCCATTTCACTGAAGGGTGACTGTCTCTTTGCCTTGCAGCATCAGAGTAGATGGCTTCCCTTGCTATTTAAAAAGTGGGCTGATGCGAAGTGATTCAGAAGAGGAGAAAGCAAGTAAAGCTAGCATGGTAATACACTGTGAAATATCTGTATATATAGCTCCACATGTTGAACTAGCACTATCAACACAGTTGTTAGTGAAAAATAAGCAAACAATGTTAAAGAAATAGTGTCCATAAAGCAGCATGCTGTAGTAGAAACTGCAATGCGCTAGGATTGAGATAAGGTCACTTGGGCAAAGTCATCCAATCTCTTCGGGTGGTAGTGTTATTTATTGCCCAAAACAGGAGAGGTGGACTGTGCATCTCTGAGATCCCTTCTGACTCTCTCATCTTGATTTTTTATAATTGTTATGACTATACAAGAAAAATAAGATTAGCCCTAACATGCAGAATACATTAATATTTAAAATGTGCACATCATTTTATTTAACCACACAATGTTTGGGACTCCATTTTATATTAAATATCACTATTATCAAATGCTTAGCATGTGCTAGACATAAGCCTAACTTTTATACACTCATTAACACCTCACCGCATAACTCCTCGAAATAACTGTGAGATAGTTACTGCTATCTCCATTTTACAGATGAAGAAAACAGGGTATAAGAAGGCTAAGTAATTTGCTAGAAGTCATAGAACTGGTTAAAAGCACAACTGAGATTTGAAAACAGGTATGGGGTTCCACTATTTTAAAGACTATGATGTATCAACTCTTTTACCTCTGCTAGAAAGGGAGCACATCTGTTTATTAACATTATAGAGATTTTTATTGTAGTAATAAAAGCAAAATCAGGAAAAAATTTACTATCCCTGTATGCCATTATAGTATATTACATATTTACCACTCTGGGATCTTTACATACCATTATTTATATTAAAATTAATGCTTTTATTAAAAACAAAACAAAGAACCAAGGAAGCAGCTAATCCAGAGTTGAACTGAGCTAGTTCTGTCTTTCAACTATTTTAGTACTTTTGCAAGTCTTAAACATTATATTTTGAAGAAATAATGAGTCAATGAGCAGGTAATTCTTTGAAGACTGAAGAAACCTGCAGGTGTGGCAGGAAAAGATGATAAGGCAAGATATGAAGTAAGAAGAGGGGCACTAAGGGCATAAAACATGGTAAGAAACCAAAGGGCTGAGGGAGAGAAATTACATGGCAACATTCCTTTCTCCTGCATGTTTCAAAGCTAAATTTGACAAACTGACTAAGTGTGAATCCATCATAGTTCTGCCAATGAAATACTTTAGTAAACTGTCTTAGTTATTGAAACAAACCAAATTGCTTTATGATTTTGGTGTTGCATGCAAAGCAGATGTGTCATATCAGACACTTACAGTGATACTTATTATTCTGAGAGATATTTCACTATCATATATCCACATTTTACTAATTATATTATGGAAAAGTAGGCTATTATTTCTGTCAATTGGCGTAATAAGGCTGCAATTAATTAGTTACAAACCACTGATCCTAACTATGCATACATTTCTATGTCTGTCTTACTTTTGGAATTAGTAATTATTCATCTTTGCCAAGTGTGAATTTACTATGTTGATATTTTCTTGCCAAAAATGTGATATTTTATAAAACATCAATAAAAAATAAGTGGCACTGTTCTAAGCTTCTACATTTTATACAATGCAAAAGTGAAGGACTATCTCATCTCAAATGCACATGTTTTGCATTCAGATATAAAACGTAATTGGACTCAGTTCAGAAACTCTTTCCTAAATCTGATTCTTTGCAAAAAAATGGGAAAAGCAGGCCTTGATAGTAGAAACAACAAATAAACAAAACAACCCTTTACAAGGCAAATTTCTCAATTATGGCAGCGTGAGCTCACAGGGGCTCGAGTTATGACCCGGTAGTGTATAAACAGTATAAACAGAAGAGTTCAGTAATTAGGTTTGAGTGAATTTGAAAGTTCCAGTGGCCTGGTGCATAATTGAGCAAAAGGTCATTGCCCACGCTGGTACATTTCACACGGAACATGCAGCAGCTAGAAATGGAAACGGACATGTTTTTCCTTCAGCTTGCACAGAATCAATCCCAGAAATCATATGAGTAGTGGATACTTTTTCTGTTCATTTTGGAGCCAGTTTGCTCACATTAAAAAGTTTCTAGCAAACCAGAAAAATCAGGAACAAACAAAAAAGATTATAATATTATTAGCATTATGCTGGACATGCCTTTCGAAGTCTAAAATAGATGGAGGAAACCTGTGCTTACTCCCCCTTAGTTACATTTTTTTTTTCTTAAGTAATATTGGGAAGAATCGCCTTACAGAGGAGTATAAGTTTCTAAATTTTGTAAATTTTGAAGCGTTCAGAGTTCAAAAGTGCTCCTCTATTTCAAGGGGCCATTCGCAACTCTTGTTGGTTTAGCCTAGTCCCCTGTGTTGTTCTGTGTTGTTTCCACACAGAATTGCCACTCAAAGTGACCCACATGGTCATTGACTTCAACAATGGGCCTGTGACTTAGGCAGCAGACCAGTCACGGTACTCCAGTCCCCCTGCCCCTGTGATTTATTCAGGGGTGCATATGTGACCCACACAGGGTCCATCTGAGTCCATTCATGGGAGGGGATGAATGAGCACTTAAAGAAACCACTATCCTTTTGGGTGGAGAGCAATGTGGATAGATGTAGGGCTGCCCAGCGCCACTTGTCCCCTGTGTAGAGAAAGACTCTGTGCCACAGCAGAGAACATGGCCAAAACAATGAGACCAGAGGCAGATTAGTCGAAGTGGTGAGAATGAGCCAAGTGATATTGTTTAAGCACTTACACCAAGTTGTGCCTAATAGTTTTCTATTTGCTTAAGGTAGTTTGAAATTTGCCATTTTCAACTAACATGGCTGATGAATATAGAGGCAGATTAATCGTGAGCTTGGTGAAAAAGGATTATCAAAGGACAATAAAGACTGATATGTTGTTTTCCTGTTCAAGCAATAGTTACATATATTTTAGAATAATGTATCTGGAGAAATGAAAAGATGAAAAGAAAAATTATAAAAAAGCATTTCCAATTTACAACATGAAAAATGGGGTACTTGAAACAAAAGTTAAAAGGATTGGGGCTACTCATCATTCAACATTCTCTTCCTATCTAAAGCACTGTTTCTTCCTTTGTAAAAACACATGCAATGGTTATTTCTATTGTACTTTATAATTTGCAAAGGGCAGAATTGGAAGAATACAGAAAAGGCCAGGCCAAGATACCTTCATGCACATAACAAATATGTATTAAAGCACCCGTTATGTGCTAGAGGCTCTTAGGTTTTTAGGATATAAAATGAACAAAAGAAACAACAAAAAAGGGCCTGCCATTATGATTCTTACATTTTAAATGCTGGCATCATGGTTTATGTCATCCCTCAAGGTAATGAGCATTGATGATCAGCTGGCTTGTAACATATACCTGTGTGGGCAGTGTTCATCTTTGCAATTTGCTCCATCAGTAGCTGGCATCTTCATTAGCCTTTGCTAACACATTTGCAAAGACCTTTGTTTACGCTGGCCCACATAAAATACCTCTGCATACTTTTCGTTTTGGTCTCAAGGTGAACATACATATTTCTTCCCATGACCAGCACATGGATCTGCTAATATGTGTTTTCAAGGTGGTTAAGTAGGGTTAAAGATACAGCTTGAGGCCATGGAACAGAACAGAGTTAAGGAGCCCTTTGGAGAAATGACCCCAAGACCTTGGCTTCATTTGCAGCCTGTTCTGGCCAACTGAGATCCCTGCCAATTAGGGGGGCTCCCTAGAGAGAGACTGGGACAGCATCAGCATAAATTTAAATTTTGGACCCCCAAGTCTAGTTTCCAAAAGGGCCTTCTTGTCCTTTGCTAATTACAAAGTAAACATTGCTTCAGCAAAAAGACACTTCCTCCTTTCATGCTCCTGTCCTCTCTCCCACCTCCCTCATACAGTCACTGCTCCTAACTGCTGGTGTTGCTGAAACCTCTTTGGCAGAAAAGACACCCTACATTTGAAGGCACAAAAGAATTATTCTTTCCATAGATCATTATCCTGTTCTCCTTTTATCTACTCCAGCAACTTCTTCATAGCAGCGTCATACACTAACTTTGTAGACTGTTATAGCCTGGCAGAAAGGACTGGATGCTTGTCCTTAGACCTCCAAAGAGGTGTGACCAAACACATATAACCAGGTTACAATTACATTCTGTGATAGCATGCAAACAGAAATGTTCTCTAACCTGTTTACATTAATGCTGTATCACTTTTAGCATCATGAATGGCAATGAACCACTTAGATGGTTTAATTCTTATACATGGCTGTCAAAGCTGACTCTAGTTAGAATGACATATATTTTTTCCTGATGGACAAATCGAAACAGAGGTTTTTTTTAGCACAGTGGCTGGTGCCAGCAGGCTATCATTATTAACATGGACAGAATGGATGTAAATGGCAAATTCTTCAAAACCTCTTTAATTCACTATGTTTCTGTTCTTTACCGTATCCATTTCTCTTTCTGTTTAATCTTCAATTCAGTCCGTTCTACCTTTCATTTCTCTCTCTCTCTCTCTCTCTCTTTCTCTCTCTCTCTCTCACACATACTCTTAACTTTTGTAAATGACCTTACCTTCTCATTATAGGTATATTGCTTTATTTTTAAATATTTACTTATTTGTTACTTTTTGTTGACATTACAAAGGTTTCAGGTGTACAATTCTACAATACACCAAATGTATATTATATTGTGTGTTTACCACCCAAAGTTATGTCTCCTTCCATCACCATTTTATTCTCCTCCTCTTGCACTCTTCAAGAAAAACGGCCTTTCCTCTCCCTCTTCAGACCTTGTAGAACCCCTTGCCTCTTTGATAATGATAGAAGCACAGCAGGTTCTTTAGTCCTCAGCCAGCCAACTACATGAGGGAATCCAGGTGGAACTGCACAGGGCATCTCAACCTAAATTGTTCATCCACACTTACTGTCAGTGTCGTTTTAAGCCTCTGTGTTTTGGGGTTATTTGTTATGCAGCAAAAGCTAACTGAACAACTTTACTTTTATGCACAGGGTTTAAATAGTGGCAAAAGTATTGTTTGCTTAGGGGCTGAAGAATGCTTTGTGTATACCATTACCACTCTATTTAATAACCTGGCTCATGCTTGTTATGCCAACAAACATTAGATGTTTATAAACATCACAAATAATCTGAAAAAATAAAGGCATTTGTGGGTAACAGACTGTTGAGCTTATACGAGGACTTCTCCATGGCATTAGCAGATCATTTGCGTTGCGTGGGGCTGTCCTGTGCAATGTAGGACCTTGAGCAGTATCAGGGCCTTCATCCACCATAGCATTCCCTTCCCCCAAGCTGTGGTAATTGGAAATGTCCCCTGGGCAGCAAAATCATGCTGGGTAAGAGCCACGGTCTCTATGCCATTGTTATTTTGACTCTGTACTTTTTCTTTTATTATTGTCCATACCCAGGAGTCCTTTTTTCTTTTTGCTCAGTCCCTCCACCCTCTCACTACGCCTCCCGCCCCTCAACTAGCTGTTCTTTGCTTATTCTCTCTGACCTGTGTCAAAGGGCTAGTCCACTGACTGGGTGTTGGGTAGGAGCAGAAAGCTCTCACCCTCCAATGCTTAAACAGGACAAATGTCTGGAGGCCAGCTGGTCTTCCTCCTTGCAGTGAAGGTGGGGAGAGGACATCAGCCACATATTCTAAGCCAGTTGGCACCCTCCAATTTTGAGCTAATGAATCCATCTATTTGGATTTTGAGAGCTCTTCAGAAAATATTGGCTAAATATCTTGTTTTGAATTTGAATGAGTATTTAATATCAATTCTTCCTGTAGAAAACTCAACTATTCATCACTGAAATAGTTGTCATAAAGATTTTAATAAGTAAACTAACAAACAGGGGAGTATACTTAGGAATGAAGCAGACTCATTTTTAATTTTATTGATGTTTTAAAACTGTTTTTGCTGTAATTTTAAATATAGTGCTCAAGGTCAACATAATGCATGTTTATAATAGTGGCATTTGAAGGTGTGATTAACAGCAATTTGTAAATTAACATATAACTCATTTGTTTCCTTTGCATAAAACCTACCAGACTTCTACTTAACTTTTAATTTGAGGAAGGCACGTAAAGCAACTAGCAATATGTTCAAATAATGCAACAATTCCCACATTATTTCTTCCTTGGAAATGTCGCTGGACATTTAATTTATTTATATTTTAGTGGATTCCTGTTCTTTTTCTCTGCTGGGAAGGGTGCTACTTCTTCTTGAGACCAAGAAAGTAGACCCATTTCTTCCGTGACTACTCTTCTCTCTTTCTATCCTAAGAGTATGCACTGCATGGAATAAATTAGTATGTTCTTCATGCAGTTAGCTAAGGAACAAAATTTCTTTCATTCTCTGTGACTAGCTTAACATCTATAAGAAATTTTCTTCAGTAAGTTAAAAGAATATACAAATAAATAAGAAATGTGTTTGGTGACCCTCCTTCCCTTGTGCTCCCCACTTGCTGCACATACACGAAAACTATCCTTTTGCATCAAATGCAGAAACACGTATTTCATTGTCCTGCTTCACTTCCCTTTACTTAAGATGGTTACACCTAGTAAATCAAAAGAGTCAATAAATATGTTTATGACCATTGAAAGTGCATTTTCTTCTTGTTTATTTCTTTTTCAATATATTTGTTTTAATGCATATGTGATAGTAATCTATATGTTAGCCTTTATAATCTCTTAAAATATGTTATATATCTTTGATATTATATCTATATATAGAATAACCATTGTAATGGTAATAACTTATTAAAGCTAGTAATTCATGGAGAAGTTAAAATTGATTTAAAGGTAGTATGTCAGGTAAAGGAAAATAATCTTAAATGGTACAAAGAGTATATTAGATAAAATTTCATATTTGAGGCTACAGAAAGTGCATTTTTCTTTGAATATTTATTTATTATAATTATTCTAAGCATGAAAAGAATGTTAGTAAAGAAATGTGTGGGTATAAGATTAGCGCATATATATATATATATATATATATATATATGCATTTCACGACTGAATCAACCATCCTGTTACTAAAACCTAGTTCCTTCTATTATTCAGCCTCTCTGTGTACATTTTGAAAAGTCATTTCTGGATCTTATCATTCTCCCCTGGAGGACTTGCCTTTGGCAATTACAGCACAGCAGGAGAAATCCTGAACACAGGCTCTACACCTTTTCCAAATATGACTTATTTACCTTGTCTACTGTTAAGTTCTTTAGGCAGGGATGATAGATGTAAGTTTAAATGCAAGATTTGCAATCTAAATTTTATTTTAAAGCACCTTGTCCTTTAGCTTACTCCCCAAAAATGCTCCAGCCATGAGCCTTACAAATCTTATTTTATGAATCTATAAGGATTTATTAACAACTCAATAGTAGCTATGTCAGTAGTAGAGAAATCATGTTTTTATCATTTATTGTGTTTCTCTTTAACACTCTATTACATATAATGTACATATGCTGTATATATTATATACATCAGAGTATCTGAGTCTAAATGAGAGTATTCCCGGTAATATTATTTTGATGTAGCATAGTGGTCTGTCCAGAGGTTATAAATGCTTTTCTATTCAGTTTCTCCATGTTCAAAGCTACCATTAAAAGAAGCTAAGAAAGAGCCCTGGCTGGTGGCACATTGGATAAGGCACCAGCCTGGGAACCCAAAGGTCACTGGTTCGATTCCCAGCCGGGGCACGTAACCAGGTTGCAAGCCATGTCTCCAGTCAGATCTGTTGTTGGAGACAGGTGAAAGGCAGCCATACATCTCTCTCTCTGCCTCTCTCCCTTCCCCTCTCTCTAGAAATAATAAATAAAATCTTTATTTTATTTTATTTTAAAAAAATTATTTATTATTCCTAGAGAGAGGAGAAGGAAAAGAAGCAGAGAGGGAGAGAAACATCAATGTATGGTTGCCTTTCACCTGCCTTCAGCTCTGGATCTGACTGGAGATCTGGCTTGCAACCTGGTTATGTGCCCTGGCTGGGAATCAAACCATAAAATCCTAAAAAAAAAAAAAAAAAGGAAGCTAAGAAAATGATTAGGTTAGAGAGGTAAAGAAAGGAAGAAGAAGTGGTTTCCTTTCTATCTTAAATTTTTAGGCTACTTAAGAAATCTTTTTGACAGACATAAAAAGATGAATGAAGATTAACAAAAGTAGAACTGAATTTGGTATTTAATTATAACTGAAATTTGTGTTTCCTACTTGATTGTCTATATACTATCAAATTTGAAAAAGAATAAAACATACATTTTTACAGTTGTATAAAGTTCCTTTGCAAATATAAGATGTCACCATATGCTATCCAAGGGGAAGAAAAAGGACCAGAAAGTAATTTTTAAGCCAAGCTTATGTCACAGGTTACTATTTTTAAACTTCTTATGACATTATTTGTCTTATTCATTCTTAGTTTTGAAACCTGACATTTTCAATGTTAATGTTTAAACCAAGTGCTAGGAAACTATATTAGTTTCTCCAGTTAAAAAAATGTAATTAATATCATAATTAATTTTTTATTGGATAAGATTTTCTTTACTTATATTTGAAAAGCCAAGTGTACTGAATACTGGTAGTAAGGTAGAATCTTTACGGAAATAATAATATGAGTAAAAACCACCTGTAAGTAATTAAATTTTAAGAATACAGTAAACATAAGTAAATGTATGGCTATTGGAGCTTACCAACAAGTAGAGTAATGAGATATTTGATTTCTAAATCCAAGTCTTAAAATCTAAGATGTTTTTAATTAATTGGTAACAAATGCCAGCGAGACCTTTTCCACTAGCCAACTCTCATTCTTTACACTTAATTTTAATCAAAACCTCTTACAAATTTGTAAAAGCTTGCAAATTTGTCTTGATTGCTTATAATAACAATAAACTGTATGCATTCTGATATGGCCAGTTCATTTGGTACAGAGAAAGACACTTTGCATAGCCCAGGTGACCCATGTTCTTCCTTACATTAGCCAAGTTTATTCAAGAACAAGAATATTCCAGTTTGCATAGCACCTTCCTCTGTGTTTCCATCAAACTTGTTCACACATATATGATCCCTCCTACTCTATGATATTATTATTATCTGTTTAAACAACTCAAACCTCCATAGAACTCTGATAGAAACAATACCCTATTTGGTTGTGAACTTCCAAGGCTTAGCACCATGTGTGTCCAAAAAGTGAAAGTTCAATAAAATGATATTAAATGAATGAATGAGTGAAATAAGCATAGGAAGTTCAGCAACAGAGGCAGCCAAACTCTTTTTAAGTTAAAGTTAATTGGGATAGTTTGTTAACTATATATAGTTATATAACGCTATAGACCATATCTGTAGGTGGTGATGCTGAAGACATTAGTGAGAAAGATGAAAAAGTTAAACTTTAAAGGCCAACAATTTCTAGATGGAAATTTAAAACATCATATTAACTGGTATATTTCTCCTTGGTAATCATAAGACTTCAGAACAAGCCCTGGCACAATTATTTAATACTAATCTACAGGTTCTGTAATTTGGTATATAAAGTTAATGAGTGTAATATAAAAAAAAATGGAGAATAACATGTCAGTAATGCTTGTATTAGATTTATAAAATATGGTTTGGCTCCATCTCAAATGAAAAGTCAGTATTGAAAACATGTATCTATTTAAATACTTTAAAATCCCTATGTAACCTTTAAAATATGTTTAGCTACAGAAGTTTACACCATAACCACACTACTTTGGTTTGTTAGCAATGAAGAAAAAAAATAAGTTTATTTTCTAGTGTCTCTTCACCATGGGGTTGTACCATATGGTATTCGACCTTGTGTTTATGAGGCTCCCCAAAGCTTTCTAGGTGCTAGGAAGGTGGGGTAGAGAAAAATAATGCAACCTACCCCCAAACAGGCCTATGCTCCCATGATGCAGCATCTTTTATCTGGATTCAATGAACACACTTATATAGTAGTTTAAAGTTCTGATAGCAGATTCCATTTTTAAAAATTGCCCATCTGTATTCTGTAATTTACAGCCAACACATTACTTGGCTTGGTACGCATTTTAGGGTTTTTAGACACGAGTGATAACACTAAATGTGTCCTATGAAATAAAGCAAAATTTGCATCAAATTATAAAGATTCAAATAAGGACATTTTAAAAGTACAATCGTACCTCGTTCTCCTTTCTGACACTTCTTTCTTTGCACTGTACACTTCCTTGTTTCGCTGGTCGGGGGACACAGGTTGCCCTTGGCTGACGGATGCTGTGTTATTTCTCGGACCCTGGTTTCAGTCCCTCTTTTGAAACCACACGTTTTCCCTTTCTTTGTGCATGGACTCCAAGCACTCCATTCACTGGCTTCACAGTGCACTGAAACAGAATGGCAGAAATAGGCTTAGCTGGCTCACAAATCTTTTCACAATCCTTAAATAAACTAAAAGGTTTGCTTCCATCCATACTTGCCCAAATTCTGAGCAGAAGTCCTGCAGGACAGAGTTGGGCAAGATGATTTACAGATAAAAAAGAGAAAGGCAGGAATAGAATATTTTCAGGTTTTTAGTGCTCATCAGGTTTATTTTTCTTGCATTACATTTACTTTTCACTTTACATAAGATTAACCAGCAACTAATACAATTACTCACAATTGACCAATTTAAGTCAGTCTAACCACTGAACAATTACTGATTGATTCTAACCATCGCTTCATAGAATAGTCATTATTATGTGCTAAAGAATTGATTCTCAAACTGTAGCCTATTACAGAATCCTCAGGAGGGTTGCCTGAAACTCAGAGCCCCGGGTCCTATCCCCACTGTTTCCGATTCAGTTGTCTAGGATTGAGCCTGACAATCTTCATTTCTAACAATACATGCAATACTGATCTGCAGGTACTGAGAACATGCTTTGAGAACTTTGTTACAGAATGATAAAATGAAACATGAATCCAGTTCCTTAGCCAACAATTCACTATCTCTTCTACCTCATTAATCTTGGGTACTTCAAATTGTCATTTTTAATTGGTGAGGTTCTAACAGCAACATCTCTTTTGTGTGAACTCTGGGTCAATTTCAGCTGTTAGACTGCCTCTAGAATTAACCTGACTGGGTGATTCCTAAGATCAACGGATGTACTTTTCCTAAAGCTTCTTTTGTAGAGTTGTTCCTTTGTCTTTATGCTTTAATTTCTTCAATCATGAGTTTTCAAGGTCAGATATTTGCACTTGCAATAAAAATAAATATCTGCAATGTGCTAATCTTATCATTGTGTCCATAAGACTTCCTAACTTAAAACTGTAATAGCTTGTAACAATAACTCAGATGATATAAGACTCTCCTTCCACAAAAACAAGTTTCCAGTGAATTTTCTTACAGCCTTCTGATTTAAAGAATCCTTACTGTTTGGAAGAATGCTGTATTTCATACAACCTCAAGAGATAGAACTTAAATGTTTTAGAAATTTAAATCCAGTTGGCATACATTTTTTTCACATGCTTTTTCAGTCACTTTCAGGTATCTGAATGTGACACAGAGTTAAGTGAAAATGATTAGATCAGTGGATTTAAGTGTCTATGAACTCAAATGAACTTTATTGAACCACTTTCAAAATAGTCTTCATGCTCAGTTATACTAATGTTGCAGCAACAAAGTCACTTAATGATACTGTAATCTCTTGCCAGTTAAGAAAATATCATCCATCCCAATATTAATCATTAAAAAGCAGTGGATCTTGAGCACAATAAATCAAAAAGACCTCCAAGAAACAACACGAAAAAATCAAAATTAAAATTTGTCAGCTATCACTTTGTCCGGTATTCATTCAATGCCAGAACTAAGGGAACTTAGACTTCAGGAAAATGTTTGAAAAATTACAGCTAGCTAGCTACCTGTGAGTCCTTAGAGGATAAATGGCCCTAACAATGAAGTTCTAATAATAATTCCATTGAGAAAGGAGGGGAAATATTAAAAACTAATGATCACATAGTAAAAAGCTCTAACAAGGTGGTATATTAAAAAGCCTTGAGAAAAGTAGAATTTCTCCTAGAGAAATACTGTAGAATGAATCTATAGCATGAGTGCCCAAAAAGACTTCTGAGAAAAATGGAAACTCTGGAAAACATGTAAGGGCAATAAAAAGGGCACCAAGTTGTTCAGGTCATTACGTGAACAATGTAGAACCAGGCCGCTATTTGATTAAGAGGTAATGAAGAGAAAACAGAGCTAGTTCACTTCTGTATTTATTCTATCTTCCGTATTAAGGGAAGTCTTAACACTGGAAATTAACTATTCACTAATAAACAAGTGTCTTGTGACTGTCATTAGCTCCCTATTCCAGGAAGTAGCCATGCTGTGGTTGATCATCAGCCTGGAATGCCATAAAAGGGATTCTTGAAATAAGAGAAAGTTGACCTGGATGTTCCACTCGTACTTACAACACCATGATAACATTACTTGTTTGCTGTCATTCTTGTTGGCTGATTACATGGCTCCACAGAGAATATAGCAAGGGCCTGCTCCTTGCTACTCACTCTTTGAAGTTGAGTATCTTCCCTCTTTGACTATGTGAGCAAAGCCAACTTTCCAAGAGAAGCAATAAGGATAACAGAATGGAATGGCAATTCAGAAAGGAAGCAAATGTATCTGGAGTACAAAATAGAAGAAACGTGTTCCTCTATAAAATTGGGTTCAGTGGACAACTGTGCTTAATTTGACCTGCGAACTCTGGCAATGGGTATGTTTGTACGTCTTTCGTGACAATTCTGTATCAGGATAGTGATTTCTGTGTTTATGACTTTCCCAGTCAGTTGAAAATCTGGTTAAGAGACAAGTCATACAGTGTAGATTTTAGCAAGGACAGGGAGAAATGCATTCTCTACCCTGTTAGGGGAGCACTAGATAGCTAGAGTTAAGGTACTAATTATAGATAGCACTGACAAAAACTCACTCGCATCCTTGGAATCCTCATATCAGCTCTCTGAGTCCTACTTTTCATATTTGGTAAGGCTTTAATAATGGTCCTTCATGATAATCAAGCAAGTCATCAATTTTCACGAAATTCCAGGGCAAGCAATGGACATGTCCTGTATAGTGCTTATAGGCTAGATATCATGTGATGGGAGCCATCCCATATGGGGCAAGCAACAAGAGCCAATCCTGACCCAAAGTTGCTGATTTGCACTACTAGTGTGTCCCAGGTCATTTATACCTTTTCAATGAGCCAGGTATACTAGATGGGTTTTACATTGCTAACCCCTACTCTAAAATATATACATTTTTCATTTTATTGTGTTAAGAAATAGTTTTTGTCTCAATAGTAGCATACACAGCCAATAAGCTCTAAAAGCTAATCCAATAGCTTCAGGTGTTAAATGCTCTCTCTGATAAGAAAGCACTGATATATTTAAAATATATAATCTTTCAAGGACTAAATGCTACACTTTCAGCAACTAAGAAAATCCAAGTAGGTGCCCCCTTTGCTGAGTAGAGAAACACCACACACTCTCTGCAACTCATCCTGAATTTCTGTCCCTCAATATTCCACAGAATTGCTTCCTGTTATTTCCACAGATTAAAATTTATTGCCTCTTCATCAACCCTTGGTACCTATAAAAAGATCAAGTTGTAACTTTTACTTTACTTTAAGGTGTTTTTCTTGACTAAAACAAACAAACGAAGAAAAAGACAAAACCTAAATATGCCATGAATTGTTCAGGACTGTTGTCCAAGTGCTTCTGAAATTATCTTTAGTATATCATTTATTTACTTCATTATGACAAAACCTTTGTTTAGAAATAAATGTTCTTTGTGGAACTGAAATGGTTAAACCACCACTTTAGAGTTATGACTCCAGCACTTTAAATTCTATTGGATGTGTCCATGGGGACCCCAGGGGAGTCCTGCAGACTATCTTGTACTGAATCAGGGGGACATTTATGCGCATATGCCAACATCACTGCAGCAGCATCAAAGGTTCTTGTAGCTCTTGCCCAGGGGAATTTGAGATTTAGTATGCTATTTTCCCATTTGGTTTAGCATCTGTTCCCCAAGTGTTCATCAAACTTGTAGCTGTAGTAGCTGTGCAGCATTTAAAGGAAGGAAAATACAGCCTGACAGTGATCTGTTATTTAGACAAACAACTTGTCTGAGGGACCTCCCCTCCAGAAAACCCAGCCTGCAATTAATCAGACCCTGGGACTGTTCTCCTCTGTCAGTGTGAGTCAGTCCAAAAATCTCTCCTTGTTTCTCAATATCTGCAGAGCAGGTCACTTCTACAAAGCAGCATGAAAGGGAAAAGTAAGAATTTTAACTATATCAGCTCTAGTTCTCTAGGTATTTGATCTACTCACACGGCATGGTTTTCTCTCCTTTGAAAATAACTTTGCTCACTGAATGAGATTAGACTTAGGTGTTTTGTGAAATGTTTGCCTTAAGGTGGAAATGTAGTTCAATACTATATATATATATATATATATATATATATATATATATATATATGTGTGTGTGTGTGTGTGTGTGTGTGTGTATTATGTATGTATACATATATTTATATATATATATA
This sequence comes from Noctilio leporinus, assembly GCA_004026585.1. Taxonomy (NCBI): domain Eukaryota; kingdom Metazoa; phylum Chordata; class Mammalia; order Chiroptera; family Noctilionidae; genus Noctilio; species Noctilio leporinus. The sequence goes on along the minus strand of PVIW01001070.1, from coordinate 275,886 downwards.
TATTATATATATATGACAATAAGTAAAACTTTTTGGAGAGACCCTCTTAGGAACTATCCCTCAGGTTCCTGTGAAATACTACTTTGAGAAGCATTTCCACGGAGACTGACTTATCATCTGAGGTGTTTTTCATCCTTTGTAAATCTTAGCACTCCTCCTCACCAATACTGACGCACTCCATGGTGTGGTTGTTGGCTTCCAGCCCTTCTGGGCAACTGTCAAGGCACTTTCCAAGGTGTAAGTAAAATCCACTTTTACACTTTGTGCAGAAATTTTTGTTGAAACAGGTATCACAGTCAGCTTTGCATTCTGAAAGAGGAAAAAATGTGAGAAATCATGTTTCATTATTTTCACTTAACAACTGTTGGTCAGTTCTGTATACTTACAACATTGGCACATGTGACTTCTATGTCAAACAGTCATGTAGGGTTCAAAATTATTTTGCCAAACTTATTTAAGGAGTCATTTAGTTAATGTACATCAGTCATTGATTTTGGAATTATTGTATTGCTTGTTTTAATGAAAAATTTGGGGAGCAGTAAGTCTGCTACCAAGAATGTTTATAAGCAAATATCTATTTATGTTAAATAGTAATGAAAATGTTTCAGCAGAACTTTAATGATGTCCATTTAGTCATTCAACAAATATTTGATTGCCGATTATGTGCCAATCACTCTTCTAGTTATTGATGGACAGCAATACACACAAGGAAAGAAACAAGGACCAGACATCACAAAACTTACATTCAAGGAGGGGCACACAATAAAAATACTAATAGTTGGCTCTTATATGGTGATACTCGAAATTAGACACTGCTCCAAGAATTTTGCCCTATTAAGTCATTTAAATCTTACAATAACCCAGTGAGGTGGCCCTTATTATGATCCTCATTTTACAGATAAGAAAACTGAGACTCAACAAGGTTGTTAACTAGAGCAGATTTATTTTTAAAACCAGGCAGTCTGGTTCCAGAGTAATAACTGCACTGAAAAAAAAAATAACATCAAAAAGCAGGGAAAAGATATGAAAAATTACTGATGAAAGGAAGTGGTTAGATACTTGAATACAATGGTCATGATATTCCCCTCTGAGAAAGTGACATATGAACAGAATCTTGGATGTAAAGAGAGAAGGAAGCAAAGGTTGGGACAAAAGAATTTTCCAAACTGCCTGAACAGTAAGTGTACAGCAGTAATTGCAGAAACTTTGAGGAGGGAAGAGCCAATGAGAAAGCTGGTACGGTTAGTGCAAAGTGTTTGTGAGGCAGTCGTAGGAGATGTTTGGAGAGGGAAGCAGGGCTGTGTGTGGTGTGGGATACAACAGCAATATTTCCTCATCTGCATTATGAAAGGTTACTTGGTTTACAGTGGGGAGAGTAGATTTTAGGATACAGATAAGAGGTGATAGGACATTATTTCCAGTATTTATTTCCAAAGGATAGATATTTCAGTGTCTATACTCGATCCTTCTTGAAGTGACAATAGCTGATTGGTCACTAAATAATTTAGAGTTGTAAACAATGGGAACTCAGGTGGCCTTGATGCTTGTATTATTTTTTCTACTGGTTCCATGAGTAGTACACAGGAATGAAATAATGAAAAAGAAAACAAAACACAAAAGACTTGAGTGTATTTTATAAGCAGTGAAAATTTTCCTGCCCTGAGGGTTAAGCAGGGTGTAGCTGAATTATGAAGTAAATATTCTTATTGACTTAACGTTGAATATCACAAATATTCTAGAGGCATTTCAAATCTGGAAAGTCCCCAAAGATGAGATAAAAACGTAATTTTGTGTAGGCACTTACTTGTACACTTATTTATATCTGGATATCGAGTTCCATAATATCCACTTGGACATGAAGAGAGACACACTCCGATCTGCTTCATGCCAATTCTTTCCAGAACAAAAAATAGTCTGGGCTTACATGACAAACATCCATTGTAATCTGAACACGTTGCACAGCCTCCTTGGCAACCTTGACTGACGTTAGGATGCACTGGGGGACACATGTAGACAGAAACAAAGGTTAAATTGTAAATGTACAAGTTCAATGACATTCTCTGGGTAAGATACACATTTTCTTTCATTAATTTTCAATGTGGTGGCAATGGGTGAATAAGTTGGGATTTTCCCCTCTTTTCTTGTGATCTGACATTTCCTTTTAATGCATTCATACTTTGTTTCTGAGTTAAAAGTTCTTAAAATGTAAGCATTTGAAATACAATAATACATTGCCTCAAACTGTTTATAGGCCATATATATATATATATATATATATATATATATATATATATGAAAATATCTTCATTGAACCAGCACTCTGGCATGGATTGACGATAACATTTTTGTGTTCATTCATTGAAACAATACACATTAGTTTTGCTTTTTATTTATGCAGTGGATGATAAACACATCTCTCATTTCTTCAAGCAGGGATGACAACACACACTGGGGCTTAAATTGAGTAAGGACATTGTGTTCTAGAATATCTTTTTTCAGCTATGGTCTGTTAAGAGTACACAATCTGACTCTTTGATCCACTGCTGATTGAATCTGAAACTATCTAACTATTCGCCACCCACTCTCCAATGCTTCCATGAAATATTTCTTCTCACGAATTTAATATTTATCAGTTCAAGCTGATATAATGATAAAAGTAGGATATTTAGCTTACCAGTATTTCTGCATGGATCCTGTGTGAGCACTTAGAATACCTTATGTTCAACATTTTATCCATTTGGAGAAAGGTCTTACAGTTTGTGTGCCCTGATCTTCCATGTACTCAAGTGAAATATAAATATGTATTTGGTGAGGACATGACCTGTCCATATTAAGGACTACTTCTACACACATTTCTGAGAATTCCAAGGTTCCCAAAAGCCATTTATTTGTGTGCTAAGAATATTGGATTAGAAAGTCTGAATGCATATAAACCAACATTTGGAAGATTCATGTCAATTAGAAATCTTCCCAATTTTAAACCTTCTTACCACTGACTGGTCGTCAACACCTATGTGTGAACTGATGGAAAATCGCAACTAACTAGGGTGCATCTCTCATATAGCTGGTATTCGGGATGATTTATTCTCCTAATGTATTCTCAATTTCCATACAATATCAATAGCTTTATTGTCCTTTCAGGAGTTCAGAAGGGAAGCAGCCTGACTTTTGTGAGAAGCAAGGGTTGATACAGAAGTGTGTAAATGAATGCCAGGGTATTTCTGACTTTTTGTGTGTGTGTGGTGGGGGGAGGGTATGGGCTCTGCTGGACCTTGCCATCATTTGTCTGTTCACAGTGATGTCTGATTATTGCTAAGTTCTCTACCACAAACACAAATCCCGCTAGGCATCCTTAAAAGGGGTACCCATAAGCCCACCCGCCTTACCCCAGGGCGCAGGGGTTGGCTACAGAGAGGTCACTCAGTTGACCAGCATCCTCTGCTTGGAGGAAACCATCCCTGAATCAGCCACAGGAACCACAAGCAGCTCATTCTCATTCCAAGACGTTTTGTAAATAAACTGAGGAAATGTGTGGGGGAAGGGAAGTCTGCTTTTCCTGTACATGCTCCTCTGTGGGGTGGGGCAGACATATAAAGAGGCACAGGAGGTTTAGACATTATAGGACCAAGGGGACTTGTAAGTGAAGACGGCTTTCCAAGTAACAGGGTCATTTTTCATGCCAGTAACTCAGACTTACAGAAAATGTGTACATATTTCAAGCGGGAAAAGACCCTAAAAAGGAAAGGAGTGAAGAGAGCTCCATGTGTTCTGCACCTAACTGGCCCATTTAAAGAAACTAGAGGTGTAGATTAAAAACAAAACAAAAAAGGAAAAAAAACCTGTGAAACCGTTTTTATAAAACTTTATGGAAAAGTGGGCCTCTTTGGAAAGAACATCACTCCAAATGCAGGGCACTAAGTGACTGAGTTTCAATGAAGATGGATTGGCCTGCCCCACTGCCCTATCTCTGACATGCAGTTGCTCAGTCACTTAAGTGCACAATACGCTGCCGAGCACCTTGAAACGTTGGTCAATTCTGACATAACTTGAAAGAAATCAGCTATGAAAATAAACATGACTCACGTGTCAGAGCCTCAAAGACCATTGTGCATTAAAATAAATTTCATTTTAACAATGGAGTTCTGATGTTTGGAAACTTCCCCCAGAGAGAGCTGTCTGGGTCCCAAGATTGGTAACAATTTGCACCAAAATTATGAGGGAGCCCAATTCCTGCTTTAAAACTTTTACCAATGAAATGTAGCACAGTCAACTCACAAAGTGTGCCACAGTCATTCTTTTTACTTTCTTTAAAAAATATATATTTCCCTTTTAGACGAAGGTTTTTAACAAAATACTGTTTTGAAAAAGTAAAGACATAACTGTCCTAACTGGCAAAGAAATTCTTGTTTGTCCATTTTTTCTTAATCTGGGAATATTGAATATGACCAGGTACAAAAAGTATTATGTAGTTGGAAGTAAGAAGAATTGAGACTATGAAGTTCATATTCTAAGGTTCTAGATTTTTTTTTTACAGTTGAGTGGCATAATGATTGCTTTCTTGATAGCTATATAACAATCACTCAAATTATATAGTCAGTATTACACAACTAGACACAAATTTCCCAAACTTCATCTCAAGGCAAGAGTTTTTACTTTTATATGGAAACCACAGAAAACTTTGGTTTGAATTGACTGTAACAACCCTTTCAGCCTTAAAATGTTATGATTCTTAGACAGAAAAGAGAATTTCACTTTGTCATGTTTCTTCCTCATTCCATTCTAACAATAACTCCATTTGGTATTTCTGATCCCCTTTTCAAACAATGTCATTGTACAATGATTTTATATAATCAATGGAGGTTGTTGGTAAGTAGGTGTCGTAGACTATCTACCATTTGTACTTAATTTTAGAAAGTGAGCTGAAGTTATCAGGATGGAAGAGGACATGGTGAGGGGAGGAAACACCACAATTACCACATCAAGAAGGAGACTGGAATGAGTTCAACGCAACTGATGCTTAAGTAGTGGTTAATTAAAACACAAGTAATATCAAGGAGATTGGAAACACAGGGTAGATCTAGATTATGAAACCCTTTGTGGGCCAAGGAAATCATTCTGTAGATATGGGGGATTTCAATCTGGTGAATGATGTGATAATATTTGTATTGGAAAGGTGACTTTCCCTGACAACATGGTGGGCATGAAAATTAGGAGACTAATGTGATCACATAAAAGACTGATGATACTTTGAAATATAGCAGGGACAATGTAATGTGGTGAGGAAGCAATGCATATTCCAAGGATATTTAGGAGGCAAAATCAATTAAATATGCTGACCAACAGAATGTGGACTGAATAAGAAAGAGGATTTGAGAAGGATGTGTTTTGAGTTCCAACTAGTCAATAGGAAGGAGAGGGATGCCTACAGGTGTGAAAGCCTTCTGTCGGAGGTTTGGACCAAGGTACATAGGAGAAAAAGATCTCAGGATACAAACATAGCTTGGGATAATTGATTTTTCAGATTTTATATGTTATCCTGAAAGCAATGTTCAATAGATAGAGCTTTATAGTGTGATGGTTGCTAGAGATATACATGTTAGTCTCTGGTGATGGATACTTAATTAGAGAAGACATCTTGAAAGGGGAGGTACTGAAGAATGTCAGAAAAAGGAAACAGAGCCCCAAATAAGGGATATTTGGTAGGAGAAAAAGATATTATTATCTTATTTAAATATTCCTTTGTATTTTGGTACCACTTTTGCTGTCAAAGACAGCAAATTAACTAGTCACTGCTTGCTGTTAGTATGATAAGAGCTACAACAATTATTTTGAAACCCCAAATTAAAATTCAAAGAAATGCTATAAGCTACTGGACAAAAAGTAACTTTAGATCAAGAGCTAGAACTTACATCTTTGATATCTGAAACCAATCTCTGTATAAAGCAGTAAATTTTAGAAGTGTAATGTGGGTTATTATAAATGGAAAAATGGGCAGAATTCAGAGAAACTTTGAGACCTTCTGATTACAAATATGCTAAATACATGGTAAACTTAGGTTGTCTTTTCTCAATATTGGGAAAGGGGAAAGTATTTTTAAATACATACTTTTGTATGTATAGGAGAGATCAAAGATGGAGGCATAGATAGACACACTGTCTCTCCTTCCAAAGCCAAAAATAATACATCTACCCCAAAACTAAAGATAATGAGAAATTCCAGAATATCAAGCTGCACAGAAGTCCAACAAACAAAAGATATAAGGAAGAAATACTCATCCAGACAGGTAGGAGGGGTGGAACCCGGATAGAGGACTTAGTTCAGCCAACTGATTGCCACTGTGGGTTGGCGGTGTAGTGGCTAAGGTGGGACAGTGGCAGGGATCATCCGGTGGGAAGCAAAATCACAGTAGGGACACCTGTTGAGTGCTTCTAACACCAGACCAGATCTAACAGCTCACAGTTCAGTGCTGGGGGAAAATAAAGCCTCATTGCTTCTGACTGTGAAAACCAGTTGGGGTTGGGGTGGAGGAAGAAACTATCAGTTTCACAGCAGAGTCCATTTGTTTAGAGGCTCCCACAGTTCTGAAATGCCTGTAGACCCAACCACTCTTGGAACCATGGCCAGGGCAACAGCTAGAGAGGGGCTAGTCCCACACAGGAAGTGGGAGAACTGTCTGGAAAAGGGACAAATGCTGAGCAAGCAGCATAGTTCCCTCTCAGACCCCTCCCCCACATACAGTGCCACACATGGTTGAACGGGTGGCCCTGCATTGACAAATACCTAAGGCTCCACCCCTTACAATATAACAGGTATGACAGCTCTAGCGAAGAAACAGAGGCAAAGACAGGAACCTATCAAGATGGGAAGAGAAATATGACTCAGAAAATAGGGCAAATTAAGGTCCCAGTGGCTGAACTAAGTGACAAAGAAATAATAAACCTGACAGATGAACAAATAGCCAGACTGGCAGATGCACACTTTAAAACACTGGTAATAAAGATGCTCACAGACTTGACAGATATCCTTGAGTACAGCAAAAGCAGAAGGGAAGAAGTGAAGGCTAGGCCAAGTGAAACAAAATAAAACACACACAAAATCAATGGTGGAGACAAGGAAAACAGGGTTCAGATCAATGATTTGGAACATAAGGAAGAAATAGTCAACCAGTACAGAAAGTGGAAACAAGAATTGAAAAAAATGAGGAGTGGTTTAGGAACCTCCAGGATGCCTTTAAGCAGGCTAATATCTGAATTATAGGGGTGCCAGAAGGAGAAGAGGAAAAGCAAGAAATTGAAAACTTGTGTGTAAAAATAATGAAGGAAAATTCCCAAATTTGGTATAGGAAATAGACATACAAGCCCAGGAAATACAGAGAATCCCAAACAAGCTAGATCCAAATTGAACCACACCAAGACACATCATAATTAAAATGCCAAAGATTAAAGATAAAGAGAGAATCTTAAGAGCAGCAAGAGAAAAGAAGAGAGTTCCTATAGACTATCAGCTGATTTCTCAAAAGCAACTTTTCAGGCAAGAAGGGACTGGCTGGAAATATTCAAAGTGATGAAAAGCAAAGACCTATAATCAAGATTACTCTACCCAGTAAAGCTATTATTTAGAATGGAAGGGCAGACAAAGTGCTTCTCAGACAAGGTAAAGCTAAAGAAGTTCATCATCACCAAGCTCTTATTATATCAAATGTTAAAGGGACTTATTTAAGAAGAAGATGATCAAAATATGAACATTAAAATGACAATGAACTCACAACTATGAACAAAATGACATAAAAAATAAAAAGGAAAACAAAAACAAACCAAGCAAACAACTAGAATAGACCAGAAACAGGTATGGGAATCATTGGGAGGGTTATTGGCTGGGAGGGGGAAGGAGGCAAAATGGGGAAATGGTGCTGGGATTAGGAACCACAGTTGTTGGGTACAAGGTAGACAGAGGGAAGTTAAGAATAACAGAGGAAAGGGTGAAATCAGAGAACTTATATGGACATGAACTAAGTGGGGGGAGCGGGGTGGAACTGCCAGAGGGAATGGGGTGCTTGGGCGAAGGGAAGCAAAGGGAAAAGAATTTGGGACAGCTATAAAAGCTTAATCAATAAAATATACAAAAAGAAAAAAGCCCATTTGTATATAAAGGTTAAAAATGAAAAGAGTATATATTAATGATAAATAACTTTTCAGTGTGTGAAAATTTGATACTCTAAGTGACTCCATTATATTTTTAGTTATTAAACAAGACTTCCTACTATTTCTCTAATAATCTTGTGATGCATGACTGATGCAAGAGTTCCTAAAGGCTATTGTTATGAGTGGTAATTTAAGTTTTTTGATAAAAAATTCAGAACAGAGTTTTCAATGATATTAGAGCATTTGGTAAATAAACAATATTTAGGTAGTTAATTTTATTTTTTATGATATACCAAACTAATTGCAGCATTGGAATCAACCTTCAAATCACGTTACACTTAGAGGATGCTTAATTACAAAATAAACCTTTCAACATAAAACAATGAAAGCTCTTCTAGGTACTGTTTATTTCACTTAGCCATTCACTTACAGAAAATGTAGACTTTTTTCTTGCCTAAGTTAAAGCAGCATGTTTCTATCGTACTTTGGGACTTGATTGTTATAGAATCATTTTAAAGTTTAAGGTAATGTTATGGTTACATTCCTCTGGAATGTTTGGCAACATTCACTTTAAGAAAAATCTAATGTTAAAAATTTGAGTTACTTGGCAGTCTCTTTCAAATTCTATTGACTCAACTTCAGAAAACATTGAGAGCCAGTGTTTCTTATTTTTTCATAAGTTAAATCATCCAAGCAGAACTGACATTTGGGCAATTTGGGAGTGTTAAGTATAGAAAGCAAAATATCAAAAGCTGTTTGAATGACTACAATTGCTTATTGGTACATATTGCTTCTATCTGGATGAACAGAGATATATCATGTTCCTTCATTATTATTTGTGGCTAATAATTTGTTGAATGAGCCACATGTTTCTATACACATATACGTAAATTTTGCTATTTTTGACATACTATATATCTTCTGATGGTTTAAATATTTTAACATACCAATGTTTAATCATCATATAAACTAAAATTCACCTATGCTATGTTTATATATGTGTATATACATACATAATTATATGTATGTATAATAAAACACATGACACACACACACACATACACACTGTAGTTGGTCTTTTATCAAAGTCAAGAGCCAAGCATTAATTGGCTTGAAGCAGTTGGAATAATAGAGTCTGCCACAACTTTTGTCCCAGTGAATTAACTTTGAATACTCTGAAAGTTTTTGCCCATACCAATGGTTTCATAAAACTCCCAATAGTCTCAGAGAGGAATGTATTCACTAGTTGCAGAATACAGCCCAGTTAGGGCTTCATCATTATTATGTGGGGAAACATACTGTTTTTAATGGAAACTACTTCTTTCAGAACTTGGAAAATCTTTCTCTTTCTCCTACTGAATAATAATTTCCTGAAGGGAGTCTAATATTTATATCCTATAAATACTTTAAATAAAACCACAGCAGTGAAACAGACCTAACATTAGGTAGCAATTAGCTAGACTTTCCACTAAAATCAAGCCAGCTCAAAATATTAAGAAAATGGCTAGCAAATGATGGTAGATATAGAATTCCTGAAATCTAAGATAGGATGAATTTTTGGTAGCCAGATGCCAACTTGGTGGCTGATGGCTGTGCTTTGTCTGTCCACAGGCCATAGAATCAGGACTAGAAATAAAAGATAGATGAAAGTGGCCATTGTATATACATTGTGATGCCTATGATTAATGTTTTGAACAAATATTTCCAATAACTCACTGTGTGCCCAGCACTATTCATGATTCAGAAATGTAGGACTGAAAAAGACATTCAGTCCCTTTCCTCATGACATTAATCAGTTAATAAGCAAGTGAACAAATAGTTGATTAAAAATAATAAAGTGTTGTGAAGGTAATAAACAGGTGGATAAAGCAGACTGTAGCTCTAGGGAGATACTTTAAATGCAGTGGTCAGGGAAGGCTTCGAGAAGGTTACATAAGCTGAGACCAGATGAATGAGGAGTCAGCCACGAACACCTGAGAAAGAGTATTCCAGGTGGAACATCAGGAAGTGCAAACATTTTAAGGCTTTGGGGAAGAACTGGGCATGAGGAGCAGCACAAGGGGAACCAATGAGGCTGCAGTGCTGTGAGTGGAATGAGATGGAGTTAGAGAAGGAAGTTAGAGCCAGATCCTACCGACCCTTGTGTGCCAAGTAAATAGCTGAGATTCTATACCAAGTGCATTTAGAGTTTGCATTGCTAAGTAAATAGCAGAAGGAAAGGCAAGCACACATTTTGCCTGGTTTATTTATTATTCATCTTAATTTTTGTTAAATTTATGGGTCATGGAACAGAACCAGCATCTTGTATTCCATGAAAACATGTTCTCTTATTAATTTTTATATTAGAGGAGAATGTTCTAACTAGCCACAACTTGGGATTTTACATTCCGACTATAATCTTTGAAGAGCCTGTGACTTGATCTGCATGTTCTTTGCTCTTGGGAACATTTCATTTCTACTTTGTTCCTCTCATCTTTTTCTAGCCATAGTTTGAGTTTGTTTTGGGGGTTTCAAATTCTCAAGCTCTCTTATTGTAGCGTGTGTAGAGGTAGGGGTGGTGGTGGTAGTGGTGAGGAAAAACTGGAAAATTATGAAATATATAAGATGTTATAAGAATCAATAAAGAGAATAAAAAGTAAAACACTTTGCAATATTGGGATTTCTTTTTAGTATTCTTCTGAATTCTTGCCATTGGAAATGCATATTGACAGTCTAAATAATTTAGAACAACAACACTATAGTTTCACTTCTAATATAACTTTCCTTTTAAAATCTCAAAATGATGTTCTTTTTTTTTTTTTCCATTAGGTGGGTTAGTAACCTACGGGCTAATTCCAAAGTTGATTCTTCAAAAGTATGGAAAGCCATATTAGTTTTCCTGTGACCTACCAGATAGCTGCAGTTGATTCTGCAGCTGAAATGGTAACAAAAAGCATTTGTAGAAGCAAACAGTGTTTTTCTTTCTTAACCACAAGTAGAAATTCTATCATAAGCTAATGCACTCTGCCTCGAGTGTAAAATGTAAGGTACTGAATCAGCATCTCCAGCAGTTGCTAAGGGAAGGAGAGCTTCCCTTCTCCAAGTGGCCATGTTCCCAAATGGAGGTGAATAGAGGACAAGAGGGTGTGGATAAGGGTGACGGAGACCCAGATTCTGTAGAGAGCCAGGACCTGTTGATGAGTTAGTGGGTGGTAATAACAGCGTTTTTCATGAGACAGATCCAACAGTGTTCATCCAACAGTGGGAATCATTATGTGCTCTGGTCTGGCTGAGAGAGCCATTCCTTTTTTTTTCTTTTTTTAAAGAGAGAATTAATTAGAAGTCAACATAAACAGAAAATGTGATAGTTTCATGGTAATGAATCTGCATGGGTGTGATTCCATAACTACTAAGTTTGCATTCTTGAATGAAACAAACTTCAGTTTGTGCTAAAAACAGATTCCACTTTGTTATATTATGAATAAACTTGGATCTTCTCGACACATAGCATGCTAAAGTAGAGTATCTGATGGCTGAAGTCTTAGCATAAGCAAACAGCAGGCAAGGGACTTGTGGTATTTTAACAGGCACAGGAAGATGTGCAAATAGTGGGTATACCATCAAATAAGTCACAGCTAAAATCATGAGCTGAAAAGTAAGTGGATTTTTTCTACTAGATTCACAAAACTGCTGAGAGAATCAGAGGTGCTGACATGCACCTTTGTGTGAGTGTGAGTGTGAGTGATGCATTTCTGTGCTTGTGTGCACACTCACCGAATCGTCACCTTATTCAGAAATGGGCCCTGCTCACTTTCCAGAGAAGCCCAGGCACTGGATGGTGGAGAACTGACTTTGAACTTAGACAGAGTTCTGACATTTACTAGCTGAAAACCAAAATGTACCCCTTCATCTAGCTATAAAACCAAAATGTACCCCTTCATCTAGCTATTCATTTAAACAATTAAATTATGCAACATCCAGGCACTGCTTGTTAGTGAGCATCCAAAGAGGAATAAAACCAATAATCTGTGTTTAGGAGTTCACACTTGGATTATTTACTTAGGAGTTGCAGAAATTCTTTAAGCCCACGCTTCTGTGACTCATCTGTAACAGGGGAATAGCTACTTGATAGATACCCAGGTGGGGAGGGGAATTCATTGACACCATATGGAAGCACCTTCCCACTCTTGCAGGCGCTTGTTACAAATCAGTAGGCAAGAGACATTTTGTTTTACTCAAGAAGAACCTTAAGTCACTGCCACTCATTAGAGGTAGCTGGAAGCTTTAGTCAATAATAACTCCCAGGAACCTCTAACCAAGAAGGCTGGACAGAGGGCAGATGCTGACGCTTCCTTCTGACACAGGGGATCTGGAGAACTTCAGGGAGCCAGGGCCTCTCTAACTCACAAGGAGGGGCTACTTCTTAAGGACCACAGACACAGATTTTAGTGCCTATCTCTGGTAGTCTCCCACAGCATGCTGGGCAAAAACTCCTCCGGGGCTCTGCACTGAAGCCAGGAACCTGCTTCCACAGACTGAACATGGTAAGACATGCTATAAAAATGACACCAAACGGTATACAGTACCTGAAGGTCTGTTTCAGTGGTTCTACAACTTAACTGTGTGTAAAAATAACGTGGAGAATGTTTTAATGATGCTAGCTGCAGTTATAAAAAAGTAACTCAGGTGAATGTGAGACAGGTGATACAAGTACCATGCTGTATCAGAACATTGCCATCTTTACAAATCAGTCTTTGTTCAGTGATTCCTGGAAATACTCTTCTAGGGACTGAAAGATAAAACAGTCTCTGATTAAGAAGTCTACAATACACTGCCCTGGCTGGTGGCACAGTGGATAAGGCACTGGCCTTCGAACCCAAAGGTCCCTGGTTCGATTTCTCAGCCAGCACACATAACCAGGTTACTAGCCAGGTCTCCAGCCAGGTCTGTAGCTGGAGGCAGGTGAAAGGCAACCATACATTGATGTCTCTCTCCCTCTCTGCCTCTCTCCCTTCCTTTCTCTCTGGAAATAATAAATAAAATCTTAAAGAAAAAAAAAGAAGTCTACAATACAGTTAGTAAAATAGTCTTTTCATATTCTAAGGATCACAAATATTGAGTATATAAACTAAAAAATTAGTGCAACAGAAATGAACAGGCAGGAACAATTACTGATGGTTGAGGTATGTGAAGACTATGGAGGGCAGTTAGGAATATTTATGAGATTGAAATTGAAGAATAACTTAGACAAGTGGCAAGGGGGAAAGAGAGAGAATGTTATGAATAGGAGTGGTTAAGTAAAACATAAAGAAGACTTGGGAGAATGGTGACTATGACTGTGGAATTTAAAACTATCTTAGAGCTCTTCCTTCTCTCTTCCACTTCAGATGAGAACACTGAGGTTCATTCAGTCAATTAGCTTCCAGCTGATAAGAGTCATAAACCTTTGGAACTTTAGAAGAATTTAGTTCAAACATCTTCCCCAGACCAGCCTATTTAATCAGGTCTAGTAAAAAAAATATATTATGGCATTTGGGTGTAGCCAATATAATTATTTTACAGCATCTCCTTATATTGAATATCTGAAAGCATCTCCCTATAGTGAATGTAAACCTGTCTTTCAGGAAGTTCTATTACCATAGAGCACACCCAATTCATTTTCTCTTCTTTCCTAAAGACAGTTTGTCAAATGATGCTTGGTATTTTAGGAAAGGGGATTAAAACCTAAGAGTTCAAAGTATGGTGAGAGATCATAAATGAAATAAACAATGTGCTAAATATTACATACAAGACTTTGGTAGAAAGGAGACAGCTAACCACCTGGAAGCACCTGTTTGGAAGACCTGATATTTGAGCTGAATTTTGGCAAATAAGAGGAATGTGGGTAGTGGTTTGAATTTAACCTTACATGTAATCTGGAGGAACTAGTTATTGACAAATCAGTGACATAATCTAATTTGGTTTTAAGATCTGACAGTGCAGAGAAGAATCAACAGAGACAAAAAATGCTGAGTTAAATTGGATGTGATGTCTATCTATACCAGACATTGTTAGCTGAATAGGGATAGCACTAACAGGATGGGGAAGGAGGGCATGAATTTTAAAGTTATTTGCAAAGAGGAGTGGACAGGATTCAATAATCAATTTTAAACATGTAAACAAAGGAGTAACTTGGGAGACCAGACACAAAATAATGTAATTAATGGAGAAAAGGGAATTCTGATATCATACTTGAAGAAAGTTGACAAAGGGCGGGAGAAAAATCAGATAAAAATGATTGTTTTGAGGTACTGGGGGCTGGAACGTGTCTTATTTTCCCTTTGTATTCCAAACACATATCCCAGGACTAGGTGCATTAACAGGTTCATAATAAATTATAAAGAACAAATAAACCCCTTCATTAAAAAATAATAAACAACCCTCAAAACCAAAACTGAGGCTTATGAGGTTTTGGTGCCTTGATGAGGATTACCGCACATTAGTGGAACTCTTCAGGTTGGGTTTTTTGGTGTGTTTTTGTTTTTGTTTTCCTTTTTCTTTTTTTGGTTTTACTGAAATATAAAATTGATGGAGAAAAACAGAGAGGAAAAAAAGGTAGGACAAACTATAAAAAGCAGGTTAAGAAGTTTACCGTGACTATAACAAGGAAATGTGACTGTTTTGAAAGGTGATGGAATTTCCAGGCAAGTTGTTCATGTGTTATGGGAGTTCAGAAAACAAGGTTGCGGGATGCTTCCAATCAGCACTTCAATCGTCACACCCGAGCACTGGTGTAGGTACAGAACCCAGGTTTTCTGAAGCTGCACAGACCTATAAGGCAGGAGCTAACTTTAATTTTGTAAAGCAACAATATCCCATTAAGTTTTGCAGTGTTTGAGATCAACCCCTGATGTTGAGCTCTGGCTGAGTAGTTCGCTGGGGAGATAAGGCTGGGAAAGTTAGTTGAGAAAATTGCCCAAAGTAGGAGCAGAGACACCTGACAGTAATTCATTCCTCTGATTTTCCACCTTCCCCACAGGATGAAACAAAATTTCCCATGCTCCCTTATAAATGACCATTCTACATTGAGACTACAGAGCCAGACCTTCTGTTATAAAAAGATCCATCATGGCTCATTTCCCACCGTAACCCCAATAAGCATGTTGTTTTGAACACTGCATCACCAAAACACTCCTGATCAATTTTAGTTAAGGAGTTTATTTCAGGATCCTAATTCAAAAATAATGATTACAGACAATGAAATAAAATAGGAAGTTTCTTTTCTTTTCATTTTTTAAAAAGATTTTATTTATTATTTTCAAAGAGAGGGAAAGGGAGAGGGAGAGAGAGAAAGACAACAATGTACGGTTGCCTTTCACCTGCCTCCAGCTAAGGACCTGGCTGGAGACCTGGCTTGCAACCTGGTTATGTGCCCTGGCTGGGAATTGAACCTGTGACCTTTGGGTTTGCAAACCAGTGCCTTATCCACTGTGTCACCAGCCAGGGCTTCTTTCTTAATAATGTTACAAAATAATGTATCATTATGAGTCTTTTTTAAAAGTTATTTTTAGTTTATGAGGACTATTAGGGGAGCCATGGGCTTATTATTATTTTTTATCCTCACCTGTGGACATATTTTTAAATTACTTTTAGAGAGAGATAAACATCAGTCTATTAGAAAAACATCAGCCAGCTGCTTGCTGTAGTGCTTGTACTGAGGATTGATCAGACTGCAACATGCCCCGATGGGGAATCAAGCCTGCAACCCTTTGGTTATGGATGATGATGCTTCAACTAACAGAGCCACAGCAGCCAGGGCAGGACTTAAAATTTTATTCTTAGATTTGTAAGCATCTTTGCTTAGTCTTTAAATGAGAAAGGACAAATTCACCAATACACATTATCAGACAGTAAGAATAACCTCAAGCAGAATAACTTCAATCTGAATAAAGATTTCCCCTAATTTGCATGCCTTTAATGTCAAACCCGAAGAAATTATACTAACAGTAGGAACTTTACAGGAGATGAATGGGACCATGGTGATGCAGATAAGGCCATAGACTTCTAATAAAACAAAACAAATATCCCCACTAAAAAATTTAAGGCTGTGTTCTATCACTCAACTAACTGCATGATACTGTACAAGTCATTTAATGTCTTTGAGCTTTACCTGTAAAATGAGAATAGTGAAACCTGTTCTTCCCATTTCACAAGGGTATTGAAAAATCAAATAAACTTTATAAAATGATGATGATGTTTTATTGTTAATAATACGCATAATGGTACTTTATAACTCAGGGTCAAATTTGAAACTAACCAGTCCTAAAAATAGAATAGGAACTCATTTGATGAGAAAACTGACATCTGTATTTGATAAGAGTATGTGTCACATTTTTAGAAATTGTACTCCATCATGAGTCGTTGGAACAGGGCAACAGGTTAGAGATTCAAATTTAAGATTTGAATCGTATGGAGTAAGGAAATAAAGAGGCTGGGAAATAAATCTTCAGTGAACAGGTAATTCTCTTTGAAATGAGCATTAATAAAAAGAAATCAGATTGCCAGAAAACCCACAGATCACTCTCTGGAATGTGTCTTTAAACCATGCACAGAATGCCCGTGGAGCTGCCTCTTCTCTGCTCCCCTGCAAAGTGACTTCTATCAGGTAACTTCTCTGGCCTCTCTTTTTCCTCTAAAGTAACATGGAGGGGGTCATGCTGTATAAATTGTTCCCCAAAATCTACCTAACTATTACAACATGCTGAATACCTAACCCACATGTGTTCTTTCTCTCATATTTTCTATTGCACTAAATGGCACCATACAGTTATTAACACCAGAAATCTAGGCACCCTCCTCACCTCCATCTCCAATCACGCTTTCCTATGAGTCCTACATGCTTCATTAAAGGAGCTCCCAACTTTCCATTTTCTATCATGACTACTGCTACCATTTAGCAATTAGAGTAATCTTTTCAGAATAACAGTGATGATCTTATCAGGCTACTGCTTTAAAAAGAGTGTGAAGGTTTCTCACTGCACTTCCAAGTAAACACTTCCATCTAAAGAGTCATTGGTAGCTCACTCTGAGCTGCAGAAAGAGATCTTTCCACCATTGACCCTCCTCTGGCATTCTTCTTTAACAGACTTACTGAGAAGCAGGGTGGGCAAAGCAGTACTTTAGCTGAGATGATCTGGGTACACACTTAGTTCTACTATTTCTGGCTATGTCATTTTGTTTGTTCCTTAGTGGTTTTGAGTCCCAGTTTCTTTTTTTATAAAGTAGTTATCAATGAGGTAATCATAAGGGTTACATGACATAACACATAAACATCTGATAGTTACCTTTCTTTACTCAAAACTGGCTACAAGTTAGTAATAACCTATTGAAAAGAACTGGATCATGTTATTTTCAAGACTCTGAAGTCTGCCAACTGACATCTATAAAGCTACCAATTGATGTTAGGAAACATCATCAACAGACTTACATAAGAAATTCAAAAGAAAACTGTAGGCCAATATCATTGATGAACATAGATGCTAAAATTATCAACAAAATATTGGCCAACCAGATCCAGCAATACATTAAAAAGATCATACACCATGATCAAGTGGGGTTCATCCCAGGGATGCAAGAATGGTACAACATTCGCAAATCAATAAATGTAATACACCACATAAACAAAAACCATATGATCATATCAATAGATGCTAAAAAAGCATTTGATAAAGCTACCATTTATGATAAAAATGCTCAGCAAAATGGGAATAGAGAGAGCATACCTCAATATAATAAAGGCCATATATGAGAAACCTGCAGCCAACATCATACTCAATGGGCAAAAACTAAAAGCTTCCTCCTAAGATCAGGAACAAGACAAGGCTGTTAAGCCTCTCCACTTCTGTTCAACATCATTTTGGAAGTTCTAGCCATAGCAATCAGATAAGAAAAAAGGAATCAAAAGTATCCAAATTGAAAAGGAGGAAGTAAAACTGTGATTATTTGCAGGTGACATGATAGTGTGCATAGAAAACCTGATAGACTCCACCAAAAAACTACTCCACCTAATAGGCAAATTTAGCAAAATACCTGGATATAAAGTCAATATTCAGAAATCAAAAGCATTTTTTTGTATACCAACAATGAAACATCAGAAATAGAAGCTAGAAAACAAATCCCATTTACCATAACAACAAGAAAAATAAAGTACTTAGGAATAAACTTAACCAAGGAGGTAAAAGACCTGTACTCAGAAAACTATAGAACACTGAAGAAACAAATTAAGGAAGATACAAATAAATGGAAATGAATACCATGTTCATGGATGGGAAGAATTAAATATGGATATTAAAATACCCATACTATCCAAAGCAATCTATAGATGCAATGCAATCCCTTTTAAAATATCAATGGCATATTTCACAGATATAGAAAAAAATACTTCAAAATTTATATGAAGCCAAAAATGATCACGAATAGCCATAGCAATCTTGAGAAAGAAGAACAAGGTAGGAGGGATCACAATACTGGATATCAAACCATACTACAAGACCACTGTAATCAAAGCAAGCTGGCACTGGCATAGGAATAGACATATAGATCAATGGAACAGAATAGAAAGCCCAGAAATAAACCCAGGACTCCATGGTCAATTAATATTTAACAAAGGGGGAAAGAACATAAAATGGAGTGACAATAGCTTCTTCAACAAGTGGTGTTGGGAGAATTGGACAGGGACATGCAAAAAAATAAAACTAGACCACCAACTTACATCATACACCAGAATAAACTCAAGATGGATAAAGGACTTAAATAAGCCATGCCACCATAAAAGCCCTAGAGGAAACATAGGAAGTAAAATTTCAGATATCTTATGCAAAAATATTTTCACTGATACTTCTCCAAGGGCAAAGGAAATAAAGGAACAAATAAATTAATGGGACTGTATCAAAACTGAAAAGTTTCTGTTCAGCTAAAGAAAATATCAGCAAAATTCAAAGGGAACCAACTGTATGGGAAAACATAATTGCCAATGATACCTCAGGCAAGGGTTTGATCTCCAAAATATATAAAGAACTTATGTGACTCAACACCAGGGAGACAGACAACCCAATTTAAAAATGGGCAAAGGGGGAGGAGGGGAAGGAAAAAAAAAATGGGCAAAGGACCTGAAAGACACCTCTCTGAGGAGGACATACAAAGGGCCCAAAGGCATATGAAAGAATGCTCAACATTACTAGCTATAAGAAAGATGCAAATTAAAACCACAATAAGATACCACGTCACACCTGTTAGAATGGCCATCGTTTGGGGGGAATGGGTAAGTGGGGAAGGGGACAGAGGGGAGCAAAAAGGGGATAGATGTAATACAACAACAACAAAGTTAAAAAAATAAAAACAAAGAAAAAAAAAGAATGGCCATCGTTAACAAATCAACAAACAACAAGTGCTGGCAAAGATGTGGAGAAAAGGGAATCCTAGTACACTGTTGGTGAGAATGCAGACTTGGGCAGCCACTATGGAAAACAGTACGGAATTACCTCAAAAAACTAAAAATAGAAACGCCTTTTGACCCAGCAATTCCATTGCTAGGATTTTACCCAAAGAACTCTGAAACACCAATTCAGAAGAACCTATGCACCCCTATGTTCATAGCAGTGCTATTTACAATAGTCAAGCGCTGGAAACAGCCTAAGTGCCCATCAGTGGATGAATGGATCAAAGAACTTTGGTACATTTACACAATGGAATACAACATAGCAGAAAGAAAGAAGAAACTCTTACCTTTTGTGACAACACGGATGGAACTGGAGAGTAGTATGCTTAGTGAAATAAACCAGTCAGTGAAAAACAAATACTGTATGATCTCACCCAATGCAGAGACTAATGAACAAAACAAACAAACAAGCAAAGCAGGACCAGAGACATGAATACAAGGAAAAGACTTTAGGTGTGCTAATGGGAAGGAGAGTGGGGAGGTGGGAGGAGGAGGCAAAGAAGAGGAACAGTTTAGTCAAGGAACTAGCATGGATGACCCATGGACATGGGTAACAGGTGGGATTGACTATGGGTGGGGGTTGGGGAGGGTGAAAAAGGGGACAGCAGAGTAGGAAAAATGGGATGAGTGTAATACAACAACGACAACAAAAATTAAATTAAAAACAAAGTTCAAATAACTTGATATGTATTTGCCAAGCTGGGGCTTTAAGTTGATAGGATCGTATGTTTCATATAGTGGTCAAGGGTTTATCATAAAAGACTTGAAAAGTGCCTCAGAGAGAGGCAAAAATGCACTATTTTTAAACATAAAATATTTTAATGCTTGTTTGGTCAAAGTAATTCCACATAATGAACTAGTGTGAAAGTTCAACTATAGAAATGAGTCAACGTGCTGAAAATGGAAATGCTCTCAGCCAAACTACGCTACTCCATTACAAGCTTTACCTAACAATGCCAACTACGTTTATAGTGCGCATAGCATGCTTCCTAGGATTGTCACACACGTCACACTAAATGATGGCTCCTGTTCATTTGCCGTAAATTTTCAGACAAGAAAACACTGGGAGGCCTTATAAATTTCAGTGTTTTCAGTTGCTCTTCCTTCCACCTTCCTGCTTGGTCTTCATGCTGTCTAGTATCCTTGTTTTTCAAAGAAGAACCTGGGTGTGCAGTAGCCTCACTTGTAAACCAATGAATTTCTGACTCTATTTAAATGATTGTTTAAAAAACCTTATGCAGCTTATTTAGAGTATCTAACAGTTTTAATTTATCTTAAGCAAAACACTATTCAATTCTGGCTTCGTATTGTCTTTCCTTTCACCATTGTGACAGGCCACGAGGGTAGTTTTCATGCGTGTTTTGCTCACTTTCATAATCCCAGCACGTACTACATTTTCAACATTCAAACAGCTGCTGAATGAAAGAATTTATGCTATTTTAACTAGGGCTAAATTTAATTTCAATTTTTCCCAAGACTTTACCCCCAACAGAACTTATTTTTCACTTGTTAGCTTTCTAAAAATATGACCTAAAAACCCCATGAAAGTACAAAGAGAAATTTAGGCTTTTGAATTCAAGCCCTGACTCCACATTCTTGAAGTTCTGACAACTATCTAAGGTTAGAGCATGCTATAAGAAGAAAAAAGAAAAAGCTCTTTGATCTTACTCTTGGAGGGCTTTCAAGATCAGTCTCCTGCTTTCAGGTAAATGAAAGGTTATGGGTCCTATTTTATAGTGAGTGGATGCAACTGAATCACAGACTAAATGAATTGTCTAAATTATACTGCAGAGCATTAGAAATCAATCCACCTGCCCCTCATGTGGGATTTCTCTGAGTAGTCCAAACTCAAGAAGATCTAGATTCTAAGAAGTCAATCAGAAAGGTGTTATTCTCCTGCAATGAAGTTTACGAAGTTTTCATTTCACTTCCCTTAAATCTCTGATTATTTTCGTTGCTAAATCATGAACAAATGCAGAATTCCAATGGGATTCAACTGGAGACTCAGCAATGAATGACTGTTGTTATATGTTTGAAGCAAAAGTAAAATCCCACTATAGATATTTTAACATCTTTGTTTTTCTAAATTGCTTTTCTACAGGAAAAACTTATTCATCTAAATTAAAATAAGAATTCCTCCTCTTGTGGAGAAGAAAAACATATCATATACTAATGAGAAATCTTAGATTGTGACATGAATAAAAAGATGCTGAATTAAAATTCACGACCTTCTATGTTGGCCTTAAAAAATCATCAAGGGAAGGAAGAAACAATACCTAAAGGATGTATACTTTTTCTAGTTACATATCACAATAATCACTAATACTGTACAAATAAGTTGAAATTCTGTCAGTGAAGTCTCTGCTACTTTAGATCACTTAGCTGTGTAACTCCCTGGCATATAAGAAGCATGTAAAAATGCCATACAACCTGGAAAGCAGAAGTCAAACACTGGTGAGCTTCCACCCCTTGAGGCTACAGTACTACCTTATTTTAACAAATATTATTTGATATAAAGGGCCCAGCCATGATCTCTTTTAGTAGTTCTTAAATAATGACATAGGAACTGGAACTTGCATCAGATAAGAGCTCAGGTATATTACCTCATTTGGTAAGAATATGAAGAAAGAGCTGAGAACTGCATTTGAACTGCCATGGTGATAAAGATCTGTAATCACCTCTCACCATTTTTAAACCATTGACACCAGAAACAAATTTTTGCTATTTTCAGTTTCCGTGAACTTATTTTCCCTACATTCTGTGCACTTTAAAGCTATGCCAGCTCTATAGTGATAGCTTACAATAATATTTTGCAGTTCAGATTACAGACAACTTGATGTAATTTCGGTCCTGATCCTTAGTCTTTCTTCAGTGTACAACATTGGATTCTGTGCATGAGATAGGGCAAAGCCTGCTGTTGCAAACATTAATAAGATCTATCATTTAGAAATAGTTACTTACACTTTGTTTAATCTCTAATGGAAGGATTTCTCTAAATATTTATCCCAGAAGAGTTGTCAGAATGAATCCTGCAAGTTGCTGGCACACTCCCAGAAGCAGGGGGCTGGTGTGGGGGGGAGGGGCTTGGTCCCTGGTCACATCCTTTTAAGCAGCCTTAGAATTTCAGGGAGCAGCTTGCTTGGAATATCAAAGGTTTGGATTAACAAAAAGGTGCTTCAGGGTGCAGACCAGTTCAAGGAAAGCATCTGCTGAACAGCCACTTTCATTTATTGCTCTTATAAAAATGACTCTCCATTTGTCTCAGGCTTAACAGAATTATTTAGGTTTCAGAGACCCAGTAAATAAATTGTATCTGAGGCATGAAGCCTGTTCAAGGAGTGGGAATAAACAACAAACTTATTCTGTGCAATGGTCCTCAAGGTGCCTCATGTACGGAAACTATTTGTTCATCCAACAGCCTGCTGAGTGAGAGTCAGCATGCGAGAGAGTGAGCAAAGAGAGGATTAAAATCTGCCAAGATAAATGCAGAGGTGTTTTATAATTCACTCGGCTATCTGTGTGTTTGTTTTTTCTTTGGAAGATTCTAAAATTACAACCGTCCAATTCTCTAAGTAGTGGTTTAGAATGTGGGGAGTGGATGAGGAAGTGAGTTTGGGCTAGGAAAGGTGGAGAAAAAATATCCTGAACTGGAAAATCTTGGCAATTTTCATTTGAAATGTGTTATTTGATGAACGATAACACTTCTGTCCCACAGCCAGTGATTTAAGTAGCTTGGCTCAAAAGTATTACATAAAGTTTTCTGAGATTGCAAACTCTCCATGTATAGCATAGACAATACATTAAGTTCAGAGGCAAATCATTGTTACTGAATTTCTGCAACGTGAGATGTCCACACGGGTGCTGAAAACAAGAGTGGTAACCTGCAATGGTTTGGAATGCCTCTTCCTGAAACTCCCTCTTATTTTCCTAGTAATTGAATTTTGAGGTAGGAGCATGTAATGCTCATGAGTCTGAAAAGACACAGGAATCAGAGCAGGGTCCTGAACTCCGTGTTGAGTGGAATGGCACATGCCACTGGTTGCACTGGGGCCCAGGACACAACCACATGGTCCTCCTGCAAGCCCAGCTGGTTTCTAAGAGAATCCTGCTGATCTGTGTTCAAAGCTAGGATCTACACCAAGCTCTGGACAGGCTGCAAAGGTGGATGAATGTCTTAGAAATATATTATAGGAAAGAGAGACCACAAGTTTTAAGTTATATTAGTCTTTGTGGAGCAGCCCAAAGTTATCATTCTGAGGATGGCTTGAAATGAGCAGGGGATTGAGGCCAGAGGGACTGAGGATACCATCTCTGAGCTTTATTTCTTGTTACCAAAATGGAGTGAGGGTCCTTTGAGACTAAAATCAACAAACTGGTCATAAATTGGAAATTCAAGACTGCATTCTGTAAGAAACAAATATCCAGCTGCTCAGTATGTGCTCATTTAGTTGGTGGCCAAGCAGCATTTGCCTATATCTTTAGCATTCCATGGCAGAAACTACATGGCATCAAAAAGTAGTGATACAAGTATGCACAGGTAACAACAGTTTTACTGCTACGTTTCCAAAAATTAGGATTCTTGTATTAAATGATCTCAGAGTCAAATGCAAGACCAAAGACAGTCTCAAACATTTCCATTAGATTGGTACTATATTGATAGCAAGTCCTTATGACTCTTCAGTGTACAGGGTGCACAAGGTCAGAGTTTATTTGCCAAATGTTACCTGGAGATTGCCAGTTACCAGTGAAAGCTGGCCAGTACGTGAATCTGTCTGCCTGCCTGCCTGTCAGGGGATTTAAAATAAGCAATATTATCTATCCACATGTTTAAACAAAGAGAGCTACTAATCTAAGGTCCTGAAAGTACTGAGATACACTGAAGCCATCAAGGCCATAAAGGAATGTGATCCTTACCCCATTAAGAGTATGATCACTGGGAGCTCCATGTCTTCATTCCATTGAACCTCCATTCCGTGAAGTGGCAGGGTCTTTTTTGGGTATTGAAGGCAATGTCCTACTTTCAAAGGCAAACTTTCACTTAGGCTACTACATATATTCATGCTACTTGAATATTTACCTGTAGAAAGGTTTAACACTCTCCTAATTGCCATCATACTAAAGGCTTAAAATTAGACCACCACTTACTTACTGATCATTTCTTCCTGGTTACTTACAGTCCAACGTTTCAACGTGGTATTATTCTTTTCAGTACAGGAAACCATAAGTGTGCTCTTGGCTTTTTCCCAGCTCAAGAGAGTTTAGAACTCCAGTCCTGTTGGGTGGACTTGTACTACTATTTTCTTATTTCCAAAGGTCACTGTAGTAATATTCTATGTAAATTGACCTTAGGATGTTTATAAGAGTCCCTTCCCTTCCCTGCCCTTTCCATCCTAATCAGACACCTCTTTTACAAAGACATGGACTAAATTCCTCGGGTTCTTTTTATCTCCTCAGGAAGGGAGGGGGAGAACCTGGAATGGTGACAGAGAGGGTTTTGCATGTGGTGTTTGTACTCAAGCAGACAGACAAGGTGGTTTATATGAGGACGGTGACGTGAACTGGGTACAAATATACCAGTGGCATAGTTCCATCTCTTGCACGCTTAGGCTGAATCACTTATTGGGGGGAAAATAAAATGGGTGGAAAACATTGTTTTCTGGTGGACTCTCTTCTCTCTCTCTATCACTCATGCCTGTTCCCCATCCTTAGGGACAAGGAACTAGGTCTGACCACAGAGCAATGGCTCGAGTGTGCTGTGAGGACTCTCCTCCCAAGGAGCCTGGCTTTCCTCAATCTAATTAGTTTTGGCAATTGTGGTTACTGGGATTTGGCCTAGTGACTCACTAGAACCCAAATTCTCCCAAGAAGCCCCCTTAACAAGCAAACTTAAGTCTGACAGGAAGCCCAGACTTCTACTTCACTATACGTGGAGCTTTCTCTGGCTTGTGACAAAGACTGAAAATCCTTCCTGGACTAGAAAAAATTAAAAAACAAGATTTAATAAAGATAGCCGCCCAAAGAAGAGCACATTAGGAGAAAAATAAAAACAGCAAGTTCATGAATTAACAACCTACCACAAAACATCATCCCTTAAAACAGAGTTAAGACTAGGCTATGTACAGTAGTTTTTTTGATCACTAGCAGTTAATCTAAAGTTGGTCAGGAATTGGAGAAACTGCAAAAGAAAACAATGTATAGTTCTTGTGAGGCAGTTTTCTAACCATTATATCTCTCCTAAAAACAAAGAGGACCCAGTCTTCAGATAAGACATTCAAAAATTTGCTTATTGTCAAGTAGTTTTGAAAAAGCTTTTTGGTATGTCCGATACCCCATCTTCCATGCTCTTTCTGGCCTGACTTGCACATACACACACACACACACACACACACACACACACACCCCAGCACACTCAGTCCGAGTTACACCTCCCCCTCAGCAGTGTTCTTGTTCTATGAAGCCTGTATCTGTTAAATTCACTATCATGTCTTCCTGTGTGCCCTTTGCTCTCTTCTTAGACTCTTTGGTTGAGACAATTCTTTATCAGTTAGTCTTCCTGTCTACGCAAGTCTGTGTTACAAATTTAACCACACCCTATGGATAAACAAAGGGGACTATTAAACTGCTTTATCTTTTAAACTACTATCTAGTCAAATGGAAAATAATCTCATCCCTTAGCACACTCCACACAAATCTATTTCATCTATCTAACCCTCAGGAATCCGCACTGTTTTCAACAGTTGCTCCTCAGTAATAGTTATTCTCGATAGGAGGATTCAACAGTTGTTCTCAGTCTTGGCAGCCCATTAGAATCACAGGACTTTTGAAAATACAGATATTCAGACTCCAGCCCCAGGGACTGTTTCATTCAGTTGAGGATGGAGTTTGGGGTTACATAGCCTTTTTAAAAAGATTCCCACGTGATTTTAATTTGAAATCAGGGTTGAAAAAAATCAACTGTACCGAAGGCCCATAAAACAAGAATTTGGAGTGGAGGTTACTGTTAATGCTCATGGTAAAAGTAATATAAATAACAGATTTTATGAAGCACCATAAAGATAACTTTTCTGGATAACAAAAACTAGCCAGTGAAATATCTATTGTGGTTGTAAATTACATAGAAAGATTTCGATATTTAACTGCAAAATTATAGACTTTGCCCACATCCTCATGCCTAAGTTAATCTTCTCTTGGACATATACATCACAAATGGAAAGAAGAACCTTAGAGCAGTTCATATACACTGTGCTATTCTATTGTTTCCAATGTAAAAAATTGGTCACTTTGTGTTTAAAAAAAACAAACAAACACCAAAACCCATCAATGAGACAAGTTTAAAGAAAGAGACGAAAAGGATAAAGAAAGAGGTGTGGGAGAGAATACCAGAATAGCAGAAGCAACCTCTATAGTAAATGTTGGCAAAAGGCTATGGTTAGTTAAATGAAGAGGAAGGAAAAATGAGCAGAGGGAGTTAAGTGAGGTGCAGGAGTACGGTGGACTTTGGGTAAAAGCTTCCACAGTTGCCTCCAAAACTGATCCCAGGGCCCCAGAGTCAGACCTGGGCTGGAATCCCAGTTCCACCGCCTTCACCGACTGATCTGAAGCAACTTATATGGGACTATGGGCACCTTCCTCGCTGGGTCAATGTGAGAGCTAAATGAGATAATATTTGCAAAAACTTTTAAGTACAGGATCTGACACTCACAGAGGGTTAAAACACAGCAGCTCTTTAAATAATAACCGTTATTATAGTAGCCACTTCAAAAAGCAAATATAAATGCATATTAAGATAAAATGTATATAAATACAACCATAGCTCAGAGAACTAGGAAGCTAGAGTTTGTCATGAAGCATTTGCACAGTATTTGGCCAAAATTTTCCTTTTTTCCTATCAGCAAAATGTGACTGCAAGTCCTCTCTTACATGACAGCCTCTGATGCGATGATTCCTTTCATATCTGTGAGTTCCCCTTGTAGGAGAGAACATAAAAATGAGAAACTAGCTGCTTTTTTTTCCTTACCAACTTATCAAGCATATGTTATGAAAACAGTGTTCTAAAATAAGAAGCTCACAAATTCTGTTATTTTATATTGTGTGGTGGTGGTTTGTATCATGTGGTTATAAAATGGGGGCTGTTTTACCACTTATGCTCAAGAATGTGCTTTGTATTGGGGTATAATTATAAATATGCTTACCAGCTAGTTTTCTGAGGACAATTTTTGGGAGTGAATATGGTGCATTGCATTATTGTGTCTTCATTTTAGAAATATGTTTTAAGGTAACTAAATCCAATCCCATGCTTATGCCAAGGCCTCAGAGAAGTAGGATAGACACACAAGGAACTATAACCTGATTCTGATACGGAAGGTTTAAAATGAATAGAAGCAGAAGGAGAGGCAGGGTTGTTTTGAGGGGATGGTGGGGATCCTCTGTGGGGATGGTGCAGAGGTGGTCGACTTACAGTAAAGATGAACTGGATTCCTTTCCTTTTCATCTCATCCTGAAATTCTCTTCTTTTAAAAGGACATGCTTTGTGAATACATGTATTTGAGAGTAGAATACCACTGTTATAAGTAGACGCTGGACTTAAATGGAATCATGTAAAAAATCATTTTTATATCTTAAGGAAACTTATCTTTTGTTACGATAAAGTTTTCCGAGTTTCCTATTATCTGTGTCAATGTATTATCATCCTTACAGGTAATTTCAAAGATTTGATAAGTTAAAATTGCATCTCATAATACCAGTGACCATTCTCATATAATACAGAGAGTACCATATATAAAACTGAGAAACTACAGTTGAAAAATCATATACTAGACTCGTTAAAATAGACAAAGTACCTTACTGTAATTAATCTTATTTTGATGCTGCCAATAAGGGTGCATTTCAATGTCAGCATGGCAGGCAAGCACGTTTAATAATAAACAAGGAACCACTAGATTCTGTTTCACGAATTCAACAATCACCTCTATGTAAGTGAGTCCAAAATACTTAAACTCTATCCCTGAACTCTATGAAACTTTGACTTGGAGTTGCTAAGTGCCCTGCTAACCCTCAAAATAAAGATAACTCAAAAGAAAAACACGTTTCTTACTAAATATGCTTCTCCTACCTTCCTGTCTTTACGTTTATCTCCATTGTTTTTCCATTCACTCAGACCTGAGTCTTTATACTCCAGAGTTTGGTGCCAAACATGGCACTCTTCCTCTTTTCCCTTGACATCCAATTTGTTGCCAAGACCTATGGATCTATTCGTATAAATTATGTGCTGTATGTGCTTTCTTGCTCAATCAGTAATTGTTGTAGCACAGGGTACAGGGTCGCATTACCCTAAACCTGGGCTATTGTAATTGCCACTTAGATCTCAGCACGGGCCACTTCTGAAAATCTGTCATGGTAGGGGAGCTCAGCAGCATAGCACCTCTCTAGTTGGTGTTCCAAACCAGACCCCTGTGACTCTAAGCCTGATGACAAGGTGGACCTGCTGAGGACTAAGTACACTGATTGATGCTATGGCTAAGGATTTTAGGCACTAGAAAATGTGAAGGATGGAGAATAGCAGAATTAATTCATGTACTTTGATAAGGTACTTATTAACTATCTTTGATTTGATGAATTTACTTTAATAGACAATTTACTTATATTTGCTTTCATTCTTAATCTTTATCTACTAAGCTTAGTTGAAGCCCTGGCTGGTGTGCTCAGTGGATGGAGCACTGACCCAAGGGTCACCAGTTCAATCCTCAATCAGGGCACATAACTGAGTTGCAAGCCAGGTCTTCAGCCAGGTCCCAGGTGGAGACAAGCGAAAGGCAACCATATATTGATAAACTTCTCTCCCTTTCCTCCCCACTCCCCTGACCCTCTCTCTAAAAATGATGAATCACATCTTAAATAAATAAATAAACTTAGTTGAATACAACTAAGATCAGAGAACTGTTTAGAGCTCCCTAGTCATGACTTATAGTCTCATACCAAAAGATTAAAAGTTGAAGAGACTATAGGAATCGCTTAGATCTAAAATTTTAACCAACCACCTAATTTCACAGATGAGCAACTGCACCTAGTGTGGTCAAGGGACTTGACTGGGTTATTCAGATATTAGTAGCCATGCTGGGTCTTCTCCCTCAAGGGCTTCTTAGGTCTCAGTCTCTACCATGAACTTATGATCCTTGCTAGTTATTAAATTCATAAAGGTCAGATAGAACCATAATAAGGTAGAGTTTTGAATATTAGATGAGATTTTTGCATGAGACATAAAAAGAGTGAAAGGTTATAAAATATACATTTAATTGGGTAATCATATCCTTTCACACCAGTTTTCTCTGAAAAACTTCCAGAAAAATGTTAGTGACAACAGATGGTAACTAGGTCCCTTGCCAAGATTACAAATAAGGCAGAAATTCTCTTCTCAGAGAAGAGGCACCTGTAACCATGCTTTTATAAATGAATTTTTTAAATTCAAACTTTTCACATATAAAAAGAATTCAGGCAATTTGCTTAAAAGTTTCACGTTGCTGAAACATCTTTGGAGCAGAAAAGAGGATCGCTTAGCACTCAATGGCATTTATATGGTAAGTATTTTCAGCATGGCCACCAATCTTGAGAATGAAACATTCCATTTCTCTAGTTATTGCTGGTTGAGTACTTTAATTAGAAATGCTAGTAATATTCCTTACTGGAAAAGATCTGATAGGTAGAATTAAACAGAGAAAAAATGGGCAGCATTTCCTACAGGTGTATATTCTATACTTTATATAATTTTGTTGAGGTATAATTGCAAAGTATTTCAAATTTACTAGGTTGTCTATCAGCTGGTTAGTTTTAAGATAATACAATCATTTCAAACCTTAAGAAGAAAAGTTTACGATTCGGCTGTATTCCTCAAACCAAAGCAAGGCCCAAAAATTCCATATAATTTATGATTCAACACTTTCTTTCAAATGATCATTTTCAAAAGAATGTCAGTGTACAATGCATTGTTCAGAGAAAAAATAGTCCTAACCAAGTAAAACATAATTTCAACACACTGTCTTGCATGATCCTTACCATGCTCTCAAAACTGCATGGTGTTTTCCTAACGGTAACCAAAGTTGATTCTTACATTTCATGAAACACAATCCCCAGTCTGATGGCATTTCAAGAATTCACTGCTTGGAAAAGGATTTTGGGGTGGGGGTTAGGGGAGTAAATAGTAAGGAAGTGGGAAAAGAGAGGTTAGCACAATGTCCAATATGAAACATTTGGATAGAGATAAAGAGGGGGAAGTTGATTGAGTAAGTCACTATAGGTAGAAGAGTATTTTTTGATAGTTCCTTCTAATAACTACAGAGAAATCATTTGGTCTTAAGTCTACAGAGAATTGGACAAGTCTACACAGTATTCTAGCAATATTACATGGAATTACAAAACAATTCCATTGAAATATCAGCCATTTAATTTTAAAATATTTTAGACATTTAGTAGTAATCTGAAGACCTCTGTTCAGATTCCAATAGTCTAAAATGATCAGATGACTAATAAACGTTTTTGTAGTAGTGTGGTTAGGGTATCCCCATAATTACTTGAAAATCAAATTTAACGACATGTTGTAATTTCCATTCATAGCTTTCTGAGGACCTAATTTGTAGAATATTAGATGTCAGGGACATGTTTAATGAAGGAATGATTTAGCAAAACATATCTGCTTACAAATTGAACTACTGTTCATATTTCATGCTTAAGTAATATTGAAATGATGACATGAAATCAATTTCACACTCATTTTTATATTCTCAGTTACTTTATAGAGAATAACTTGGGACCAAAATGACAATATTGAAAAATGATCATTCTTGTCCTGGCTAAGTCCGTTGGAGCATTGTCCTCCAAACCGAAGCATTTCAGGTTTAATTCCCGGCCAGGGCATACACCTAGGCTGCCAATTTGATCCTGGTGGGCGCTTGCAGGAGGCAACCTAATCGATGTTTCTTTCTTACATCAATGTTTCTCTGTCTCATATATGGTTCTGTCTCTCACTCTCTCTCAACAATGAACATATGCCTGGATGTGGATTACAAAAATATAATTCTTAATGTTCTTGGTAAAATCCTTCTACTTAAGTATAAAAGACCTAAATTAGTATAAGAAAGATATTTTAAGAAATAACTCTGATAGTCTAATGATGTTTAAATTAGAATTGAAAAAATATGTCTTTTGCTTATATTGAGATGTTGCCGTTACTAGTAGTTTGAATTCATACCGATTTTGCCCGATACATTGCAGAATATACTTTCTCCAGCAAATTTTACTCATGTCTCCATCTATTAAGTAATATTTCTCTCAGATACAAGGTAGATTGGAAAAAAAGTATATAGGTGATAAAATGCACTGTAGCCAATATCCAAATTATACTTGCATTCAAAAGTAACATTACAAAACACATTGTAGAATGAAAGTTTTTTCCGCCTGACTGTTAACTTGTTATTTTCCAAGACTGGAGTTGTTAATAAACAAGAATGCTTTAGAATTTCAAAGAATAGCTCAATATCTGACACAATATCATGACCAATAAGCAGTTCATTCCAATAAATCAGTTTTATTTTATTACTATTAAAAATATTTCCTTTGTATTCTTACTCCTTTATTTAAATATCTTTATGAAAGATTTAAAAATTTTATAGATTGTTCAGTGAATACTTTGTAATTATTATGCATACAATGGCTTTTCAAATCTTGCATTTATCTGAAATCTAAACAATTAAAATAGAATTAATACATGGTAACAAAGAAAAGAAATACTACAATGACAACTAATGTTTCTAACAATAGTCTTCTGGCATAATATGATTCTACAACTTCCTCTGAATAGCCAAATAATATAACAAGCTCCACTATTATTATTAGGTATTTAGTTCTTTGGTATTGGTCATTAATGTATAACACATATAAATATCATTTCAAAAATTTTCAGTCAACAAGGACAGCATATTCTCAAAACATATTAGATAAATGATGGTCTGGAGATCATAAGACTTATTACCTTACATGCCTGACATCTCTTGCGCATGAATCAGCATACAGTATAAATAGCCAGAGACAAGTTTCATTAACTAGTGTATGACTTTGTATAGGTTACTTAGGCTAACTGTTTCTTGGCTTCATTCTCTATAAAATGGGAATACTGAAGCCTACCTCTTTGATTCAAGTAGTTATTTAGGGACACAAATGATTAATGCAAGTGAAAATATGGTATAATAGTAAGGTATTATGGTTATTATTATTATGGCAAATTTGACCACTAATTTTATTAGGAGATAATTGGGAATCCAGAAGCTGATCATACCAAGTTGCAAAGACTGAGTTGGAAATCAATTAAAAGTTGGGTTTCAGGTTCTTGGTTTAGTATCTTGTACTTAAAACTAAGGCTTACCTCTGAAAACATTGTGGCCTGGGAATTTTAAAATAACAATTGCATTTTATTTTGATCATGAATAAACTTAATCTAGCCATCTCTAGGAAATGGACATGAATCCATTATATCCACCCTTAACTCAGTATATATTTTTAAAGTATGAAATTCCTGTTTAAAATGTTTCTTTTATAGAAAAGAGAAAACAAGATCCCTAGTAGTTCACAACAATGTAGAGAAAATGGGCTAGCAGTTGTTTTAGAAAAACAGTGGAATACCTGATAGGCTTTATCTGCTATAACTAAGGATTAGGCATGGCTCTTTAAACTTGACAATATTTATTTAACACTACAAATGAGTATCATTATTTTCAAGACACGTTTCTACTAAAATATTCAAAAGACCACTAAGTTTTTACGCTTCAACTTTCCATCTCTCCGATCATTAGTTAAGATTTTAATTTAGGAAAGTTAAGCTATTTAACTACAGGCTAGAAAGGATGCTCTTACAGATTCACACTGGTTGTCTCTTTGAAAAAACAGGAAAGACCCTTCTTTCTAAAATATCTTTGACTATTACCTTACTTTTCACTAAAAAGAAACCTTCTTGTCCTTACTTGAAAGGTTTTGAAAATAAGCCTCTGTTTATGTTTCTTTCGGATATTTCGAAAGAAATGTGTATATGCACATGCAATTTGGCCTTGAGTTTCTGACATTTAACAAAGATCTCTCCTTACCCACTCCACCCCTTCCCCATTCTCCAAAAAAAAAAAAAAAAAAAAACCCTATTGCACCTGCCAAGAGAATCTGGCGTGTCTCCTCCGAGGACGCAAGGGGTCGCCCCTCTCCCAGGATTGCTCCAGCAAACGCAGCCGCAAAAGCTGACATCAGGGCGAGGGAGCAAAGAGCTCCCCAGCTACTGGGAAGCTCTCCCCTTGTCCCACTCCAACAGAATAACTGGAATTTCAACCTAGTTCCACCCACTCCCTCTCTTATTCTACATAACCGGAGAGTGCCTTTGAGTTGGCCTTGAGACCATGAAGGCAGGTCGAAAAGCACTTCTTTGACGGTGCCATTCCTCTAAAGTCCCAGCTGGAAGGTGCACCAT
The DNA here is from genome assembly GCA_004026585.1 of Noctilio leporinus. Classification (NCBI taxonomy): domain Eukaryota; kingdom Metazoa; phylum Chordata; class Mammalia; order Chiroptera; family Noctilionidae; genus Noctilio; species Noctilio leporinus. The sequence continues at coordinate 241,793 of PVIW01001070.1, read as the reverse complement.
GCCGCTGCCCGCAGCCACCCAGCAGGCTCATCGGACAGCTTCCCGCAAGGTGGCCCTCGCTGAGGGAGGTGGGAATGAATGGATGGGCCAAATTTCTTTCCTGTGTCATCTTTTAGATACGGGGGCCCCCAAACTTCCATCGGAGACACTTAAAACACTGACGCTCAGGTCTCCGTCCCGCCCCGGCAGCTGTGTGACCACGAGTCCTTAGGGTCTTCAGTGGGGTGAAGGGAGTGGACTAGGGGCGCCGCGAGGGCACTGACTGAAAGAGTGAAGGCAAACAGAAGGCTGTGCTTGTGCCCGGCGTTCCGCTCCCCACGGACCCGAGACCCAAACGCACCGCTGGACCCCAAGAGAGAGGAGGCGGGAGGCGCCAGGCGTGAGCGCAAGGCTTGAGTGAAAGGGTGGTTGGAGGAGTTGCGCAGAACACAAACCATTCAGAGGCCAAGAATAATAAATTGGACGCCCTAACATATTTAGCTGAGGTCCTCCTGCCCCCTGCTACGCGATCTCAGAGGCAGTGATGCCGCCCCTGAGCTCCTGGGGCTCTGGCCCAGCCACGTTTTTAAAAGGCAATTTTCAGGTGAATCAAACCTTGTCTGCCCGAGGCGATCGGGCACAAAGGCAGCTTTCAGGGGGGCCTTGAATCCAGGGGTAGAGCAGAGACAAACAGCAGCGAAGAAGCGATGACTAAATCTCATACAAGCCTGTGCTCTGTGCTTGGAGCGCGGCACCGCGCCTGTCCCGAGCGGCAGGGCGGGTTTCTTGCGCGGAACTAAGTGGGGTCAGGCGTCTTTGGCTCCCCGGGCCAGGAGATCTGAAGGGTCAAGGCAATGGCATCGTTCTCTGCGCCCCCAAGAGCTACGGGAGGCTTCCCTCCTTCTCCCCAGCAGCACCCCCAACAATAAGCTAGGCTCGCCCTACTCTGCTGTTTGCGAAGCGGCTGCCACGAAGGGGCTGCCATGGCAGGCACGGTAGCCGCGCACGGGCTACTCCAGAGCACGGGGAGGTGACATTCTCTCGAAAGTCCCCCTCATCTCAAGAAGATGCCACCTTTCACGTGGACTAACCTGGCCTGAGGGTGCTCTGGGGGCGCCCGTTTAATCCCAGTTACAACACTTCTAAGCTTTCACAAGCCAACCTTCCCAGTAACAGGAATCAGAGACAGACACAAGGAAGAGGTGAGCTTGAGTCTTTAGGGGGAACCCCACCATCGGTTTTTGTCTGCCCAAGGGGACCCTCTTGAAAGGGCCTGAGGCGGTAAACGCGCTCCTGCGTGAGAGGCAAGGCTGTAACTGGAAACCGAGCTCTCAGCGGCTGGTGGTGAGGTCCTCACGGTCCGGGACTCCTGGCGAGCGGCTCTGAAGCACGGGACACGAGGAGCCTGATGCCTCGCGAGCCTCCTGCTCCACTCGAGAGTGGCAAGAGAAAGCAGCCGTGGAGGCACTCGCTGGCTGGCTCCCTGGCTGCCCCCCACCCCCTGGCTTTTAGCAGCCGGTCACCACGGGTGGTCCCAGCCCCGCTGTCCCTCGAGAGGCGGCGACTGGAGGTGAGCGGGAGCCTGGGTGAGCGCCCCTCCTGGCGTTTCCTCTGTGGTCAGGGGCATCCCTGGGGCTTGAGGCCCCAGTCTGAGTCTTGAAAGAAAAGCACAGATCCCTACAGCTAGTCCAAGGAAGAACGCAACTTTCCTTCGCACCTTAAGTGATAAGGGGATGGGAGACACATTAGCACCCAGACCACCCGACTCTAGCACCCGCCTGTTTGAGGGGTAACGGGGGTGTGGAGAGGAAGGCATGGGAGGTACGGTCAATACCGGAGCCTCAACTGTTACCTCCTTCGGAGGCGTGGGGTGCAGGGCAGGAGGACCGTGGAGCCGGGAGGATTCCGCTCCGGCAAAGCAACCCGACAGGTGAACCGGGCGGAGGGGGTGGAGGGGGTGGAGGGGGCGGAGGGGGCGGAGGGGGCGGAGGGGAGAAAACGCGTAAAAAACCCCTGCACTTACTTCTCCGCTGGCGCCTTCCCCGGGAGGCGTTTTGGCTGCCGATGTATTCCATAAAGTTCAAAATGATAAAAAACCAAGAAATCAGTCGCAAGTGCATAGTAACCCAGTACTGTTTCCCTTCCTTTTCTCCTTTTTCTTTTGATTGTTAATTATATTGACTGTTTTAGGAATATATGTAGGTGTTAGGCGTGTAGAGAGACAACCCAAGCAGCGGACAACTTCTCCACTCCAGATCCGACGGGCGTGCTGGGAGGGCAAACGAAGAGGGTCGGGTGGAGAGGGAAACCAACTATTGTACTTTCAAATGGTCCGAGCCCTGAACTGCAGCGGCTCCGCAAGGGTGGCTGTCAACGCCGCAAGCGAGGTTTCCGGGAGCAGCGCGCGGCCTCGACAGGGCAGCCGCAGGTAGCATGGTGCGCAGCGGCCGCGGCCGCGGGCAGGATCCAGGCGGGCTGTCGGGCGGGTGGCGGCGGCCCCTGGGCTCAGAGGTTTCGGCAGCTGCGGCGGCAGCAGCGGACGCCCCTGGAGCGAAGAGAAGCGGATGCCGTCGGCACCGAGGCCATGGCCAAGGGGCGGTGGAGAGACCCTGAGCTGCTTCTGCCTTCCGCGAGCAGGAGCCGCTCCACTAGGGCTGGGCTGCCAGGAGAACCCCAGAGGGGCGGAGGGAGGGAGGGAGGGAAAGACCGGGCGAGGGAGGGGGAGGGGGTATGGCTGCGGGGGGCGGGGGGAGCTCGGGGGCGGAGAAGGAAACTGCTGGAGCAACAACCCTGAGCGACCTCAATAACTTTCAATTTCAAGAGGGAAAGAGGGAGCTGGAAAAGTACAGGCGTTGCGATTTGGCAGAAGGACGGGAAGAGGCGCCTAAGGGGTCCCGGGTCTGCGGCGGAGCATCTCTGGACGTTGCAGAGAAGGCGGGAGAGCGGGAGCTGGGGGAAGTTGAGGAGGCACTGCCTGCGGAGCAGAGCTCTCCAAAGGGCAGCATTCGCAGGGAGAGGTGGGCGCGCACGGCTGGCACGAGACCAGGGCGCCCCACTCCCAAGCCTCGCTGGCCTCCCCCACGGTGCCGGGCTGGGCGCACCCTGCTCTCGCCTGTCCCGCGCTCTGCGCCCACAGCGCCCGCGCTAGGACTGGCCTCTGCGCCGCTTGCCCCTTGACCGCTTCATAGATTGCGGGAGGGTTTCTTGCAGACGACTTCCCAGTTTTCTCCCCCTCTCTTTTGTTGTTTTTCTCCCTTTCTTTCAATAAAAGTAGCTACAGTTAGGCGCAGGACGGGTGGTCCGGGGGGAGCTCAGGGTCCGTGAGTGGTCAGCTTGGCCAAGGATTTACCTGCTCGGAGGGGGTAGGACCCAGAGGTGCGTGCGCTCAGGACCTTCCCTTTGGAAATTCAGTTATGCTGCTGCGTTGCTTCCAAACGGAACCAAGTCTGGCCTCGGCCCTGGAAGATCCCTCCTCCCCGCAGGCAGTTCCCTCCTCGTTACTTTCCCTCCCTCGCGCTCTCACCCTCTGTCTCCCGATCTTCTAGAGATCGGTTGTGCAATTTGGTTTTTCCTCTGAGGGACTGGGAATGACATTTGGAAAGATTTTTCCCAGTTTTAAGGGAGGAGAGCAGGATCTACTACTTTCTGCACAGGTAGGGGCGCCAGGGCAGCGAAAAGTAAGATTCTCTGGCCCACCCACCGGTGGGGAGACCCCAGGGCCACCGGCGCTTCTGGCTGTTATTAGTCAATGGGAAGCTTCCCAGCTCCTTTCTCCAGGAACACAAGTCGACAAGCTTCCAGTAGTTGCTGAAAAAGAGTTTAGTTGAAAGCCACAAACCCCCAACGTGATTTTCACATAGACCTGTCCTATGTATTGTAATGGAATATCTGCAGGACTACACTGTGTAGCATTAGAGTTTTACAGAATCCCAAACTTCTGAGAGGTCACTTTGAAAAGGTCTGATTCATAGACACCTTATTAATTATTATGCTTAAGTAATAGGCTTCGAAAATAGCTCAAGCCTTGGAGGAAAGCAGTAAGGTTAACATTCTCCTCTCTTTTGTCCATTTATAACTCCTATTACTGGATTGTCTTCAATTTCTGTGTTGAGAAATGAAAAGAGAAAAGAAGTTGTTGCCCATGTCCACCCCATTTTGCAAGCTTGCAGTGCTGCAAATTGTGCGTCTCTGAGGTCTTTAATGGTGTAGCTGTTACACACCCCAAAAGTGAGGATGGGGGAGGTGGAAGGCCCTGGATGCAAAAGGAAAGGAACATAAAGTATGAACTCTTGCTAAGGTCCTAAAAATTAGAATCTGAGGGACTGGCCTTTCCATGCTAATTCCTGAATGAAGTATCAGTTACTTTGCACACCTGTATGGCTATTTTGAAGGTAGGAATAATTTTCTTTAGGTTTTACATTACGGGGAAGACAACAACCAAAACAATCCCATCAAGATTATGATTTTTGGCTTATTTAAAAAATTCCCACTTGAGTAGTTCTCTTTCTATGCATCACATACATACACATAAACACAAACACACTCCCCTCCTTTATCTGTTGCCTGATGCCCAGTGGCAAATGACCGAGTTTATCACTGTGAACCAGAAAAGTTACAGATAACAGGACAATTCCAGTAATGATTATCCCAAAAAGGAAGCTACTTAATTTTTCTGTGCTGGCCACAGTTAGCTTTTCTTTCCTTCTGACTTAATACCTCAGATCCTGAATATCCGCCCCATAAAATGTGTGTGTGTGGGGGGAGGTTAAAGGCTATAGGAGGCTTCCTTTGGAAAGAACTCCAGAGAAGGCCATTCTAATGCAGGATACTTGAACTGGGTAGGATGAGATTGCATAAGGAATGTAGAAAAGCAACTTGGTGAACAATATCGGAGACATAAAGACGAAGAAAGACATGTACTTCTCACTGTGCGTTGGGCAGGCCTATGTTAGTGTGGCTGAGAAATGAGATGGCCATGTAAATAAATAAACAAATAAAGTGAGAAGCTGTAGTAGTTGAGCCATCCCAGAGAAAGAAAGAAAGTACTAGATGCAGTGGGCAGGAAAAGCTTGTCAAGGAATAAGCGCTGTTCCGAGGAAACATAAGGAAAACATTAAATAAAGGGCGAGTGTATTCTTTCTCTCTTGATGCTGTGCTTTAGAACTCTTTCCTGATCTATGTTACCATACTATTAAATGTGTGTTTACTTGCCTGGCTGAGCCTTACATTCCCTCAACTGTCCTAGCAGCTTATGGAAAGCATGCCAGAGCCTATTTTGTGCAACATAGCACTCCACCCCGAACCCCCCGCCCCCTTTTCTTTTTAAATCAAGAAAGCAACACTCACAGAAGCCTGCGGCTGCCAATGATTTGCAGGGCCCAAGCCGAAAGCAAATTAAAAATCATAGACTCAGCATAGACGTCAACATTTGCTTGTTACTTTTCTCCAGAAAACACTCAAGTCCCGGAGAGTTTGGGTAACCTGGAGTTTAAGAGAGTCAAGCCAGAGACTAGAATAGTTTTGGACAAAGACAGTGAATTGAACACATCCAGATTAGTTAGTGAAACTTCTCATCTCTCCTTTACCACTTCCGCCACCAGGCAGTGACAATAGTAACAAGTTATTTTTGTTCATTGCAGTAGTGGCATTTTAAGAAGAGAAAATGATTGTCATATTGTTGAATCCATACTGCAAATATGTGGAAGGGGAGGTGTGTTCCAGAAAGAGAGAGCAAGGCCCATAGTTTGGAATGGGATATAAGTAGTAGTGATGAGAGATGTTTGGCGAAGTGTGGGCTGACATCAGTCATTATACCACAGAGCTGACATGCAGATCCTGAAAATGCTCAGCTCTCCAGTTACTCAGATCTGGAGGCATATGAGTAAGTCACACAGGGTACTGCTGGCGGGGTCTGTGTAACTGAAGCAGCTAGAAGTCACCCCTGAAGTACAGACCAGGCAGCAGCGTTGGAAAGGCATTGAAATTAGTCGATGAAGAAAAACTGCTATTTTTAGAGAGAGAAATCAAGGAGACAGAACTATTATAGCAATTTGAAAAATGATTAATATAGCATTAAGGAAATTAGAAAATGAATACCCACGATAGATTACTTTCTGTCAACAAGAAAGAATGTTCTTTCTCCAAGATGAAGTTATGGGATGCATATAAAATTGTGGTGAGCATTGTCTGGTGTGCCTATTTTTAATGACTTTTCCTCTCTCACCCCTTGCAAATCAGTTAATTGCTGGGCACATTTAAAAAGTGCATATCCGATAGTACTTCCTATTTAAATTTAATACCTCAGATAGGTCTTTAATATAAATAAATTGTGTGTTACATGAAGAAGAGCTCTAGACTAGCAATCTAAGGGTCAAGGTGAGTCCTTATTTTGTATTTGTTTCTGTGTTTCAGGTTTCCTCATCTGAAAAATGAGGGAATTCAACTAACTGATCCCTACACTCCCTTTTAGCTCTGAAAATAGTGGGCAATATATCTGGAAAAAAAAGAAAAAGAAAAATTCATGATTGCAAATGTCAAAGCTATTTCTAGTTATGCGACATCACAGCTTTCACTTACAGGGCTGTGTTTAGTTGAATAGGTTCAGACTTAGAAACCTGCTTGGAAACTTGTTGATTTCCTGGAAATGTCTAACCTACTAAAAGAACCCTCCATGACTAGGTCCAAAGTTATTCTAATCTTTCTAGATATCTTTAGACTTTGGGACAAGGCAGAACAAAGTTTAAATCTCAGATACTAGGCAAACACCTGAAGAGAGTAGGGAAGAAGACTTTCACATGCCTTTGCAGGTACCACTCTATCTCCATTTGTTATCAGAAATCATTAGTGGGGAAGAAACATGGATTTCATTTAGCAAGGAGTTTCCTTCATTCTGTTAGTCCTTTCTTTTTTGCTGTCTGTATCTTTGGATGAGGGTGTTTATCCATCTCTACTGTCCCAAGAAACTTCAGAAAATCAACAGGGAAGTTTGAGTGGCCCTGGTCACAGTTTTAGGTAGAAGGATTACCAACAAAGACATAAAAATAGTATACAATGTAGAGTACAAGGCTAGATGAGAGAAAATTCTAATGAGTAATTCTTTTGCAGTTGCTTTTGCAAGGGTGATCTCTAAACATATCATTTCATAGATGAGACAACTGAACCTTGACAGGAAAGTCACTTGCCTGAGCTTATGTACCAACTATCCCCCAGCTCTCAGCCAGGTTTCAATAACACTATTTACCCTCTTGCCTCTTTAGGTGTAGAAGTGGAAATGACTTCCTACTGTTCTTAGTCCCTGGGCACCTCACATCAAATGTTGTTTTCCTTGATGCTGCACTGTGATAAACAGTCTTTGTGTCTTCCAAAAATTCTTGCTGGGTCCCAAAGTGTCATAGCCAGGACTTAAAACCAGGATGTCTGATTTAAAGCCAGTGCTTTTTCTACCATGTCATCTGGCCTTTCCGGAGAAGTACACACTGATTAAAACCAAGATGGGTGAAAGAGGGGATCAAGAGAGCCTGGAGGGTTTCCAGCTAGGAGGGCTAATCAAGTAAGGAAGTGGGCACCCGGCAGACTTTAGAGAAAGGCTATGGGCTAAATCAGAGTGAATAATCAGAATCAGAATGGCAAGGAACAAAGCAAAATTCAAGTGTTCAAAATTGTAACTAAGCATCAGAAACAAAGTAATAAACAAGAAAAGAAGGAACAATGCAGTCAGGATACAGCACTAGCAAAAGATGACATTGATTTTAAGGCTGTTTAAGTAAGTCACTTTTTGCGTATTTAGTTTTTCCCTCTAGGCCTAAAACCAGTCATGCACAGTTGACAGGTGGGTATGGGCTACCTTACTGGAAAGGATAGTGAAGGGTGGTAGGTAAGGTAAATTAGTCATCCATTCATCTCACAGGTGTTTGTTGATGGTACCTACCATGGGTGATTCCAGGCTAGACAAAGATGCAGTTTTATGCATGGCCTTGAAGAGAAGAATATTGAAGGTATGACTTTATAGGCTGTTGGTTACAGTTTATGATAGAAACAAAATGGCATGAAGAGGCACATAAGAACATGTTCAATAATAAGCTTAGGAAACATCTTTTCAAAACAGCTATATTTATGCCCTGGATGGTGTAGCTCAGTGGATTGAGTGCTGACCTGTGAACCAAAGGTAGCCAGTTTGATTCCCAGTCAGAGTATATGCCTGGTTTCAGGCCAGGTCCCCAGTTGGGGTGTGCAAGAGGCAACCACAAATTGATGTTTCTCTCCCTCTCTCTCTCCCTTCTCCTCTCTCTAAAAATAAATAAACAAAATCTTAAAAAAAAAAAAGAAAAGAAAAGAAAAGAAAAGAAAAGCAGTGCCCTGGCTGGTGTGGCTCAGTGAATTGAGCATTGGCCTGTGAACTGAAAGGTCACAGGTTAGATTCCCAGTCAGGGCACATTGCAGACCAGGTCCCTAGTTGGAGGCACGCAAGAGGCAACTGATCAATGTTTCTCTCACACATCGATGTTTTTCTTCCTTTCTTTTTTCCTCCTTTGCCCTCTCTCTAAAAATAAATTAATTAAATCTTTTTTAAAAAGTAGCTATATTATGGCCCTAGCTGGTACCTCAGTGAATAGGTACTAGCCTGCAAACCCAAAGGTTTGATTCCCAGCCAGGGCACATAACCAGGTTGCAAGCCAGGTCTCCAGCCAGGTCTGTAGCTGGAGGCAGGTGAAAGACTCCGTACATTGATGTTTCTCTCCCCCTCTGCCTCTCTCTCTTTCCCTCTCTCTGAAAAATAATAAATAAAATCTTTTAAAAAATAAAACTAAAATTAAAAACAGTAGCTATATTAAAATAAAAAAAAAACCTCTTTCTATCTATCATTTATGATAGGTTTACATTATTATGGTTTACATTTGTCACTACCATGCAGTTGTGTAGCTTTTTTTTTTTTTTTTTTTTTAAGTAGCTACTTTTGACGGAGGACTCAAATGTTGGAAAATTTTAATTCCAGGTAATAGCTAACAAGTTTAGTAATCAATGTATGTAAAAAATCCCTCTTGTTTCAGGCACTGGAGGAATGACCTACCTTGACTCTAGGCAGTACCACCTTTTTTACCTTAGGAGGACTGCAAGCAATCAAGATATTATCTGAGCCATTATACTCCAGGATGAGAGGACCTCCACCCAGGATACAAAGAAAGCAGCTTTGCTCTCATTAACTTTTCCCCTGAATTCCAAACCCCTTCCCTACACCTGTCTTCTCCTTATAAAAAGGGTCCATTCATAATGGCATGGAAGACAGTCTGTTAGGGTGCAAACCTGCTGTCTTCTCAGATCCTCCACGATCTGAATAAAGCAACCGTAATGATTCAATCCCTGTCTCTGCTTATTGGGTCTGGTAGGTGACAGGCAGCAGGGACACCCGCTTTTCCAGTTTCACTTTCTATCTGCTAATTACTTTTATTTCAACACTCAGTGAATATGAGGCAAATACCATGCTAGGCTCCAGAGATACAAAACTATGACGACAATAGGACTTGCCCTCAAGGAGAACACCCGCAGTGAGGGAGGGAAGGCCAGCCTACAAACTGATAAATGCTTTGTGATAGGGACTGTGGTATGTGGTGAGAGGAGGAAAGAGGAACAATGCTTGGGAGTCCGGGAAGAAAAATGCTGTCTAAGATGTTCAGCTTTTAAAGGACTGAAGGTGTGTCTGGATGCAGATAAGGAAGGATTTCTTCCTTAGCTTTAGGTTGGCCCTGATACTGAGGTGGAGGAATAAACTCTTCTTGTTTTGTGGAGGTCAGTGGTCATGGTTGTGTGACTGCTTGCTAGGGAGGCAGCCATACTCTGGGAGTGATATTGGGTCACCTCCTCCTCCAGCAATTCTATGTGACTCAATACGGACCATGTGGGAGTGTTGTTAATGGCTGATACCTGTATGGGTGTCTGTGTAAGTTAATAATTTGACCAATTTGCTATAGCTACACTGTGGGTAGATGTCTTGCATGTGAGAAAAATGATGTTTTATTTCTCCTTTTTCCTACAAGTATTTAAAGTAACAAAAGGCATGAGGATTGGCCTTCCTAGGTGTCTGGCTGCTTTCATTCTCCTAGCTCACCCTCATCCTCCACCACTCCCCACATATCCTAGTATTCCTCTGCAACATGTTCTCCCCAGACAGTGTTTCATGCACCCAGCCTTACCTACATGTTCCCTGCTGGGTTTCCACCATTTGGCTGTGTAGCCCTCTTCGTAGGAGAAGCTCCCTACTCTGAGACCTAACCCTAGCTCATTTATTAGCGATAAGAGTTAGCTTAGCTCTGCCCTTCTCTCCTCCTTTTCTCCCATGTAATACATTCTTTCTTACAAATATATTTTGATTTCACAATACCCTGTGGGGTGTGCCCCAGAAGTAGGGAATTTCAAGCCATTATGAGGAACAGGAAAGGTTCTAATGGCCTAGTGGTCCTGACACTTGGATGTTAGACTGTTTTCCACTTTTTCCAATTTGGCAAGAAGTCTCTATTTATAGGTAAAATTACCTCAGAGGAGAAGCATTCTACAAGAAGATAGAGGAGGACGAAGACTTTCTTCCCAGGGAGATTCTATCTATTACATATTGCTACGTGACAGGAAATGCAGCAAGGTGATGGATGTTGAGTGCACAAACTTCCCATTTCTGTATTCTCTGCTTGCTCCCTCTTCTTTGTTCCCCCCTTGCCCCGCCTCCACCTGCTAAGCAAAAGTATTTGAGGAAGAAGAAACCCGTGCTGGGGCCCAGAATTTGGAGACTGACTCCTCTGGGTCCGTGCGCATAATAAACTACTTATTCCCTCATCTCAGTGTTCTGCCCGAGTCCTTCCTGCAAAAGCTATACAATACACCTCCCTAAATGTAGTAGCTTAAAATGTCAACTACTTGCAACAGCTCACAATTTGGCTGTTCTCTTGGTTTTCTCTTATATGCTCATATGGGTGGGCCACCCCATCAGCTTGCTATTAGGTCACTGAATGTACACAGCTGAGATGGCAGGAAAAGTAGGCCTCTGTCCCCAAAGGTGGTTTTCATGCTCTGAGCATGGAGCTCTCTGAGCTCTGGGTGCCTGAAAGGGGAAGCTGAAAGATTTTTACAATTTTATTTCCACTACATTCTGTTGATCAAAGCAAGTTCCAGGGCCATAGCAATCTCCAGGGTTTACTCAATAGTCTCTACCTTTTGCTATGAGGATCTGCAAAGAGTACTGGAAATTTTTAATCTACTGCAGAGCTCATAAACAGTTTATTTATCTATATAAAGTCAAGCTTCTGAGCCCCTTGAAGTCAAAAGGCTACCACTAAATTGAGACAAGAAAGTAATACTGAGGTTTACCATATTCCCTGTCTCTAAAGGGTGTTCCACTTCTAGATTCATTTTTTCTCTGAATTGAGTTTCAAGTGAAGTCTTGAGGCCTCTGAATATTAAATTGGTACAAAGTTCCAGACCACTTCCGGGATAAATTTTGGCCCTAAGTCCATAAGTAGAAAGCCATTATGGTTTGGAACTGATTGAGAAAAAAATTGTTGGGGCATTCTGATCTTGAGGGAAGTCACAAGGGCTTCCCTTATATAGAGGTAACTTCAGTCTGTTATTTTCCCTCTATTCTTTCTTGTCTCAAGAGCTAGGAAAGCATTACTTAAAACTTGTGAATGCAATGTAGAAGGCTCCTCATTAAAAACAACTACTGTATAAATGCTTTCTTGCTGGGAGTCATTTTTTTGTCTACTAAAATTGATAGAAGAACTTAACCATTTTAGCATGTGGGCATACAAAACAGTATCTTACTAAATTTCAAAATTCTAAGATTTAATAAAATAGATTCAATCATTTAGTCCTACAAAATAGATTTACCTTAAGGGCTTAAGAAAGAAGGCAAGAAAGTCCTGGCTGGTAGCACAGTGGGTAAGGCGCCGGCCTATGAACCCAAAGGTCCCAGGTTCGATTCCCCAGCCAGGGCACATAACAAGGTTACAAACGAGGTCTCCAGTCAGATCTGTGGCTGGAGTCAGGTGAAAGGCAATCATACATTGATGTTGCTCTCCCTCTCTGCCTCTCTCCCTTCCCCTCTTTCTAGAAATAATGAAATAAAATCTTTTAAAAAAAGAAGGCAAGTAAACTGGTGGCTTTCTACCTCAGTATTAATTGATTCTCCGACTTACGTAAAAATGATACATTAGTTTAGTCTGGCTTTATGATGAATGTTCATTATTTGTGATCATAAGCATCAATATTTTACTTAGTAACATTGGAAGTTATATAAAATGTGGGATCTTTCATATTTTTGTTAAAGATCAAGCAAGGTATAACCATCAGAAATTCAAGGCCAGCCTGACTTCTAATAGGTAAGAACAAGCATTAAATAATATATAGATAATAACTTCTAATAGATAAGTGATACTACTTGAAATCATCACATTTAGAAATTTGTTTAAATGCACATATTCCCAAGAAAGTTAAAAATCAACAAATTAGTTTAATTATATTTTTTCTTCTTAACAGATCCCTGACATTTGGCAAGGGAGAAGGTCCAACCTGGGCAGGGCGCTTTGAAATGTATGTGGAAGACTTGTGTCTAATAAGGACGCTGAGTAATTATGGGAGGTTGACAAGCGAGGGCAAAGACAGAAGCTGCAAGGAAAAGCAGAAGAAGGGGATGTGTAAGTGATTCAAAGATGAACTTAATTTTCGAGTGATGGTCCTATTAAGCATGAATAAAAATTTAAATTAGGCATACCATTGCAGTTCCCATAACACTGGAGTATGTTGAATAAATATTACACAATGTATTGTTATAAAAATAATTTAAAGTTCCTTGGCATAGTTTTACCTGAGAGTTGGCAGTGGCATATTCAATGAGATAAGGAAGAAGAAAAATTGTCCAGCAAGTGCACTTGAAGAGTGAAATCAGATGAGAATATAGCATCAAATACAAAAAGATGCTGTATCATTTTTTGCTCTTCATCCATTTTCTTCTTAAAATTAATTATTATTGAAAATACTACTATTGCTGATAATTGGTACTGAGAGTTGTATGAAAGGATTTTTCTCTGGCATGACTGACTTCTAAATAGTTTATTTGGGGAACCCTCAGTGAGAACACAGATATTTCTGATTAGATACTAGTACTTGGGCTACATTTTAATGTAGCTCCAGCTGATAAAAAACATTTTATTTATCCTATAACCTTGAAGCTCAGTATTCTCCATTGCTCAATTTAGAAATATTTTTGAAAATATTAAGCAGATGCATTTTTTCATTCCCTGAATATTATGTTCTCTATAGCTAGCTACTCTATACATTAACTCAAGACCATTTATTATTTGGGGGTAATGACAGGCATTACTTAGGCCATAATTGTATTGTTCTGCTTGGAGCCTCAAAGCTGCCTTTCTTGAATCCCTAGTTAGTATTAGTTTTCCCATGGACATGCTGAGAGACAAGAAATTTCTAAACTCCAAGTTTTTTGTTTTTATATATACACACACAACCAAAGTTGGCAGTCCAAATATTGTGTTTCACTGAAAGTTACAGTGTAGCAAGGAATCAGGATGTAAAATATAGCCCTGTCAGAGGGAAGAAGATTTAGAGAACCCTTCTGAAACTGGAGGTGAGCCAATACAGGTGTGCGAAGTAATAAATTATACTTCATTAAGGAATTAGCATAGAAAGGTCAGTCTCTCAGATTCTAACTGCCACTTGGTAGTTATTGGGTTACTTAGATTTTCCTAAGTCAGATTCTGATTCCATCAGTCAGCATAGGTCCTAGAATTTATGAATCAAGATATGTGGGCAGGAGGGGAATACGTAAGTGAATTAAAAATAGACAATTTTCACCAAAATAACAGAGGGAAATATTGGATAGTTTATAGGGTAAGATTAAATTGGTCCCTAATGATAATGGGCTAGATTAATTGAAAAATGGAGCAGCAGGGTCCTTTGGAATAAGATACATTTGCTGTTGTTAAATTAGTAAGTATTTAAAAGCTAAATATAGGAATGGATTCTTTTACTTTTTGTCTATTATTAAATAATAATAATATTCTTTATTATTATTCTGCCTTCGCCTGGTGGCTCTATTGAAGCATTGTCCCATACACCAAAAAAGAATGATTACCTTTCATGCCAAGTGAAGCACATATATTTTAGAGAACTTGAAGGGTTTGGTATTTCATCTCATCTTTCACATTTAGCTAATATTTCTGTCCAGGTGATACATCTCCATCCCTCTGAAGTGCACATTGTCATTGTGATTGACCCTTCACATACAGGGCTCTATACTGTTACTGCCAGTTGATAGGAGCAGGGCTACAATAAAGAAACCCATTTTCCATGTGAACTTGAGGTAGGAGAACACAAGGAAGCATCCAAGAGACAAAAGTGTGTATAATCTTTTTAAAGACCTTGGGAATTTCCAATCTTCACAAGCTTTTAGAAATAGAGAACAAATTTCATTTTCCTCATGAAAAATTCAAATGCAAATTGGCATCTTTGTCTAAAACCTGGTAAAACTTTTGATTCTTAATAAAGGTTCTAGCTTAAGGTGATTTGCAATATTCATAGACTTCTAGAACTAAAAGGACATTTAGAGGTCATCTAGTATATATCATTTTATTTTGTAGACAAGACCTGAAAGATTAAATGGCTTTTCTGAGGCCATTTTGGCAAAACTGAGATTAAAACTCAATCTCTCTCATTTCTAGGATATTGGTGACTACAACGGGATTCTGAATGCTATTTCATCCAGCATCCAATGTTCCATCAGTCATGCTACTTTAGAAAGCTGTACAGTGTGTTTCATATCAATGATGTCTGAGAAAAGCTCATTCATTCACCAGTTTAATTCATTCATTCACTCAGTTATTCAGTATATCTTTACTACTTTCTCTGGGCATTGTTTTTGATCCTCATTACCATTTTCAAATGAAGAACACTGATATAGTTTAAAATAATTATGAGTTTTTTCATTTCTTTGGGTTAAATACTTTAATTCTGGTTCTTTTAATAATTTTTCATTAACTTTCATATACTTGCATTATAAAGTCTAGGGTTACATACTAGACTTTATACTATAAGGAAGGTCTAATATTCTGCATTTACTTTCTTAACTGAAGCCCATAGTTATTTTAACAATGGAGAATTTGAATAATGAATTTTCTAGACAAGTGGCCATGCCATGAAGTTTTAAAAAAGATTTTACTTATTTATTTTTAAAGAGAGGGGAAGGGAGGGGGAAAGAGAGTGAGAAATATCAATGTGAGCTGTGTGTGCTTCAAGTGGGGACCAAACGCACAACCCAGCACATGTTCTGACTAAGAATCAAACCGATGACCTTCTACTTTGTGGGATGACACCCAACCAACTGAGCTACACTAGTCAGGGCCACAGCTTATTTATTTTTTTCAGTAATTCATTTTTATTAAAATTTTTTTTAATTCATTTTTTTTTAGAGAGGGAAGGGCAGGGAGGGTGGAAGACAGGTAGAGAAACATCAATGGTTGCCTTTCACCTGCCTCCAGCTACAGACCTGGCTGGAGACCTGGCTTGCAACCTGGTTATGTGCCCTGGCTGGGAATTGAACCAGCAACCTTTGGGTTCACAGGCTGGTGCCTATCCACTGAGCCACACCAGCCAGGACATTTTCAGTAATTCTTAAAGGGAAAAAGTAGTAACCTCCTCAAATAAATAAGGCAATATATTATTCTATACTAATATTGCTGAAATTTGTGCATTTGTTTCCAAATTGCTTCAATGTGTACTAATTACCTGGATTCTGCTTCTACACTGTCCATTGGGAAGTGTGCTGAGAGTATTATATAAGCAGTAAGTGCACATTCTTTAAATGCTGTGGAAGTAACAAAGGGATGGAGGACACAGGTCTCCAGGAGCTCATAATTTAGTTATGAAGAAGATGTAAGGAAAAATATCAACAATAAATATCTTATATATTTTTAATCCCTAAAAAATGGCAATTTTTTAGAATACAGAAAAATGAGCAGAACTAGGCCAGTTCAGTCAATGTACCAGTCTTTGAAGACCTGAGTGTTAAGCTAGATTTTGAAGCATATTTAATGAAGACATAGGGAAAAGTTGGGGCTGGTATTGAAGTTATTACTGATAAAGGACTCAAATGTAGGAAAATTTTAGTTTCAGGTAAGAGCTGATAAGCTTAGTAATCAATGTACGTAAAAGCTACTGTTTTAGGAGCTGAAGGTATGATCCACCTTGCCTCCAGGGCACCAAGGCCTCCACCCTGGACCCAAAGACCTTTGCCCAGGACACAGATGAAAGAAGGCTGCATCTCTTATCTGATTAACTTTTTCCCTGAATTCCAACCCCCTTACCTAAACCTTACTTCTCCTAAAAAGGGTGTGTTTATAATGGAATGTAAGTCTGTTAGGGTGCAAACCCACCATCTTCTCAGATCGCTGACCATCTGAATAAAGTGCTCATAATGATTCAATCCATCTCTGCTTATTGGGTCTGGTAGGCTTTTCCATTTTTATTACTACTGTTCAAAGGAAACACCTAGGCTCGAATTTTCCGGTCTCTTCTTTGAAACTGATGGAATAACGCATTCGGTGCATCTGCCCCTTTAAATTGCACACATTCAACAACAATTCCTAAGCTGGAGCTCCAGGCTCTATGCAAGGCACCAAGGCATATTGCCAACTGGTTCACCTAATAATTCTTTCATCTGGGTAGGTTAGCAGGTTATTCTCTATCTTTTCTTCCATGCTATTCATCTTATCACTGGAATCTAAAATACATAAATTGTGTGTGTGTGTGTGTGTGTGCGTGCACGCGTGTACGAGAGAGAGAGAGGGGGGGGAGGGGGAGGGGGAGGGGGAGGGGGAGGGAGGAGGGAGATGCTAGCTCCAACTGGCTCCATTCTCAACCATATCTGTTAAACCAGCCTTGCTCTCATGGGGTCTAAGAGCAGGTAACCCTGCGGATCATCTCATTAGAAAGGCAGATTCTGTGCCCTGCCCTTGACCTGGTGAATCACAATCTACTGAATCATCCTAACCATTCTTCTAGGTGATATGCATGCACATGGAAGTTTGAGACGTTGCTTCAATAATACACTAATTATTTAAAGGAGCTTTTAAAATACTGATAGCCTCTATTTCAACATAAGTACACCAGGACCTTTGGGGTTTGGGCATCTGTACAATTTAAACACACCTCAGGAGGTTCTAGTGGCCCATCAGGGCTGAACACACTGCTTACCCTTTCCCAAGAGTACATTAAGATAACAACCATGTAGAGCCCTTGTTAACAGAATAGATTCCAGTGAATCCGAAATTAATTTTCAGATGAGACACATTCATTTGTATATTTAACAACAGTCCAGATGTCATTTGTTAATAAGGAAGCCTAGGAAACTGCTAATCTTATAATGTCCTAGTCTTTTCATCTAGTGACCTTGTGGGAGCTAGTGTTTGTCTCAGTGCCCTTGTAGCCTTTTACCAGGTGACAAGAGGGTGTGGACTCACAACACTGGGAGGAAGACAGGGAAGGAGAGAATGTAGGATAAAATACCTGATAGAGCCGAGTGGAGGTGGGGCTCAAATTGGCCTGCATTCCTTTATCTTTATCAGTGCTGCACCTGGGTCAGTGAAAGATTCTCAACAATTCTAAACCCTTGTTTGGGAAAGAGCTGGTGCTGAAAGGGAAGAGTTCAGAGAAGTAGCCAAGGGTTTCAGAGGAAGAGAGAGAGAGCGAGTCAGAAGAGTTAACTTGATGGAGAGTCATAGGGTTCAGTATGAAAGGAATGAGTGAGTTTTCTTCAGAACTGTGGGAAGCTATCCTTTAGATTCCTTTTACTCTTATTGAACCCCCAGGTTGAAGAATGGCTTCAAAAATGTCTAATCTCAGCCCTGGCTGGTAGCACAGTGGATAAGGTGTCGGCCTGTGAACTCAAAGGTTGCAGGTTTGATTCCCAGCCAGGGCAACATAACTAGGTTGCAAGCCAGGTCTCCAGTCAGGTCTGTGGCTGGAGGCAGGTGAAAAGCAACCATACATTGATATCTCTCACCCTCTCTGCCTCTCTCTCTTCCCCTCTTTCTAAAAATAATAAAATAAAATCTTTAAAAAAAAATGTCTAATCTCTTTATTGGTAAATGTGATACAAAGGGCAACAATACATTTCTGATACTAATGTGGAATTACACTTACTGCAGCTCAATATATCTGCCATTTTGACATAGGGCATCAGGTTGGTTTAACAGGTGAATTCTTTATAAATTTATGTTAGGGGTTACTTATGATATTGCACTGATTTATAAAATGACATGTTTTTGTTGTATTTTGTAGTAGGAAATCACATGTATTTTAAACATCTACATATAGAAATATGTGATGCACTCTGCTAGTTGCTAATGATATCTCTCTCCTGCCTTTGGAAGGCTTAAAATTCATTGTAGAGTGGGTCAGAGCTTGTGTGCCCAAAAAATAAACAACAATGGAGCAGAGCCCATATTGACAGCCAAATAGGAGGTTCAGATGGTAAGCACCAAGGGTAAAGAGGTTTGCCTTTGGATATTGTGCTTTGGGCTCTCCTTCAGAAGGATGCCTACCTGGACTGGGAGAGCACGTTCTATTTCATCACCTGTTCTCACTTACAACTTTAACAATGGTTTGACTTCTCTATTAGTTAGCTGAATGCAAATGTTTCCTGGATTTTCCCTGGTGCTAAACTTAAAGATACTGTAGAGACACAAGGTATTATCTTACCAAGTTTGAGTATCTAGGAAAATCACACCACCCTAAGATAATGAGTCATTGTAATATGCACCCAAACTGGACATATGGTAGATAACTATTGTCCTGCCTTCTCATTCTAGCAAGCAGTTGTGATTTCCCAACCAAGGCAGAGGAGTTGCAAAACAGCAGGACTTTGCCACAGTTAGTAATTAATGAGGTGCTAGAAGTGCCAGAGCAGAGGTTTCCAGACGCAGTGTGTGACTAAAAGGATAAGAAGCACCCAGAATTTCAAACAAGAGTGTCAGTTAAATAAACTGAAAGTCAAGCTAGTCCAGTCTGGAGAATGGGAAATGGTCTATTGACATCAGGAGCCATCCCACAACTATGTAATACAATACAATAAGGATTACTCACTATATTTTGCAACTTGTGACAATTCTGCAGAAAGTGAGCAATTATCTGCTTTGCAGAATTCAAGGAAATCAAAATGAACCCTTAATGCACCATAGTGTTGAAATAAATAGCCAATCTGTTACAGGTTCCCACGGGCGTGACTTACTTCTGACCCTTTAAGTTACATTAATCAATCAGGTTAATTATTAATATTAGTAGACAAACCAAAGTACTTTACTAATCAACTAATAACTGGGACCCAAATTCTAATGGGAGCCTTCTTAACTGGGAGGGGAGTTACTCAAAGAGGATGACAGAAGGGGTCCTTTTGGACCATAAGGGCTGTCTAAAATGGAATGTGTTTTTCTGCAGAGTGGAATTCCTTCTCACATTCAGATGAGTGTGAAGGTTTTTTCAAATAAGATTTATGGTCCCTTCCACATTATTTCTAACTTTCCATATATGCAGTATTTAAATTTTGAGGTGGTAGGTGCTAGAATAACACTGTAATAGTGTTGACTTAACATAGACTAGCAGAACTTCACTAACAGCTCACAAAACTATATATCTATATTCATAATGACACCTATATCCTCATATGTATACATATATACAATTATAAATAATGTATATACACATAGTTTATATAAGTTACCTGCTAAAATGGGAAAGGACAAAAACCTGATGCAATTTAATTATCCAAGCATGGGTATTATTCCTATGATGGATTTCATAAATACTTCTATTATTAATGCGTCAGTGACCCTGAGAAAATTTTTATGTTGACTAAATCTACCTGAGGTTGAGAATGCAAAACATGTGGAAGAAATCTCTCAAATGTATTTAAATGTTAAAATTTTAGGAGAATTAAGCAAGTCCCTGATTTTCTTTTTTGCAATATGGACCTAATTCATGCATATCATGCTATAAAGGAGCATATTACAATACATTTACACATTTACAAATGAATGTATATTCACTATATATGTGAAAAGCTGAAAGTAATTTAAACTTTAAATTGTAGAAATAATGGCTTCATGACAGGTTTATTTGATTTGATAACATTTATTAAATGCTAGCTCATTAAAAAGAATACTACTTGCCTCACACTAAAGCTATTACTGTGAATATGGAATTTTAGTACTTTAAGTCACATAGCCAATATATAATGACTTGATGTTAGAGATCTTTGGTCCTCAGATCCCTAGTGGTTGGGTTAGAGATATAACTTTGTAGTTTACTCTGTTCATTGAGAACGTTAAGAAAGACTGAGTGGATTTTTGCCTTTTCTTATTTAAAGGAAACTTCTAATTTTGCAGGGGAGGGACAGTACTGTAGCAAGTACTTTACATACTTTAAAATGTGTATTGAAAAAGAACTCACTGAATCAAGTCTTTTCCTCTAACATACTCTAGAGGGAGTCAAATCTAAGAAAGTTTTGTTTAATGCATTTCAACTGCTATCACTTCTTTTGTTTTTAAAAATATTTTATTAAAAAAAATTGTTATTCTCTTACAGTTGTCCCAATTTTTCCCACGTTGCCCTCCTCCTCCCAGCCCACCTCCATCCCACACTCAGTTCCCACACTGCTGTTCATGTCCCTGGGTCACTCATACATGTTCTTTGATAGTCCCTTCCCCTTTTTTCTACCATTATCTCCTTCCTGCCTCTCCCCTCTAACTGTTGTCAGTCTATTCCATGTTTCCATGTCTCTGGTTCTATGTTGCTCTTTTATTCCCCTCCTGGTTCATTAGATTCCTCTTATAGGTGGGATCGTATTGTATTTATCTTTTGCTGCCTGGCTTATTTCACTAAGCATAAGAGTCTCCAGTTCCATCCATGCTTTCACAAAAGGTAGGTGTTCCTTCTTCTTTCTGCTGTGTAGTATTCCATTGTATAAATGTACCATAGTGTTTTATCCACTCATCTACTGATGGAGACTTAGGCTTTTCTAGCACTTGGCTGTTGTAAATAGTGCTGCTATGAACATAGGGGCAAATAGGTTCTTTTGAACTGGTATTTCAGTATTTTTGGGGGTACATTCCCAGCAATGGAACTGCTGGCTCAAAAGACAATTCAAGTTTTAGTTTTTTTGAGGAATTTTCTTACTGTTTTTGGTCTTTATTTTAGACATTTCTTTCCTTGGTGACAACATTGTTTTGACTTTTTTTAAAAAAGATTTTATTTATTATTCTCAGAGAGAGGGGAAAGGAGAGAGGCAGAGAGGGAGAGAGACATCCATGTATGGTTGCCTTTCACCTGCCTCTAGCTACAGAGCTGGCTGAAGACCTAGCTTGCAACCTGGTTATGTGGGAATTGAACCAGCGACCTTTGGGTTCTTAGGCTGGCGCTTTATCCACTGTGTCACCAGCCAGGGCAGTGTTTTGACCTTTTTAATAAGAGTCCAGTCCAGAATTTGGTTGGAATCTGCAGCTAATTAGGCCAAAGTGGAGACTAATTCTCTGTGTGAACCACTTAGCATCTTACAGAGACATTATTCTCTTCCTTGGTCACAGATTGCTTAGGTTAGCCTGTAGAGCAATGCATATTTTGACACACACGAGGAGAAAATGAGAGGTAAGGTGTGGATTAAAGAGAATATTCATGGACCAAGGGAAATTTTTCCTCCATGACTAGAATAATTAACTTTGATGCAGGTCTCAGAGCTGTCATTAATTAGCTTTATGAACTTGGAAGTGCCATTTATCCTCTTCAAAATTCAGTTTTTCAAGTCTTCTGAGATAGAGGGTTGAGCTAGAAGGTCCAGGATATGAATTATATGATATTGTTTTAACAGAAGATAGCTTATGGTCTGTATAAAAGTGTGTCTTGAGAATCTGAATATGAGCCAATAGCTCCTAGAAAATCATGGAAGTCTAACATTTTGTTTTTAATATACTAAACATACACAACTGGGCTACATGTCTTTTTCCCTATAAACTTTTTGGGGTTTTCCATATTTGCTTTTTTTTTTATTGAACTATTCCTTTCCCTTGGAATTACTTCAGCTTCTGTCTGACTCAGCTGCTGTGTTCTCCACGAAAACTACATGTCCCTCCCAACACTGTGGGAATGATTTTGGCTTCCTCTGAAATTTTCTAGCATTTTGACTTAGTTTTCTTTTTTGGCATTATCATTTTTTTTGCCTTGCATTATATTACAGTTGTTTTTGGTCATGTCTTACCTCTTCTACAATCTTACCTCTTCTACAATCAAGCTCCCTGAGTGTAGTTATGAAAACTTTACATTCTTTATTTTAAGCAAGTTGGTTTGCTCATAGGAGATGATCAATGAAAAGTTGTGGACAGATGAATAAAAGAAAGCTATTGAAAAAGAACCTGTTTTTAAAAAACTTACTCAAGGAGACATGGAGTCTATTTTAGTATCACTCATTGTGGAACTTTATGCTTCATACTTGAATGCTGAGACAGCTCCTATGTTTGTGAGGAATAGTTTCAGGAACTTTTCACTTTAGCAATTGAGGGAGGGAAAAATATTGGGTTGGTCAGAAAGTTCATTGGTTTTATTTCAAAATATGGCTCTGGTAGCACTAAATTGTCTTTAACTTCATTCAAAGCAATTTTACTAGACTGTATTGTGATAGCTGTAATATCAGTATGCATTAAAATTATCAAAATTGATGAATTTTTGTGTAGCCACTTTAATATTGAAGATGAAAGAAAATGTGCAACATTTTTGGCATATTATCCTTTATTATTTCAAGGAAAGTAAAAATGCAACCAAAGAACAAAAATAGATTGATGCTGTGTATGGAGAAGGTTGCTGTGACTGATTGAACATGTCAAAAGTGGTTTGTGAAGTTTTGTGCTGAAGATTTCTTGCTGTACTATGCTCCATGGTTGGGTAGACCAGTTGATGTTGATAACCATCAAATTGAGACATTAATTGAGAACAATCAATGTTATACCATGAGGGAGATAGCCAATGTATGCAAAGTATCAAAATCAATAGTTATTGGTGAAATAACATGCCTTTTATTTTATGAAAAAAGCATAACAGACTTTTTTGGCCAACCCAGTAGTGCGTATTTCTTTTTCTTTTGTACTTATTTCAATGAAATCATATGTCAGCTTTGTTGTCTAGGAAATACAAATTTTTGGGATTTTTACATCTTAACGTAGTCTTAACATATAAATACAGCCCTTGGAGGTGAGGAGTCACCAGAATTTTTCTCATCAGATACCAATTTATTTTCATATCACAACAGGATAAAATCTCCAGATAGGGCTGAACATGGAATTAAAAATCCTGATATTTTCAGAAGAACCTATGTACCCCTATGTTCATAGCAGCACTATTTACAATAGCCAAGTGCTGGAAACAGCCTACGTGCCCATCAGTGGATGAATGGATGAAAAAACTTTGGTACATTTGCACAATGGAATACTGTACAGCAGAAAGAAGAAGAAACTCCTACTTTTGTGCCAATAGGTATGGAACTGGAGAGTATTATGCTCAGTGAAATAAGCCAGTCAGTGAAACACAAATACCATATGATCTCCCCTAATACAGGACACTAATGAACAAAACAAACAAACAAACAAAACAGAATCAGAGGTATGGAAACAAGGAACAGACTTTCAGTGTGCAGAAGGGAGAGGGGAGGGGAGAGGGGAGGAAGAGGCAAAGAAGGGGAACAGTTCAATCAAGAAACTAGCATGGATGACCTATAGGTATGGATAACATGTGGGATTGACTGTGGGAGGGGAGATTGGGTGGGGAGCAGGGGTAAGCAATAGGGGAAAAATGGCATAAATGCAATACAACAACAATAAAATTTAAAAAAGAAATCTCACATTTTGTCCAAGGTGTGTATTAGGAATTTGTTTCACAGTCTCTTGGTTATTGTTGTAACTTTGATTTCTGTTATTATGCCTTTTTCTTATCTTTCTACTTTTCTTTTCTTCTTCTTCTTCTTTTTTTTTTTTTTTTTTGATTTTATTTATTATTTCCAGAGAGAGGAAAGGAGAGAGAGAAACATCAATGTATGGTTGCCTTTCACCTGCCTCCAGCCTTAAATCTGGATGGAGACCTGGCTTGCAACCTGGATATGTGCCCTGGCTAGGGAATTGAATTAGCGACCTTTGGGTTTGCAGACCGGTGCCTTATCCACTGTGCTACCAGCCAGGGCTTATCCTCCTACTTTTCATTCTGCATTTTATTTCGTATGGTACACAGCTACAACATAGTTCTATATTAGGTACCCAATACATATTTTATTATTTATTTTCTTTAATTTTACTGCTTCCTTTCCTTACCCAAGGCATAGAATTTTATGTAGGGAAAATAGTGACAAATATGGAATTTGTTTCTTTTATTGTTTTCTTCACAGTTACCTACATTTTTGGTGGCATTTTTCATCACAAACTTCTCATCCCATATTTTAGCTTTTATGTATTTCTGTCTTCAAATAGCTGCCATTTCATTCCTCTTGGGCACCTGCTTACACTGTGAGATCATGCCATCAGTGATTGCAAAGGCATATATCCCTAATAATACAGTATCAAGTGGGTGGAGTGAGACCTGGGGACTAGGAGGCCTTGTGCATCATCATGTCCATTCATATTATCATGCCTTGAACATATATGGCTTTCCTGTTGAGTATGGGCAGAATGTTCTTTCTTCTACCTCATGTTGAATCTCTTCCACTTGGGTGTACCCTCCTCACCTCTTAGCTCAGTTCAGGATGAAGGCAGAGCTTTAGGTAAGTTGTCTACTTTTTCTCTCTTCTCATCCTTTTTGCTTCATCTGGACTGCTGTGATGGAGAGTGTGAGAAGACTTTATGCTCAATTAAAAATATACCTGGAATTTTAATCTTAAAGATGCTATAGCAGAGAGGTTGTAGACCACTCTCAGAGTCAGAAAGTATAAAAATGTTGATGTTAAAGGCCAGAAAGAAATACAGTATTAGAGATAAATGTCATTGGCAAGGGTGAGCTCCACTAGGAGTTCATGGTGGCCTGTGATTGAGTTCTGTCCATTGGATTTATGTTCTGTTCCAGTGCTTTCTTTGGAGTTCCATTAATATGAACAGTGTGGAATGTGCAATACCTAACAGAAACATAGGCTGCAGAGGCCTTGTAATAACTTATCTTCCAGTTAATTTCTATGGTCTTCATTGTAGAATGAAAATGTTTTCATATAAAATTAAACTGCTGATGTGACAGAAAAATTTTTATCCTTTACAATAAAACTCAGGATTTCATAGTAGTGATAATTAGCATCATCTATGACTTAGAGTCTTAGTTTCTGTATCCTCTTTGATAATTCCTTTCACAGTTTGAGGTTGACTTTAAATTATAGAAGAAGAATATTTTGAGTATTAAAGCCATTGTGATTCTACTAATGGGCAGCTGGCTTACAACATGCCCTTATAATGGGGCTGGTGTCATTCTTTCCTCTTGGTTTCAGAGCCAACTGCCATTTCAAGCCAGCTCTTTATGCTATTGATAATTACATAAGTAGTGGTAAAATATAACGTATATGGCAATATTAATAAAGTAGACATACATTTTCAGAGGATATCATAGAATTGATCACCCTCAGTATTTCAGGATTTTAGATTGCCCCTTCTTTTCTTCTTCCTTTCTTTTTTAAAAAAGATTTTATTCATTATTTTTAGAGAGAGGGGAAGTGGCAAGGAAGAAAGGGAGGGGAGCATCAGTGTATGGTTGCCTTTCCAGCCTATGGCTGAAAAACTGGCTTGCAACCTGGGGTTTCGCCCTGAATTGAACCAGTGACTTTTGGGTTTGCTGGCCAGTGCCTGTCCACTAAGCCATACCAGCTAGGGCTCTTTCCTTCCTTTCTACTTGTCTTCTTTATTTTTTCTTCCTTTGTTTTTGTACTTTTAAAGGCTGGAAAGTATGGATAAGTTTATGAATTGATCTGATTATGTAGACTAAGCTCAAGTCCTTTTATGAAGCTGCTAAAATGAATAACAATGTTAGTGTTTGAATATCTTGGAATAAAGACATAAATAACATAAAATTTCAGAATCTAAAGCTCAACATGTCATAGCTATCATGTTTCTCTACAAAGACATTTAAGACTAGTGCTAAGATCATTCTTTGGGGGGAAAAATTAACTCTCAGAAGAATAGTTTACTACTTATAGCCATGAAAATGTTTCAGAAGGTAGACTTTGCTGCTTTTATCTTGGATGCATGGCTTTTATTCTTCATATTTTATATGTTTCTGGGTGATGTGCTTATCAAGAATAGAAATGAGAAAAAAATCATACAAACATCTTTCCTTTTAACTGCACAATTTCTTAAGGATTCATGGTAAGAACTTTGAAGACATATGTACATTTCTACAGTGTAACAATTCTCTCAAGCACTTAGATATGACCTTGGAAAATCCACTAACGGTCCTTGAAGTAAAAAGAAAAAAGATAATGTCTTATTTACAATAATGTAGAAAGATATTAAACAGATTTGGAGGGAAAATAGTTATGTTGGGGCAGAGGCACAAAAATAAAGAACTTATTTCAGTTGTAATGAATGCTCTTAAAAGTCTTATCTGAATTACTGCTAGTTATTTCTCTTGTTGCCTTAAACTTTTACTCAATATTGTGCCAAGATTTTTAAAAATGTAAAAAAAATAAGAAGTCAATCTCTCAACAGAGCTTTTCCATAGGCATGAGGATTCACATTCTTCCTCCACTTTTCCTCAGCTCACCCCACAAAAACATCTCTATACCACTGTAGTTTCCATGATTTAGAAAAATAAAAGTTTTTTTTTTTTTTTTTTTTTTTTTAAATACTGGAAAACAAAGAAATAGCATCATACTTCTTTGGATAACTCAGATGCCATTAAAAATAATTTAAGGAAGCATTTAGATTTAGACTTCAAAATTGCTTAGCTCTGACCATCAGAATTTATGTACAGGCTCTATGGATTTTTAAATTTTCTTTCTATTTACAGCAGGAGAGACTTTGCATTAAATTAAGGTAATATCTTAACTTGTATACTGAGGGGTCTCAGAATTGCTGAGGATTTTTTTGCCAATTAATATTTGCATATTAGTTTGTTTGTTTTAATACTGTGAATCCTTGTCTTCTAATAGGAGAATTAATCATTTAACATAATTTAAATATTTGTTATTTTTTTAGTATTTTGTTTTATGTTTTCTGATTTTTGTGATTTTTTGGAGTTTCTTTTATTTCTGATATGAACTCTATTTTTGTTTTTACTTGTCTAAGAATTTGAAAAGTAAGCATTCTATTTTTAATTCTCCTAGTGGTTTACTAGAAGGATTAAAATACTTTCCAAAACATTTTAGTTTCTTTATTTACCTTATTACTGAAGGTAAAATATATATTAATAACCTTTTAAATTTACTCAATTTAAATTCTATAATTAGTGTATTTACATAACTTAATATGCTTGTGGTGGACTAAGCATTCATATATCTTTCCATATTTATGTGGCCCCATCTGCTCCCTGGGGTCTTGGCCACTTGCTCAGTGGAGATCTGTGGCCATCACACTGTAACATTACCCCACCCCCCAAATATCACTTGCTGTCTCAGGTTCACCTGGCAAGAACTTGGGCTTTATTGCACCTGATGAAGGCAGACCTGCAGCAGTATCAAAACCAGGCTCAACTCAACTAAATGCAAGACAGTTTTGTTTCCTACCACTGGTTCTGCGTTCAGAGGAGCACTGAGTATTGGGCATGAGATTTGTCTTTCTCAGAGGCTCTTCCTATGCGATGAATGATTCAACTCAGAAGTTCAGGCAAGTTAATTGGTAAAGAGAATTTGACGGATGAGGAATAGAAGATGAGAAGGAGCTGATTCTCCTGTTCACTCTCCATCCTACCCCCATTTGTTCCAAGGTGCACCTGTTCTATGTGGCCTGCCAGGACATGTCCTCGGTTGTGCTTTCCCATGAAGCTGTATTCTCCATATGACCCAATGTTGTTTTTGCTTCCCTTGCTTCCCTGTCTCATTTTCTGGTTTCTCTCATTGCTTAGGCCATTGATTATACTCTTTCAACAGTAAGGCATTCATATCAAAGCTTTACCTTAGATTCTGTTCTTTAGAAAATCTGGGTCTTGATATATATATATATAAATCCCATATAGAATTATAAAAAGGTAGTGATTACAAAAGCTTTTCCTTCTATCTCCATTTTTTCAAATATTTGATAGACATTCTTATATATTTAGAACATATTTTATATATATTTGTGGAGCTTTTCTATCAATGCAAAAACCTTGTATGTATTTTGTTGAAACTTGATTTCTTCACAAACTATGAATTGTGGACATTATTCTATGGTAGTACATAGTATTCTATCTCATTCTTTAAAGCACAGTGTTCCACAGTATAGATGTACTATATTGATTGAATCCATGCTCTTTTTTAACTCAGCTATGTTTCCACAATAAATGTTTTGTTGCTTCTCTGTGCCCATGTTAAAATGTTTTTCTGAAATAAGGAAGTACTCTGAGTGAGATTGTTGAAGAAGAATGTTATGCTTATTGTAAAGTTTAATAACTACTCCAAAGTCCTACATCTCCCATCATCTGTACACATTTTTACTGTGATCAATTTTTCAAATTCAGCAGTGTTGGATAATATGTATCTTCATGTCAAGCTCATGTGTGAAAAATAACATTTCACTGTTTTTTAAATTTATATTTCCTATGTAAGAAGGACAAATCACTTTCCATGTTATTGGCCACTAAAATTTCTTCTGAAATTTCCTGCTTAGGAGGAATCCAAGAAGGAGGCATAGGTAGACACACTGTGTCTCCCTCCGCAACTAAGAAGGAATACAATTACCTCAAAACTAGAGAGAACCAGAAATTCTAGAAAATCAAGGTGCATGATATAAATATATAATGAAGAAATACTCATCCAGACTAGTAGGAGGGGCAGTACCAGGACAAAGAGGATGCAGTTTGATGGCACAGTTTGGTGGCATGTGGTTTGTTGGCATGACAGCTGTGGTAGGATGGTGACTGTGGCCAACTAGTGGAAAGAGCAGTCACACATTTTTAAAAAGTAGGGATACCTGGGGAGCGCTCCTAGCACCAGACCAGAATGTGTGGCTCATAGTTCTAGCACTGGGGAGAAAATAAAAGCCTCATTGCTTCTGACTGTGAAAAGCAGTGGGGGTTGGAGTGAAGGAAGAAACTGCCAGTCTTACAGAAGAGTCTGTTTGATTAGAGGCCACCAAAGTCTAAGAATGTCTGCAGAGCCATGCACTCTGGAAACCATGGCCAGGGCAACAGCTAGAGAGATGCTAGTCCCACACGGGAAGTGGGAAAAGTGCCTGAAAAAGGGACCCCTCTCTCACATACAGTGCCACAATGTGGTGAAATGGATCGCCTTGTACTGATAAATACCTAAGGCCCTGACCCTTACCATGTAATAGGTGTCTACCTAAGACACAGAAGCAAACACAGGAGCCTATCAAGTTGAGGGGACAGAGAAGTATGGCCCATAAGAGGGAATAGAACAAGGTCCCAGTGGGCAAACTAAGTGATGAGAAGATAGCTAGCCTAACAGCCAAGGAAACAGCCAACCTAAAAGATGCAGATTTCAAAATGCTGGTGATAAGGATGCTTATAGATTTGACAGATATACTTGAGTACAGCAAATTAGGAAGGGAAGAAGTGAGGGCTAGGCCAAGTGAAACAAAGGACAATTGACACAAAACCAATGGTGAAGGGAAGAAAAACAGGGTAGAAATCAATGATTTGGAACATAAGAAAGAAATAAACAGTCAACCACTACAGAATGAGGAAACAAGAATTGAAAAAAATGGGCAGAGGCTTAGGAACCTCTGGGACAACTTTAAGTGTGCCAACATTTGAATCATAGGGGTGCCAGAAGGAGAAGAGGAACAGCAATAAATTGAAAACTTATTTGAAAAAATAATGAAGGAAAACACCCCAAATTTGGCCAAGAAAATGGACATACAAGTCCAGGAGGCACAGAAAGTCCCAAACAAGCTAGGCCCAAAGAGGCCCACACCAAGACACATCATAATTAAAATATCAAAGATTAAAGATAAAGAGAGAATCTTAAAATCAGCAAGAGAAAAGAAGAGAGTTAACTACAAAGGGATTTCTATAAGGCTATCAGCTGATTTCTCAAAGGCAACTTTGCAGACAAGAAGGGACTGGCACGAAGTATTCAAAGTGATGAAAAGCAAGGACCTACAACCAAGGTTACTCTATCCAGCAAAACTATCATTTAGAATGGAAGGGAAGAATAAATGCTTTCCAGACAAAGTTAAGCTAAAGGAGCTCACATCACCAAGCCATTATTATATGAAAGGTTAAAGGGACTTATTGAAGAAAAGGACAATCAAAATTATGAACATTAAAAAGGCAACAAACTCACAACTATTAACAATAGAACCTAAAATAGATAAACAAACAAATAGATAAAATTTAAATAAAATGTAAGCAAACAACCAGAATAGGACCTACTAGATTACTTAACACGTGGTAGGTACTCAAGAAATTCATATTCTTTCCTCTTTTTTATGGTGAGCAGTACCAGCTACTTTTCATTAGTGGAAAATTTAAAAATACTTTCTCAATTCTTATATTAGTTTATCATTTGTGTTCATTCCCAGTGTTTCAAGGTCTGTCCCAAAAGTATCTGCTGCACAAACTATTTTAATTATATTGACATTGGCTTGATACTTTCAGCACAGGCCTCATATGTCATTTCTTATTACTTTTAGATGGTGAATAGGGAGAAGATTTATGAAAGATTTCCCAGTTTTTCATACTGAATTGTGTACATATGTGTTAAAAAATTGCTCTGGTATCACTAAGGCAGATGCATTGATGAAAATTAAAGTTGAGCAAGCAAAAAGTGTTAGTAGGCTTCACTCATAATTCTAACCCCCAAAATGATGATAACTTGTACCTTAGTAAGAGGATTACAGAGAAGAGGATAGATTCAAGAGATATTTGGGAGGTATAGTAATAATGCTTAACAACCAATTACATGTGATGTCTGGAGGAGGTAGATTAATATGAAGAAGGGGCTCACAATAAGTAATAGGTTCTAACTTGCACTATTCTCTCAATAACAGTGCAGGAGAGAGTAGGTTGCAGGGCAGGAAATTGAAAAATTCAGTTTTAGCATCTTAATCACATGAATGTTCGTTTGGAGCTATTGAGAAGGTAATTGAAATTTTATATATATACATATTTGTGTGCATTTTATATTTATAAAATGTCTTTTATTCTGATAGGTCAAATCACTTAATAAATATGGTAAGTTAAAGCAGCTAATAACCTAAATATTTTTGTTAGAGTGGCAATGTGTGTTTGCTTCTGTGATGGTCTGTTTCCAAAGATAACTGCCCACTTTAAGTTCCTTTAGGGTAAGGATTTTGTTTTGTTCAATGGTTGCTATTCCGTGCTGAGTAAAATACTTTAAATATACTAGGTGATCAATGACTTTTATTGCATAAATAGTGAAGCATAAAAATGATAAATGAAAAGAAAAATTACAGTTTAAGATGTAAATTCTAAGAGAAAACTTCCATCAATAGAAATAATAACCCTACGACCCAGGGCCCTATCATGCAGTGCTGAACAAACCAAAACCATGAATTTCAGTGTGTAGTTATTGAAATAAACAATTACTCTTTTTATGACACCAAGTCGAGTAAGCACATAAATCTGGTTTTGGCCAATTTGGTGTGGCCAGAAAGAGAGCTTGATTCATAATATATGGATTAGTTGGGATGGGTGTGCTATTTCCCATCATGGCTAAAATCTCTTGTCCTTTTGTCCCCGTTGAATTCCTTTTGTTCTTTAAAGCAATATTGCCTTTGCTTTTGAGTGGGAGGACTTGTTTGACCACAAACTTCCAGACTCAATTTTTGTATATCCTGATGCAAATTCTCAAATTTCCCTACTGAATGTAAACATCTGTGTGGTGTGTTTAAACTGAAACTTACTGAGTGTTGGCAAGAATTTGCTGAAGTGAATAGGGTGGTACCTCTGTATTGAGAGTTGTTTAGAACATTAAAGCAATAAAACAGAATAATCTAAGTTTAGGATATACTGGCATGTCTGCCTCAGGCCACCACGTGCATAGTCGCTTCTGCCAGGTCTTCTTTTCTCCTCATCACGGGCTTCTGTAAAATTTACTAACCTCTTTACCTCTTTGCCTAACATTCAACTTAAGTCTCCACATTTTGTTTCTTCTCTTATATTTACATACTAAGATCCTTCATCCTCTCTATGTGCACCTTTCTTTCTTTCTTTCTTTCTTTCTTTCTTTCTTTCTTTTTTTTTTCTAGGAAGTTTAGAAAATTGCCTTTATTCTATTAGTAGTTGGAAAAATTAACTGATACAGAAAAAAAGTTTCGTCAGCTGGAGAGGACAGAACGGAGTGCCACCCCAGAGAACTGCTGGCTCCTCTGGGAAGGAACCTGGGTCTGGTGAGGAGGAAGAGCACTGTGGACTTGAGCCAGACCCTGCTTCCAGGGGAGACAGCACATGCCACCTTTGGGATAGTCTAAGTGCCTCGAGCATGAAACCAAATTCCTATTACTTAGCCCAGCTCTGGGGAGAGGTACTGGAATGAGTGAGGCTGAAAACAGGTGATATGGCCATCTTTCACTAGAGAAACCAACAAAGTGGGAATTAAAAAAAATAAACTTTCCATCTGACTTTATTTTCAAATAAACTTTCTTTAAAAAAAAACAAACAACCAATACACTTTCCGTGGGGATGACAAATATCAGTATTAGGAAATCCAATTATACAAAAAATACTACATCTAGTCAGGGGTAGATACATTTATTTTTTGGTAACATACCTTAAGTGGCACTAATGACACAGTAAGTATAAGGTAACTAACATGAAACCGCAGAACTGTAACTTTGCCACAGCTGCATGGACTTAGGCCTTTCTGGCTGAGCATGCTTTGGAAAACTGGATGCCCACGCCAGAGCTCTGCCAATGAAACCTTCAGGAGGAAAGTTCTGAAGTGGTGACTCACCAGCGTACCTTGCAGCTGACAGATGACAGGCAAGCCATGTTAGTTATGAAGTAGCTACAGCCTAATTCACAAAAGTTGCCATTTTCTCTTTCTAGAAAGAAGCAAGAGGTTAAGAAATTCCTTGAATTAGGCCTGGTGTGTGAGGTGGGAATGCAGAGGAGGGCTGTGTCAGAAGGACCCCGGTGGGTCAGGTGGGTAGGACATCATTAATAATCATGGTTGGCGTCTAAATACTGGTAGCAAGACGACTTCTGATTTGTAATCTTAGCTAAATTATAGATAAATGAAAAAGGCCGGTAATCATACACTAAGATTAATAAACAGCACTTCAAAATGAACCGCAGGAGGGTTGTGCTTGCAGCAGGGTTTCACGAGACAGGGCACCCAGACTGTTTCTTCCCACGTCTGGCTTGCAGGGCAGCTCTCGCGGCCATTTCAAAAACCTCCCTCACTCCATCTTCGGTCTTTGCTGAGCACTCCGTGTACCCGAAAGCGCCAATCCTGTTTGCCATATCTCTGCCGCCTTCAGGTTTTACTGGCTCCTGCTTCATCTTGGCTAGCTCCAGCCTTGTGTGCTCATCATTCCGAAGATCCTTCTGGTTCCCAACCAAGATGATGGATGGGCTCGTTGGGCCAGAAATGCTTGACTTCCGGAGTCCATTTTTCTGGGATGTTTTCTACACTATCAGGGCTGTCAATGGAGAAACCCATCAGTATAACACATCAGTATAACATCGGTGTCTGGGTAAGAGAGGGGCCTCAAGCGATCATAATCTTCCTGCCCAGCCTTGTCCCACAAAGCCAACTCTACCTGCTTTCCATCCACTTCAATGTCTGTCACATAGTTCAAACACTGCGGGTACAGACACCTCTGGAAACTGGTCCTTGCTAAAAGCGATGAGCAAGCAAGTCTTGCCACAGGCTCCGTCACCAGCAGTCACCAATTTCTTCTGGATGGCAGCCATTGCTCACAAATGGGCTGTAAGACCCACGGCCTGTGAGGCCGAAGTTCTACAAACTGCCTTCAACTTGTCGGAGGAAAGGCACGTGGGCTCCGGCTCCAGCCTCTTTACACCGAGGACCCCTGCCCGTGAGTCGCAAGCTCAGAGACTAAGGTGGGTGTCGGAGGAGGCAGCCGCGGACTAACGAGAGAACCGACTGAAGACAGCGGGCAGAGAGCCTGCACCCTTCTTAAATTATATATTAGGAGGACCACCCTAATCTAAATATAATGCAGATAACATCAAAAAGTGAATTAAAAATTCCAAGGTAGCTTTATAAAGAGTATCATGTAAATATGATTCCTATTTCCTACAGTTTTTCGTACAAGGGTTACATTACTGACCTGAACAGAGAAATTAAATATCATAGCTATGATAACTGAAAAAAAACCTATGCATATATGTACAATTCAATTATAAGTTAAACCATTTGAGATTTACAAATGTACTGAACATCTTAAGGATACAAATAAAAACTAAGTGCAAATAGGAGCTGAGATCAAAGATAACTGAGGTGAAACTCAAAGCCAAAGGTTATCAATTAAGTGTTAGAAAGTGGTATCAATTTAGAGGAATAGGATATATATCCTATCATTTAGGATAGATAATGTACTCAATGTATCTTTAGTTATTAATGGATTTATTTTTAATAGGTATGCGTAGACTCCTTAAGAAGGTTATAGAAAGCCAATATTTTTGCTGTTTAAAATATGATTTAAACATCACAGTGATTTGTCCTTTCCTTAAGTTATCCCAAGCCTATGGTAAAGTATCACTTCTTACTTCGAGGCGAGTCTTTCTTAAAGTTGTTCTTTTACAAATATGTTATTTTAAGTTATTTTTATCTTTTTTCATGCAAAATAGGCAGTTTTGATTTTATTGTTATATATCACCTTATTGTATAAAGCTCTATAGCTGTTAGATACTAGCATGCAATACCTAACTTGTTAAATGAGCTTTGATAACCCAGATGAGTGAGTAATATGTTCTAATTTCTTTCTTTCTTCCTTTTTTTTTTTTTTTTTTTAAGAGTTTATTCATTACTTTTAGAGAGAAGGGCAGGGAGGGAGGAAGAAAGAGAGAGAAACATCAATGTATGGTTGCCTTTCACCTACCTCCAGCTTGGGACCTGGCTGGAGACCTGGCTTGCAACCTGGTTATGTACCTTGACTGGGAATCAAACCAGCAACCATTGGGTTCACAGGCCAGTGCCAATCTATTGAGTTACACCAGCCGGGGGCTGCCTTCTAATTTCTTACTGTGCAATGCTAAACTCACTGCTTCTCTCTTTCTTTGCAAGCTTAAAAGTTATCTTGTTGCATTTTCACAGATGCTGGCAGAAGACACCAGATTCCTGCCTCCAGAGAAAAAGAAAAAAGAAGAAAAACGATCATACCATCAACAATAGCAATAGCCAGAGCATCAGCACTTTCTTGGGCTGGTTCCAGACATCCCAGTTCCCATAAGATGGTATAAAGAGAAGGTAAGCCTTGGTATTAAAGAAGAGGGGTCCTGAGATTAGGGAATCTGAATCTTTTACAGTAGGTAGTAACTATAAACATACTTTTTATTATACAAGGCAGTAGGCAAGCCTACTTTTTACTTTGGTGGGAAACGCTGTCTTTATCTTTCAAGGCTCCTTGTTTTACAAACATTCTTAAGAAAGATAGTCTGGAAAAGTGACAGACAGTGTTGCTGCTCACAGGATGTGGAAACATGAGAGAGAGAGGCATGGAGAATTGTCTGTCCAACAAAATTGGACAAAAACATGCCTCTCCTCTCGATAGTGTACGATTAAATTATTGAGTGGTCTGAGAAGCCTATTACTTTTATTTCATCAGAGCAATGGTGCAAAGGTAGCCTCAGCTGATCCAGAATATCTTAGGCAGGTTTGACATTTTTCTCTTCTTTACTGGGTAGCTGTGGTGGTAAGTATCCAATCTATATTTCCTTTATGCTGACCAATCTTCTTACCATTCAACACCGAAAATAATTTAAAAAAAAAAATCCTGGCAGTCTGACTTCATTTATTCATCGGCAAGATAGCAGTATCATAAATATTTCACTGCATGCCACCTTCTCTGATTTCTGACCTGCTTGTGATCTCTTCAGCTTCTGACTTTTTGCCTTATTTCCTGTCTAGGTCTTGACGTTTGTTTCTTGGATCTTCCGTTTAATAACACCCCTCTGATAGTGACCGGCAATCTCTGTGATAACACTAGTGCTTGTTCTTTGGTTTACATCTGCTGTCTAGTGCTCTGCAAAACAAATCTGATCCAGCCAGGCCTCCTGGATTATGTCTCATGCTTCAGATCTAGTCCACAGGGTTGAAGTCCACACCCAGTTTTCACCAACTTTTATGAAAAGAAGCCAGACTCTACCCAGAGCATGAACACCCTCTGTATGATTCCCACCAGATGGTCATCAAGTTTTCACTTGATTTGTGTCTTCTGGCTTGACAGTGCAGTCAAAAGACTCATATAATAATAGACGCTTGGGAGTCATATTTTGAAAACCATTTCAACAAAAATTCAGACCTTGAATTTAAAACCTATTTCAGTATGAATCAGATATATATGCATTAAAAAATATAGGGAATACATGATATTCCTAAGACATGTAGAATTGCCCAGTCCTGAGTGTTTCACATGTGATCTGAGACCTACCGGGTATGTGATAGAGCTTGTCCTGATTGAGGTATTTTTGGGGGAAAAAAATCCCAAAAATATTTGAAAAATATAACTTTGAAAATAGTAGTGTAATTTTACTACTTTATATAAACTTTTGTTATATTTAAGCATAGGAGAACATGAAGGTCAGTGAAAATAACAGTATCAAATCACATCACTCTATCCAGCTTTGTTCTGTCTTACCTTATGATCTTGATTGCCTCAAAATTTTATTTTAGTTTTTTGATATTTTTATGTTTCCATAGTATTTTATATATTCTCTCATGTTGTGAACTAAAGCAAGATATGAACAAATTTGTAGAATCCTCAAAGATTGTGTTTCTATTTATTTAACTCATCTGGATTTGGATACTTTGGAATAAGACCTGGCCTTCGCTATAGGTGCTGAATATTACCTTGGCATTTGGCAACAAAGGAAAACTTGTGGGTTGTTTGGAAGTCAGAAATTCATAGAAGTATAGAGCACAGTGTACCCTTAGAAATTAAAACAGTTTTCTGAACAAAGGGGAAAACTGAGTTTTTTGCGGTTAAACACAGCTTGGTCAATGCCCCACCATGAATCAATGACAAAGCCTGGATCTCAATGCAGGTCTCCCTATGTCAACTTCAACATTTTTTCCATTATAACCTGCTGTGATTATTTTAGCTTGATATTGAAAAATGAATCAGAATTGAAGAATTAAAAAAATAAAAGCCGATAATTCTACTTAACAAAAGAGAGGATAATACTTTTAGGGAATGTGGATCTAATGCATACTGAATTACTTGGGGGAAGCTGAACCCATGACCAATATAGCGGGGTAGGTCATCAGGTTAAAAGGTGAACAATAGTATTTGAAGTTATACAAATCAGCTAAAGATAATCAAATCTCATACCACAGCACGTAAATTGATTGCTCCAGAGATCCAGTGCCTCCTTCTCACTCTCCCTCTCTCTCCCTTATGAAGTAATTTCTTGGCCCTTAGAACTGTTTTCACAATTTATTCAAAGCTTTGCTGCCAGAGTCCCATCTCATTTGGCAGAAAGAAGGGAACAAAGCGCCCAACAACTCCACTGCTTTCTACAAAGGATTTGACTCCCACTGTTTCTTCATTTCTTGGCTTCAGGCAATGACAGATTGCAGAATCAGATGCTGCACAGAAGTCTTGATAACAACCTAGAAAGATGACCATTGCTTGCTTGCTTGCTCTATCAGATTTCTTTTTTTTTTCCACTGGAAAGGAAAGTTTACTGTGTAAGCTTCCAGGCCTGAAAGAAAGATTCTTATTTCCATCTTCACAGGTATCTAATTCTCTCTGGCAGGAGTGCAACTGACCCAGAAGAGCAGACTGGTATTCCTGTAGATCTACCATTTCACAGGCTGCTAGTGCACATCATTTGCTTTAAATCGTCACTTGGCAACTCTTTTGTGCTGGAACACAATGTGAAAATAAAAATCACTTTTTGATAGTCTTGTAAATAATTAAGTGTCTGTATATGTAAGAAGTGAGGCTCAGGGGGGTGTGCTCTCTGTAATAGGGAGAGCACATATGTACTTGGAGGCAGACTTTCTGGGTTTGAGTGCGGGCTCAACTGCTTCGTCACCAACTGGGCCATCCTAAGCAAGTTAGCTGTTAGCTTCACTGTCCTCACCTGTAAAGTGAGAATAATGATATCCGCTCGTTCTACTGCAGAACAACGTGTGTAAATCACATGGAAAGATGTGAGTGAAGGCTTTTCTAAAAACTGTATAATCCTGTGCAAATGGAAGTCATCACTGTTAGTTACTATCTGAAGAATGTGAGAGGATTAGAGAACAGTTTTTCTGTAGAGAGCCAAACTTACGAAAAATGTCAGCTTACATCTGTCTTTAAATGTTTGTGTATTTAATTGTCTCAGCTCTGTAATATTGTGAGTTGCACTTGTGATGAAGAGTTATTATCGCCTTTTTATCAGAGCACTCCTCTTGACTCACTGTGGTAAGGGTAGTGTTCTGGAAAGTACATATATGGTGATGTTTACAGAATTTCCATTGTTAAGAGAAATACCCAAGAAGAAGACATTTTTTTCAAGCCATAGTCCTATTCCATACCATTAACTTGAAATCCTGTGGAGTTCCTTGAAATTAAAGTGAAAACATACTAAGCTAGGACTAATGAAAGCTTGGTTTGAGTATTGTCTGATTAGCTCTTAATAACAAGACATGGTGATGATAATCTCAAAAATGTTGAGGATGGGGTAGATAATAACAGTAATAACAATAACATTTGTTGAACAGCTACCCTGGGTCTGGCACTATGCTGAGTGCATTATATACATAAAATTATTTAATCATCTTAACTATTCTAGCAAGTAGGTATTATAAATATCCTCATTTGCAGATGAGGTGACTGTGAATCAGAGAATCTAACGTAGAGACTACTGTTGAAAGCCAGGCACATTCTAAAGCCATGAATTATTTAAATATTCTATTTCTGTAATATGTCTGTATCTTAGTTCATCTGTAAAATGAAAGGATTAGGGCAGATTTTCATGAAGTTCCCTCAAACTTTGTAATTTTGTAGATATGATTAATTTAAAAAATTTTGTTAAGAATACAGAATTCCTAAAGCAAGGTTGGGGTATTCTACACTTCTGAAATAAAATAGAAACTTCATTTTTGTACTATAAAATTTTTTAAATTATTACAATAATGAAGAGTAGTAATCTTTACTTCTTCCATTTCTCATATTTTGTTCATTTATTAAGCATTCTTATTCTCACTAACTCCCTTATATAGATATATTTATGTCTCTTTCTCTCATATAAATATATCAAAGTTTCTTAGCATTTCCGTATCAACTTTATACTCATGACTTAA
The DNA here is from genome assembly GCA_004026585.1 of Noctilio leporinus. NCBI lineage: Eukaryota > Metazoa > Chordata > Mammalia > Chiroptera > Noctilionidae > Noctilio > Noctilio leporinus. The sequence continues at coordinate 202,150 of PVIW01001070.1, read as the reverse complement.
AATTGTACTTGCATTTTATCCAAGTTTTACATTCAGTTTTCCAAGTATCTGAATATAATTTTTAAAAAAATTATCTTTTTGCCAGTTCTCCTTGTTCCTTGCCTCTTTGGCTCTTGACTCCCTTAAACATTTCAAGAAATTTTATTTTCCTATATTCCATTTCTATTCATGGCCAGTAGCAATATGAAGTCTGGGTATCCTCTTGGAACATCTCACTTTATCAACAAGTGAGCTGCTCTGCTAAGTTAATCTTGTCATCACAAAGCCAAGAGATGTAACCCTTCCTTTCAATTATCATAGTTAATATTCTAGCACCAGTTGCTATCAAATCATTTCTGAAATGTTACAGTTATTTACTATTTGATTTGTTCTTTATCTTTTGAGTCATCTGCAAAGTTTTGGCAGGAAAAAAAACCCAAACAGCTTTGACTTCCCTCTTTTCTCCTTGATGCCTGTTAAAATGACTCCAAACAGATTTTCAAGATTGCAGGCAGAATCAGTTGATCCTAATCACATCTATGTAATTTGACTTCACATTGTTCCCAACAAGCCACCCACTCCACCAAGTTAGCTTTCTTTCTGTCAGCACTCCTCCTCCTGTATAACCAAACTTGTAGGGACATTTAAGTCTCTCCCATATCATTTTCCCACCTAAAGGCATCTGAAGCACATTCATGACTCTTTGCAGTTTCCAGTGTACTTCTATAGGCATTATTTCATCTTATGCTTTCTATAATCATAAGAGATATGTAGGTATTAATGGTTTCCCTGCTTCTCAGATGAGAAACCTATGGTTCATAAAGATTAACTGGTTTGCAAATATTACATGACTCTCAATGGGCCCACAGTCTTGGGATTACAAAAACCAGTGTAGATGGCTTCAGAACCCTTCTTAGAATGCTTTCCCATGCCTTATTATCTTTCCATGTATTATTCAAGCCCAGCTAAATTTTCTCTTTTCCTTAAAGTTTCTTATGGTTACAAAAGCCACAGAGAAGGCTTCCTAGATTACACAACAAACTATATAAGAACTATTTTAAAAAATATTGAATTTTTATTTGTGCCTTTTCTTTTAGATCCTAAGTGGCTTATAGACTGGCATCATATTTTTTTCTTCTGTGGGCATGCTATGGTGCTTTGGTACTCAAATGATTTTTGTAAATAATTTGCATTCTGTCTTTATAGATCAGAATTCACTATGTCTAACATCTGTAAAGCAAGAGTTCACCCTTGTCTATAGTTCAATTATTTTTATTAATTACTTTTTCAGTAAAATCATTGTCAGTATATAAAAGAAGTATATTGTATATTTAAAGTGACAACTTTTATTTTTCCTGTATCAATTCAATAATAAAATTAGCACAGTTGACTCAACAATGTTGTGTTTATGATCCCTGTTTAATGCTTTTAATTTTAATATGAAAAATACATTCCAAGCTCACTTCAGTCTCAGTGACTAAGTCTTTTCTGAGATCGAGGTGTGGCTGCTCAGTATTTTCTGATAATGGAGGAAATACCGATCAACTAAGTAAAAATTAGTGTTATTCCTCTGTGTTTAACCCAAAGATTGACAAATGGAAATTTCAATTGGCTATCTTATATGACCTTAAATAATCATTTTTTGCTGTCATGGTACTTTGTTTTTTTTTTTTTTTTTTTAAGATTTTATTTCATTATTTTTAGAAAGAGGGGAAGGGAGAGAGGCAGAGAGGGAGAGAGACATCAATGTATGGTTGCGTTTCACCTGCCTCCAGCCACAGACCTGACTGGAGACCTGGTTTGCAACCTGGTTATGTGCCCTGGTTGGGGAATCGAATCTGCGACCTTTGGGTTGGCAGGCTGGCGCCTTAACCACTGTGCTACCAGCCAGGGCCTTGTCATGGTACTTTTACATTGCTAAATTCTCTCTTCTGGGCTTGTACCTATTCATATGACACAATAATATGTGACAAATCTAGATTATATCAAGTACATACTAACATTTCCTAGTCTTTTGTATTCAACAAATCATAAGAAAAATACTAAATAAGAAATTACTTTTTCACATGCAAAAATTATATTATAAATTATATACAACTCTATTTTAAGTGAAGTATGCCCGCATTAAATCACCCACATTTGAAGTACCTACCTGCAATTATTACTGAAACCTACAGATTTGTCCAGTTATATTTCCTAATTGCTTATTCAGTGCATAGATTATAAATACTCATATTTTAAAATATCTATTACATATAATCACTGTGGATTGAATAGAAAGGTCATATCTACTGATAAGAACTAAAACCTGCTCTCAGCCATGTCTCCTATAAGAGATGTTTCCAAAATTATATTACTCTCAGGTTATAAATTATTCAGATGGCTGGTTTCACTTGTTGAGGTTCTAGTATGAAAGAGATGGGGCTCAAGCATTCCTATTTTTAAAATATCCTAAAGGTGATTCTTAGAATGATCCATTATTTTGAATTACAATTTTAGAGACTTGCTCAGGATTGTTGTTCTCTCTAAAGACTTCTGCAGGTTGCTTGCTTCCTGAGTGGGGATGTCTTGCTTTAAATATTTTAGGCATAGGAAATTGATCTACAAAAACAGAAGAGAATTCATCCATACAGCAAAAATTATTTGAATATAAAATCACTGTTGTAGGCACTCCAAATCCAAAAAAGGTGTTATGCTAGCCGTTTGTGTAACTCCATATTTATTCTTTATGGAAAATAGCACTCTATTGAGATTAAATATTTTAAATTATTAACAATCATGAAAAAGTTATAATTCTTCAATTAAACAAGAATTGGTGAGCATATACTTAAAAAATGGCTGTATTAGGTTAATCAATCACTCCATTATGGCTGGAAGCAGCTCTTGCTATCTGAGGGCTTATAATAATAACAAACATCTGAATAAGAGATTGGGGATAAGACAAGAACACAGAAAAACAGAAATTAAAGCTACATCTCCTAAGAATGACACAAGATTTTTAGAAAGAAGCTTTTACAGCCAAATTAATGATCAACAACAGCTGCATGAAGAAAAAGACATTCATGGCAAGCAATTGTTGAAAAGTAGTAGTTTTCCAGATAGATGAAAAAGAATGATGTTCCATAACAGAAAAAAAAAAAAAAGAGCTTCAGTAAATAGTCTAAAATTGGACAACATAGGACATAGCTGGGAAACATTACATAGTTTAATGTAGTTCAAAGGTGTGGTCTGTGGTCCAAGAACAGCACAGAGTGAATCAAGTGACTAGGTGTTGGATGGGTACTGAAATCATCAAACACAATAGAGTTAGTAGCAAAGAGACAGATGTTCTCCAGGTGATAAAATATTTAGGGAACAACAGAGAGTGACCTGGAGATTGACAAACATCTGTAACAAAGAAAGGTTACCACCTATCAGAGTCTTATAGTCTGCTTGGAAGTAGCTAGAGCTCTTTGGGCAGGTTGAAAATAACAACAAAGAGCTGAGAGAATATCTAACACAGCCCTGTGAGCGGAAGAAAAAGTCATTAACTAAAGAAGCATGCAAGGTATGTTGCATCTGATGGTGAAGAAAACTGGTAGAGAAGAGGTTGAGAATATTATGTTTATTGATGATGACAACCATGAGCTCCAGAGGGCATAGTGCAAGAGTGGGGACTTGATAATGGGGGGACTAGGACATTTACAGATCCAAATTGGGGTGCAGTCCAATTGCACAGCTAGTCTGGCTTGATAGTGGCGATTGAGCTAGTCAGAATGTAGGGCACAGTGGGACTGAACTTAGTCATCTCATAGAGGATGTAGATAACTATCTCTTTTACTCATTTATTACTCACAATAATCATTCAGGACACATATTTTTAATATATTGTGGATGAAGCAAGTTAGAAACAAAGAAGTTACTTGTATGAGGCCCTATACCAAGCAGTGGAATCTCATTTCAGCTTGAGTTTTCTGACTCAGAAACTCTTATTTGCCCTCTCTCTTCCCCCTTTCACTCCTCTCTTCTCTCTCAAATAATGACCCTCCTAGAGGAGACCAAGAAAGTACAATGATAAAGCGATGAGATAGAAATAGGGTGATAAAGTTTCAAAATATATGGAAAGTAATTTCAGGTAGAAGTTGGTCAATAGGGTTTAATGTTTCAGCCAAATTAAAAATAATAAACAGAAAGAAGAAAACCTTTGAATTTGATTACAAAATAAGTATTTCATTAGACCAGGTTAAATTAGATATAGCATAATTGTCTAACCCTTATAGTTCACAAGAGTGCTCTGTATAAGTCCTTTTATGTTGACAACAGGCATGTTGTCATGCCTGTCAAAGAAAGTAGTTCTTTATCTTTCATGAGAAAAACTGAGATTCATAGAGGAATTAGAGCTGGAAAGTGGTAGTGCAATGATTCCAAATATTCCAAATACATGTTTTCTGAAACCAAGTACTGTTCCCTTTCCAAAATCCTTAATATTGAAAATAAGGAAAAATCCTTCAAGGTTCCATTTATACTGGCAGATCTAATGTCTGCAGAATTTCATGTCAGATATATTCACCTGTGGCTTGGTAGTATCATTCTCAATCAAAGACCTAATTTCTAAAGGAGATTGCAGCTTTTGCTGAGGAAGAGGGGAATCATGCCATCTAATAGAGGGGAGTACCAAAATGCAAGGGAAGGGTTTCCATATATGTTTTCTGTGATTACTTAGAAACATCAGTGATTAGCAGCATGGAAACATGTAGTTATATCATGTAATCTTTAAGTGAGATATCTAGCAAGACCACTTGAGTGAGTAGCATCAGCTTTATGCTCCAACGTCTCTTAGAAAATATGTACTGCATAGAAGTAATAAATCTACATTCAATTCATTCTCATTATTCATGGCAGTTATATCCTATAAAGTCATCACAAACACTGAATTAGCAACACTGAATGTTGCTGCTAGGGGAAATACAGTGTTAAGTTCCTCTGGTCACCTTCATTTTGACAATTGATCCAAACATAACCTGGCTTTATGCATATTTCTGATTAAGATATCTTGTATTATTGATTAATAATATTGAATTCACAGCCAGCAGTACAGAACTCTAAGTCATAATAATTCATGCCTGAATTAAGCTTATCCAGATCACACACATTTTTGGGGGGTGGGGTGGGGTGGTTAATGCATATCACAGCCTTCTTGCACTGAGGAAAGTTTGGATAACACATCAGCACTGTATTTGGTGGTCATTTAACTAGCAAAATCAACAACAAAACACACAAAAATATAAGAAATTGATATTAGACCATGAAAAAATACTTTCTTATAATGAGAATTGAAACAAAAAGGTGAGAATCTCCTTGTTCAACCTCAGCTAGGATTAGTCCAATCAATGACTCAAATTTTTCACTGCTTTTTGCATGTCTGACAATGCAGGAAAAGCAATGCAAATATTGATTTCGGGGTTACAAACAAACTTTAGTGAGTAAGCAAATACAAAATTTGTAAATGATGAGAATCAACTGTGTTAAAAAGTTATGTTTTAGACTGCCCAAATCAATGTACAGATTCAATGCAATCTGTATCAAAATTCTAATGGCATTTTCATAGAAATAGAAAACTATCCTATATTTCATATGAATCCACAAAAGACTCCAAATAGCCATAATAATTTTGAGAAAGAATAACAAAGGTGAAGGCATCACTTTCTGATTTTAAACTATATAACAAAGCTATAGAAATCAAAACATTATAGTGCTGACATAACAACAGGCACATAAGCCAATGGAAGAGAATAGAGAATCCAAAAATAAACCCATGAATATATGTTAACTAATATTTGACAAAGATGCCAAGAAAACACAATGGAGAAAGGATATTCTCCTTAGTTAACGGTGTTGGTAAAACTGAATAGCCATGTGCACAAGAATGAAACTGGACCCCTGTCTTCCACCATGCACAAAAATTAACTTGAGATATATTAAAGACTTATGCATAAGGCTTAAAACTGTTAAACCCCTAGGGAAAAAATATAAGTAAAAAGTTTCTTACATTGTTCTTTGTAATGATTTTATATATTTACTTATTTTTTTGGGGGTTGGATATCATGCTCAAATCACAGGTAACAAAAGCTAAAACACACAAGTTAGATGAAATCAAACTAAAAACCTCTGCACAGTAATAGAAACAATAAAATAAAAAGAAAACGTATGGAATGGAAGAAAGTATTTTCAAACCACATATCTGCCAGGTAGTTAGTATCCAAAATATGTAAGGAACTTATTCAGCTCATTAGCAGGAAAAGAAAGAAAGAAAAAAGAAACGCTTTAAATAACCCAGTAAAAAAAGAAGCAAAAGACTGAACAGGCATTTTTTTTAAAGAAGGCACACAAATGGCCAATACATATGTGAAAAATGCTTGGCATCACTAATCATGAGGGAAATGCAAATCAAAACACAGTAAGATATCATGTTATACCTGTTAAGACGGACCAAAAAAGGCAAGAAATAACAAATATCAGCCGGATGTGGAGAAAAGGGAACCCTTGCACACTGTGGCTAGGAGTGATTTTTGGTTCAACCACTATGGAAATACCATGAAACATTTCATGCTAAGATCATGTGTCAAAATCTCAGACACAGTAGTTTCTGGAATCCCCCTATCAGCTAGTTCTTACACTGTTAGTCACTGATCTTTGTTGATTGCAGCCTGTACGCATTCAACATTCTCAGGTGTTCTGTTTGTTGCAGGCCTTCCAGAATGTGGATCACTTTCAACAAACTCTCAAACATCTTTGGAGCATTTGTGCCACACTTTTATTTGTGCTGTGCTCATTGCATCATCCTGGAAAGCCTTCTGAATCATCCAAATAGTTTCTGTGGAAGAATAGTCAAGCTTAACACAAAATTTGATGGAGACTTGCTGCTTTACTCACTCAGTTATTTTGAATGCAATGACCACACAGTACACATGCTCACTTGGCACCTACTGTCCCCACTGACTTATGTAGCAATGTTGTCATTGTTCACTCATTCCAGTCCACTTTCCTTGGCTGCCAGGTATATTGATGTCATGCAAAGCATTCTCATTATATTAACAATGGCATAATATATAGTAAAAAGTGAGGAAGATGAGCACTATTTTCTCTTTTTTGATGTTCTTCCCTAGGAATAATGCTTTCTAAAATGAAAATGTGGCTTCTACCAAGTGCCAATTATCAATAAATGATTTCATATGGAATGAGATTGAGTGGTAAGGTAGGAATTAATTTCTTTCCCAATTTGAACAAAAGTAATTTTCATGCCTTTGAAAGGCAGAGCACACATTCTAAATTAAGAAAAAAACACATATTCTTGTTATTACTATAGATTAAGTGGTGGCACTTTTCTTGTACATTTATAATTTTTCCTTTGTATTTTAGACTATATTTACTTAGCTTGAAATAGCTGTCTTAATTTTCTTAAACCAATGATACAGTTAAACTATAAAGGATGTACATTTGTATGTCTTTGTGTATGCAAGTGTGTATGGAAGAGCATGCACATGTATGTTCATGTGTGTTCTTTTAGGTTAAAGGAATGTTTAAAGTAAATGAAAACATTTCTTGTGTTCTATGTAGGCCTCCGTAAGAGACCTCTGAAAATATAAAGTACCTAGGGCCTAGATGTACTGATTAGAAGATCTAAATGTCACCAGGAGTGACCCACAGAGTGAATAATTTGTTTCCCTAGGAACATATGGAATGCACTGATTTCAGGAAATACTTTCAGAGTGCACACATATTTCTTCAAGACGTTAACATCCCAGGGGAGGAGGAGGGATAAAAACATGACAGGGAGTAATTTAAAATGGCAGGTACTGCAGTTTTTCTTTCCTGTGCTGGAAACCTGATATTTGATACGATTGTGGATGATTTTCTTATGATTGCTATAAAAAGTTGATACTGTGCCTTCCAAAATTCTCTTAAGATTTATTTTTTCCTTCTCTGTGGAATTTTGTTGTTGTTGAATGGCTTAGATTGTGGGCACAAAGAAATCAAAACATTGCACATTATTTCTTATAATGTAACCACAAGAAAATGCAAATGCTGAGTTTCTGATTCACAAAAGAATATTGCCTATTAGTTACAGTATGGTTCAGTGGCAAATGGAGTCCAAAATTAAATTATATTTCACTAGACTGTAACACAATCAAACCTTGATTTTTGTAGATCAGTTATATTGTTTCCCTTTTTAATCTTTTCAACATTTTTTATAAGATTATAACACCTCAGGAGACTTAAATGCTGGATTTAGACATTGACAACCTAGGTTCCAAGTCCAATTTTGCCAATAATAAGATATGGAACTGAGTAAATTATTTTGATTTCCTGGGTTCTACCTTTCTCAACCTATAAATGAAGGCTGATGTTATCCATTAAAAGATTACTATGAGAATCACATAATAGAAATGATTAAATGTGCTTTTTTAATTTGCTTCCAAATGCCCAGTCTTTGGTGGATGTTGCAAATGTTAGATTTGCTAGTTATGTTATCTACAAATGCTAGAGAACATAATCATCCATAGGAATTTAAGCGTAGAAAGGCAGCAATTTGTAGAAAATAATTTTCAGGGTGACTTATGAGAATGTGATCTCTTCTGAAATTAGCCTTTGTTACACTATGGAAAGATGGTTTCTGAGTTTAAAAACCATAGGCTTCATTTGGCCCTGGCTGGTGGCTCAGTGGATTGACTCCAGCCTGAGAATCTGAAGGTCACTGGTTTAATCCCCAGCCAGGGCACATAACCAGGTTGCAAGCCAGGTCTCCAGCCAGGTCCATAGCTGGAGGCAGGTGAAAGGCAACTGTACATGGATGCTTCTCTCCATTTCTTCCTCCCTCCCTGTCCTTCTCTGTGAAAATAATAAATAAAATCTTAAAAAGAAAACCCCAAGGGCTTCATTTGAAGACATATCTTTTTATGACAATGGCTTTTTGATGACTCCAATAAAAAATGCATCTTATATTACAACCTATTCCATATATATACACACATACACACACACACACACACACACATAATATGTACGGAACACAAGTTTCATAAACTTATACACAACTTTGTTATGTGTAGCACTCTAATTTTTTATTATTTTTAGTGTATTTCATTATTTAAAAAAATAATGACAGCAACCCAATAATTTGATTTCAAGGTTCCCTACTAGAGCACCATCCCATAGCTTGAAAACCATTTTTTTTTTTTCACTTTAGATACGACGAAGTATTCCTGTCACAGAGCCTTTTACCTAATTGTATTTCCACAGATCTCCTACACGTATGCTTAAAATTTACAGCATTCCTGGCACTTACCTTATTCCCACTCCTTTCCACCGTCAGAAAGATAACATTCTTTTGTGCACACAAACTTAAGTAATCAACAATCAACATGTCCAAGTTTCAAATTAAGGCAAAACTTGTCACCTGCCTTCTGATGGTAGTAACATTTACAAGTATTTGACCTTGTGGCTTACTTGCTCTGGTGGATGGGGCTGGTGTGTAAAGGGCAATGGCGACCCTGCACGGGCTTCATGGTTCTATGACTGCGCACCCAGTGAGGCTTTGCGCTCAGAAGGGCCCTGTGTTTGGTTTAATGGTCTGTTGTCTCATTTTCAATAGCTAATAATTTAACCTTAGAACTTGTGTTTTCTAAATGTAGTTTGATGGGATCATAGAACACACAGGTGAGCAAAGAATAAATGAGCAATATACGTATGTACCCACCATTCCTGACATCCCATTTCCATTTAGCCTTTGTGATTTCTCATCAACACAGAATTCCAAGCATTCATGATGTGCTGGAGTTCAGTAAGACTCAAAGCCAAGTATAGGTAAGCATGTGATGAAAGTCACTGTTACAAAAGTTAAAAAAAAAAAAAAAAAAGAGAGAGAGAGAGAGAGCCCTTGGCTGGTGGCATGGTGGATAAGGCACTGACCTGTGAACAGAAAGGTCACTGGTTGGATTCTCAGTCAGGGCACATAACCAGGTTGCAAACCAGGTCTCCAGCCAGGTTGATGGCTAGAGACAGGTGAGGGGGAACCATACATTGATGTTTCTCTTCCTGTCTGCCTTTTTCCCTGCCTTTCTCTCTGAAAATAATAAATAAAATCTTAAAAAATAAAAAAGATAGGGAAGTCTATGATTCCTTTTCCTTTCAGTCTTTCCTTCCTTACAGGTAAGCCACAAAGAGAGAATGGTGGTATAATACGTGCATATCAAGAAGTAAAATAAAATAGTGAAGTTAGTTTTATGAAAAGTATTCTTTGTTTTAGCAATAACAAAGTATGTATTAATGTCCAAGCTAATAAATTAAAATTAAAATGTGTAATTTCAGTTATTCTGCATGAGATTTTCATAGTTACATTTTAACTGGCTTTGCATACTATAAAGTTAGCAGTAGAATTTATAACAATTAAAAATTTTGACTAATGTCACCCCAATAAATTTAATCTATTTGTTAATTTAAAAAATAATTCAAAATTTAAATTTTTTAAATGTAGAATGACATCAAATAAGAGATAAAAACACCATGACAACCCAGGAGAGAAACATCATAAGAAGGAAAAAAATCCCTTTATATATTAGTAATTTGATGGTATATTTTTCATGCTTTATGAACATTTACTTTTGGGGCTGAGCCCTACACATTATGTAGTTGGCCCAAGCTACATAATTTATAACCTATATTATATAATAATTTTATGTAATATATAAAAATATATTTATTATATAATATGTGTACACATGTGTGTCTATATGAGTTGATTAAGACAAACCAGCAGGTACTTTTTCTTTTTTCTTTTTTTTATTAAATTTTAAGAAAGCATATTTTATTTTTTATCATTATCATTTGTAAGTTATTTACAAAACTCATTTCTATAACTGCTTAAATGTGATATATTAACATTTATTTTTGCTTAAGAGGTAATGAATATTCTTTTTTTTAAATTTAATTTTATTGTTGTTGTATTACATCCATCCTCTTTTTGCTCCCCTCTGTCGTCTTCCCCACCCACCCACTCCCAGACAAAGTCAATCCCACCTGTTGTCCATGTCCATGGTTCTTCCATACTAGGTTCTTATCTACTTATCTAAACTGCTCCCCTTCTTTGCCTCTTCCTCCCCCCTCCCCGAACCCCCTTTACCCCTGTCCACTGAAGGCCTATTCACTGTATTCATATATCTGGTTCTGTTTTTCTTGTTTGTTTTGTTCATTATTGTCCTGTAATGGGTGAGATCATATGGTATTTGTCCTTCACTGACTGGCTTATTTCACTAAGCATAATACTTTCTAGTTTCATTCATTGTTGCAAAGGTTAGGAGTTCCTTCTTTCTTTCTCCTGTGTAGTATTCCATTGTATAAATGTGCCAAAGTTTTTTGATCCATTTATCCACTGATGGGCACTTAGGCTGTTTCCAGCATTTGGCTATTGTGAATAACCAGTAACTGCTATGAACATAGGGGTACATAGGTTCTTATGAATTGGCGTTTCAGGATTTTTCAGATATAGTCCTAGTAGTGGAATTGCTGGATCAAAAGGCAGTTCCATTTTTAGTTTTTTAAGGAAATTCCATACTGTTTTCCATAGTGGCTGCACCAGCCTACATTCCCACCAACAGTGCACCAGGGTTCTCTTTGTCCCACATCCTCACCAACACTTGTTTGTTGATTTGTTGATGATTACCATTTTGACAGGTGTGAGGTGGTATCTTTCTGTGGTTTTAATTTGCATCTCTCGGATGGCTGGTATGTTGAGCATTCTTTCATATGCCTCTGAGTCCTTTCTATGTCTTCCTCAGTGAGTTGTCTGTTCAGGTCTTTTGCCTATTTTTTAATTGGGCTGTCTGTCTCCCTGGTGTTGAGTCACATTAGTTCTTTATATACTTTGAATATCAAACCCTTGTCTGAGGTATCATTGGCAATTATGTTTTCCTATACAGTTACTTCCCTTTGAATTTTGCTAGTGTTTTCTTTAGCTGGACAGGAACTTTTCAATTTGCTGTAGTCCCATTTGTTGATTTGTTCTTTTATTTCCTTTGCCCTTGGTGAAGTATCAGTAAACATATTTCTGCTTAAGATATCAAAAATTTTACTGCCTATATTTTTCTCTAGGACCTTTATGGTGGCACTTCTTATGTTTAAATCCTTTATCCATCTTGAGTTTATTCTGGTGTATCATGTAAATTGGTGGTCTAGTTTTATCTTTTTGCATGTTGCTGCCCAGTTCTCCCAACACAACTTGTTGAAGAGACTATTTTTATTCCATTTTATGTTCTTCCCCTTTTGTCAAATATTAATTGACCATAGAGTCCTGGGTTTATTTCTGGGCTCTCTATTCTGTTCCATTGATCTATATGTCTATTCTTATGCCAGTACAAGACAGTTTTTATGACAGTAGCCTTGTAGTATAGTTTTTCTTTTTAAATTTTTTGGTTAAAGATTTCATTTATTTTTAGAGAGAGGGTCAGGAAGAGAGGCAGATAGGGAGAGACATCAATGTATGTATGGTTGCCTTTCACCTGCCTCCAGCTACAGACCTGGCTGGACACCTGGCTTGAAACCTGGTTATGTGCCCTCTCTGGGGAATCAAACCAGCGACCTTTGGGTTCTGAGGCCAATGCCTTTTCCACTGTGCCACAGCTATCTCTTAATTAATTTCCTTATTATTTATTTTATATTTAAATTTGTATTATTTATTATTTATTCCATACCTTCACTCAATAATTTTTTGCTTCTATTAAGTTGTCCTAGATACTGGAGAGTCACAACAAAAAACAAGACAGATGGCATCACTGCTCTCATGTATCTTAGTATGTGGGGAACATACCTGTTAAAAAATTTGCATGGGTAATTATTTCATGACAAATATGTGAAGGGGAAGAAGAAAAAGTCCAAAATGCTACAAAGGAATATAATAAACTATATCTGAACTGCTAATATCAATTCAAAAACAACTTTAAATTTTCCCTTTTCTTTATTAATAGTTTTTGCATCCCTAGTAGGTGTCAGAAGGTGTGTGAGACAACAGAATAATGAACATTGGCCCCAAGCAGCTCCCAGGCTATTGAAAGTGTTACTTGTTTGTCATTAACATATAATAATGGATAATAATGCTCTGACTGAGATGCATTAGAAGTGGAGCAATGATGAAGTGATCATTTTTTTGGGTGCTGGGTAGTGGGGATGATGGGGTCATGGAGATTAAAGGCCCTTAAAGAAGCCTCTAACAGAGGAATATGAAAGTGCCAACTTTGTAAGACTTGAGAAATCAATATTTTAAATAATAACACTTTAAGTCAAATGAATTAAAGCCAGAACTTTCCTGCATTATGATTCCTTTTCCTAGGCTCCAAAAAGAGCATCTTCTCCAGATCTTTAAACCTTTTCCCACTGAAACCAAGTGTTTCCTGTCCCTGGAAGACTCTTTGGATACCAAGTAATTATTCCATCAGCTATTTAGAAGAAATTTATTGTTAGGTTAGTTAGTTAATATTACTTCTTTCACATACATGAAAGCAGCATGTTTCACCTTAGTAGGGTTTCTCTCTGTTTGATTGATTATTAGTCATTATTGGCCAAAAGCTTCATTTTCCCCCCCTTTCACAGTGTCTTAACATATTTCTCTTACATTTAATTTTATGTTTTTTAATATTACATCTTCAGGATTAAACATTGTAAATTTTTCTAATATTAAATATTAACATAACAAAGAGCCCTCACCTTTCTAAACTTTTCAGAACATCCAACAGATTAAAATTTCTTTTTATAGTTTATTTTCTGAAAGTTAATATACTTTCTTGAGATTACTGCTTTACATTATTTTATCCTTATGTCTGTGTTGATTTGTAGTTGTAGTCTGGTTCTGTCACATATTCTTATGTTATTTCCTTCTTTGCAAATGAGACTCAGTCTATGCTTATACTTGCAGAGTTTGACAGTTAGGAAAAAAACCCACTTTGAATGTGTGCATGTGTCATAACTACAAGAATTTGAATATTTCTAAAGCAGTCATATATGAATGGGGATTTTCCCCAGAAGTAGTTAGAACTCTCCATTTCCTTTTTTAAATTTTAGGGAACAGGAAGAACATTTAGGGGAGAGAGTAAAGTAATAGGACCTAGTAGAATTTGAAGAACCTAGTGTACAAGTACTTCAGAAGAGACCCTTGGCTGTAGACATCAATGAAAGTGTCATTAAAGGTTTTTCCAGTTTCCTTCTTATAGTATGAAACCTTAGGTACAAAATTCTAATAATTAAAAAAATCCAACAGTACAAAAACCTTACAACTAAATTTGTCTCTGCCCATATGTATGGCACAATGATTTTAGTTTCAACATTGTGGGTTTCTTTCCTTTTACGATTACACTGATTTATGTAGAATCACAAAAAAAGCTTAAATCACAAAATAAAATTTCCCAAACTTGTATTCTGTTCAAAAGTAAGAGCCACCAATCAAGAAGGCTTCACTGTAAGGGGGTCTTATCCATTCTGTTCTGGGCAGACCTCTCAATGGTTGCTTTGTGCCTGGTTCTGGAGCTGCCACTGTGTATTCTGAGAGGACCAAGGGCAGAGTGAAAACCATGAATGACAGAGCCAAATCAGCAGGAAAACAGACTCACATCCATTCTCTCACATAATTAGCTTTTGGTTTATAATTTGTAGAAGAATGTCCAGATTGAGAATGGAAACAACTGAACGAGATCTTATGTCTGTACAGTTGCAGTCGCCCACAAGAGAGTGACTGTATCTTCAATCAATGTATGAGAACAAATTATCTTATTTGAGTGAGGGCAGCAAACCAGGGAATTCCCACAGCCTGGCCTGTTACTGAGACATATAACATCACCACCAGTGATGTTTCCAGTGCCGGACATGCTGTGAACACCCCACTGAACAAAAGACTGTCATCACCAAGTAATATATTTAGAGTATGTCTGATGGAATCTGAGTGAAAAAATAGTATCTGATTATGCTGTTCTGATTATTCTAAATTTCAAAGCATAGCTGTTTCTCCAGGGAGGGGGAAAACACACACACATACACACACACACACACACACACATGCACACACACACACACACAAAACCCCTAAGACTGAGTTACTCAATAACTTAGATAACAGGGAGATATGCCAAGTAGAACTAGGCCTGAATAACTCAGCTCAGAGATCATGTTCATTCTTCTCCTATTCAGTCCTTAACTTAGTAATGAATCATATACCATAAGTTCATTTGCCCTACATTATCCCATAATAACAATATTTATGGTGGTGGTTAGATTTCCAGGATGGGTACAGATGCCCACTTTATACAATAAAACATATGCTTAGAGTATAAATATTTACAGAAAAAGTTTTTGGCTTTTCACAATAAAATTATATAGAAATGCTTTAAAATGTCTCTCCATAGGTTGGTGCTGGAAGAAAAGTACACTTCAATTAGATGAGGAGTTAGGAAAGAAAAAGTTTTGCACAAATTTTCAAGTAGATTCATGGGCATGTTTAAGTACTTTCTTTCTTTCCTTCCTTCTTTCTTTCTTTTAAAAAGATTTTATTTATTATTTTCAGGGAGAAGGGAAGGGAGAGAGGCAGAAAGGGAGAGAGAGACATCAATGTATGGTTGCCTTTCACCTGCCTCCAGTTACAGACCTGGCTGGAGACCTGGCTTGCAACCTGGTTATGTGTCCTGGCTGAAAATCAAACCAGCGACCTTTGGGTTCACAGGCCTGGTCTGTTCAAGTTCTTTAAAGATAATTTAGGTCTGATTTTACTTTAAAACTGTAACCTTTCTGTTTTCTTGTTTCTAGTCATGTTCCATAGACCCATACTTGTGTTATCAGCCATGACAGTACCATAGATGAAAAGGGTAAGAGGGAGGAATGATAATTTTTTTCTGCAAAACTGAGCATGCAATGAGAGATATATAAGAAGGGGTAATGGTCAAAATGGTATATTTACAGACAAGGGAAAATCATCCAAAATGGATTTATCTTTATTGTTATAGAAATGGAAATATAGGAACCTCACTGCAGACTCAGGTCTTTTCAGGAAGAGCAGATGGAAAGGGAGACATGTTGAGTTAAGCAAAGCATTTACAAAGGGAAAGGACCAGGTAGGCCAAAAGCATTCACCATGGCAGAAAACCGAAAGAAATAGAAATAAGGACCTGAACCGAAGAAAACCTGCATCAGCATAATGAGTATAATCAAGGGTGGTTTCAAACCCAACCAGGAAGACAAACTAGCTCAAAACAGAGAGGATACTCAATTATTAAGTTCTAATTAAGAGTCAGAAACTATGTTAACTTCTTCAAGTGAATTAGTTTTTGTATTTATTCCTCACAAGAACCTTAATGTGGATACTATGATCAGGAAGTAATATTATTGCA
Organism: Noctilio leporinus; assembly: GCA_004026585.1. NCBI lineage: Eukaryota > Metazoa > Chordata > Mammalia > Chiroptera > Noctilionidae > Noctilio > Noctilio leporinus. The sequence continues at coordinate 185,771 of PVIW01001070.1, read as the reverse complement.
TAGTAATATTATTATCCTAACTTTATAGGTGACAAAAATGTGACATAGAGTCATTAAATAACTTGTCTAAGATTATTGAGAGGGTGTGTGGGAGATTTGAGATTTAGACCTGGGAAGTTTGGTATTGGGGACCTCACATTTTATGCCAACATCCCCAATGATGACTAAATGGTCTCACCAAGAAGGTTTTAGATGCAATACCATCCATGGCCTGGATTGGATTCTCTGGGGGTTTCCTTGCTGCCCCTGCTGTCATTGATCACCTCTATTTCCAACTGCTTGGACTTCCCATATCCCTTAGAGGTGCCAGGTAACGTATATCAAATCAAATAGTTCTTCATCCCAGCCACTAGATGATGGTTAGTACTATCAACTTAAAAAAACATTTCTTGATATGAATAGGGTAAAAGAAAAGGACAAAAAATTTGCAGTTTTCAGTGGTCAGAGTAAGAATTCATTTTGTATTGTAAAGTGGTAGTAGCTAGTGGTGAGATGGGCAATTATATTTTCAAAAGAAAAATATAATGTAGAAAGAACAGATTTTCTCATCCTCTAAGCATTTCTTGAATATCTGTTGAGACAAACAGTAAGCCCACAAAGATAAGTACAACAGTGTAGCATGTGTCAATGTGGTAACAGGCTATGTAAAGATGTATATTGTATAGATACAAAATTGAAGAGAAATACCCCGGAATAGGTTCATACATGTGTAATTGTGTGAGTGTGTGTGTGGTCATCTACATGTCTAGTCAAGGAAAGATTATAAAAGGTTTAGGTATGAAGACTACAAAACCTAGATAAAGACTTTGTCAACTAGACTATAGGATACAGTAGCATTTATAAAGTAAGGCTCTCAAAAATACCTATATTATCAGCATATAAATTACAGTTTTTAAAATTTTCAATGAATATGACTCAAGTTATAATCAGTTATATCTGACCATGTCATCAATATTGAACTATATGTGTGTTTAAAGAGTTTGTTTACCAACCTTTATTTAAATAAGAGCTAGTTCCTCATTTTATATGAATTAAAAATATCAAACTTCTAGAAGTACTGGTCAGATGATGCAAACAGCATTATTATACCCATTCAATAACAAATAAAATACAGAAAGTTATATGAACATAAAATGAATTAATTATTTTTTTGTTATTCTTAGCAAGGACATCAATGTGGAAAACAATTTAGAATTTCAAGCTGAATAAGATTCATTTTTTCATTTGTAATTTTTTTGTGTTTTGGAAAGCCTATTGGGAAAGTGAATTTTATGATATCAGATACACTTTTGCTCTTGCCATGCCAGTTAGTGTTAAGATTGGTGTCATATTCGAGAAAATGCCAGGGTGTTATTATCACTATGTTGGCCAAAACGAGTAGGAGCCTTTGAATTGCCTCTAGTATCAACAGCATCAGAATGAATTCATGCAGTTAGCCTACCTGCCAGAGGTCTACCAGAAGTAGTTAGAGTGAGACTTAGTCAGTCCTAATGCTTGAAAGCCCTAATTCTGCTTTCTATACCTGGAAAAGTTGGACAGTCAGTGGTACACATAATAGAAGGGTCTTTACACTATAGGCCTAGATCTAGGTCTTCTTGCTAGACGCTCTAAAAGAATGACAATGATACTAAAACATGTTTCTTAAGATGGACCATCTAATATTACATAAAACTATGTAGAACAAGAAAAAGAATTCTTTATTAATTTAAATTACCTACTGCAAACAAGAAAATTAACTTTTTTTATTCTGCTTCTATCAATGTGAATGTCTGTAATCCTCCCAAGAAAGCTTGAGCATGAGTCTTAACTAAGAAGCCTAATATTAGAACAAAAACAGGATCTTCTGTTTCTATCGTAAAGGATAGTCATAACACAATGATGAAATGCTACTTGTGTATATGAAAATTAACCTATCACACTGATGGTTACTCAGAATTTATTTGAACACTCACACTTTGATTCTACAAATTGAACATGTTTGCAGTTAAGACAGTATTTGTAATTTGGAAGCTGAAAGAGCTAATGAGCAACTCAGTGATATTTTGATTATGCCCAGGTAGACCTAAAATTTAATTAGTGGTGACAATGGAAGGATTTATTTGTATGATATAAATAAAGGAATTTTACATTTCTGTCAGCAGAATGAATAAATGAGTGCACGAAAAGATGGAGTCATAGTAATGTAGACTTTTTTTTCTTAATGGGCTAAATGTAGATGGAATCATATTTTAAAAAAAATATCTAATTCATTTTCATGTTATCTGCTGTGCTATTATGTTATCATCACTATCCTTACTTTCCTACAATTGCTGCCAAATTGTCAGGAAATATTGTAAGACACTTTTAGTTGCATAGTGTTTTGAAGAAATCTTTGGGTCATGAGTAACAGGAAGAACCCTTGAATGAAATTAGAAGGGCACCTCAGAGGAAATGTAGGCTCAGGAAGAATATAAGAATTTTTTTCAACTTTAGGAAAACAGAAACTTATATTGATTTAGGATGCTAGTTTGTATTACAAGTTTCAAGAGTACTTCTAGCTAAGAGATTAATGAAATTAAGTAATCTAGAGCCATGATACCCCTAAATTACCTGGCATAAGTAATTAAGAGAACAAATTTCACACCCCTGGCTATATACAATTACTACAGGAAAAAGTGATTTCCTCGAAAGATGAGCTCACAATAAAAAGTTACAGACCAGATGAGAAAAAAATTTAGTATTAAGAGATATAAGAGCAGAATTAGGATACAGAATTATAAATTAGTAATTATAAAGTGGGTATGTTTACATTTATATCAGCACATACACAAAAGTGCAAGTACAAAAATAAGGAGCTTTAAAGCCCTGGCTGGTAGCACAGTGGTTAAGGCGCCGGCCAGCGAACCCAAAGGTTGCAGATTCGATTCCCCAGCCAGGGCACATAACCAGGTTGCAAACCAGGTCTCCAGTCAGGTCTGTGTCTGGAGGCAGGTGAAACGCAACCATACATTGATGTCTGTCTTCCTCTCTCCCTTCCCCTTTCTCTAAAAATAATAAATAAAATCTTTAAAAAAAAAAAAATAATAAGGAGCTTTGAAAAATAACCAAAAAAATTCTTAGAAAAACAATACAATTTTTTAAAAAGACCAACTGAAGGAAAGGTAAGTGCAATAAAAGAATCTTTTAACTAGAATATAGATGTCTGGAATTATACAGAACACAGGACACAGACAGAAAAAGATTAAAAACATAGAAGAGATGTTAAGATACTTAGGGGATAGTGACAAAAGCTGATATTTGTTATGGACTGTATTAGAGCCAACATATGAAGACTTTCTCAGAAATGCTGAAAAGTCAAAATACTTTTATATTAAAAAATGATTACTGAGTTTTATGCAGGACTTATAAAAATAAATCAATACCTATACATTTTATAATGAACTACAGAATCACCAGTAATTACAAGAAAATCTTAAAAGCAACCAAAGACCAAAATTGTATTGTTTACAGAATGCAACTGGACTTCTCAAGAAAAAGACCTCTGTATGTAACCTTATTTAAAAATAGGTTCAATGCAGATATTATTAGTTAAATATGTGATCACATTATAGCAGGGTAGGTTTTGTAATCTGATATGAGTGGTGTCTTTATAAAAGGGTGTAATTTATGATCGGACATTGAAGAATGGTGATGGGAAAATACAAAGGGAGAAGATGGATATCTATAGGCCAAGGAGAGAGGCTTGAATTAGAGCTTCCCCTTATAGTCCTCAGAAGGAGCCAATCCTGACCACACATTGATTTTGCACTTCTGGCCTCCAGAACTGTATAGCAATAAATCTCCACTATTCAAGTGACCCAATTCATGGTACTTTGTTAACACCAGCCCAAGCAAACTACTATGCTAGACAACAATAACATAGTAGATTTGTAATATTGAGAAAAAGTAATAACTTATGATGAAAATTTTATACCCAGTTCTTAATCATAGATAATGGCAATAGGAAGATAATTTAATTTTTTTCTATTTAAAGATTCTGATAAAAATTTCTGCAAAGTTTTGTTTCTGGAAGAAGAAAATTAAATTCAGAATAAATAAATTAAATACATACATGGCATTCAATTAGATTTTCAAACATGAAGGCAAATTTAAGCAATCATTTGCTCAATAAAATAAAGATTATGATGAATTTTAAATGATTTCAACACCATTAAAATAAAAAAGTATGTATGTTTAGAAAAGAATAATTAAAATTAAAGCATAATATAATTCTTGCAATGTTTGGGAAGGATGCATAAATAAAAAAATAGAAACTTAGGAAAGAGAAGATGCAACAATAGAAGGATATCAAATATGACATGATAGAATTCATATTTAAGAGGAAACTGTCAAAGTTCAATTAGGAAGAGTGGTAGAAAAATAGAGAGATAATTAGAGAAATAAGAAACCAAACACAATTAGGTAGAAATGAGAGAACTAGTAGAAAATTACTAGAAAAAGCATGATAAATTAGGTGCAAAATTATTCGACATATGCATACTTGGAATTCCTGAAGAAGAAAAATAATGGAAGAGAACAGATATAGAAAGATATAAGTTGCAACCATCAAAACACTTTATGTATCCATGATTCCATCTGTAATGGTTGCCAGATGGGAGGCGGGCATGGGGGAATGGGTGAAGAGGTGAAGCGATTAAGAAGTATAAATAGGTAGGTACAGAAAAGCCATGGGGATGTAAAATACAGTATAGGAGCAGCCAAGGAGTCTATGCATGATCCACAGTCATGAACAATGGTGAGGGGATTGCCTGAACACTTAGTGGGTGCTGGGTGGGTGGGGAGGCAAAGGGAGAAAAATTGGGACAGCTAGAATAGCAAAATCAATAAAATATAATGTTAAAAGGATATAATTTATCTTTTAAAAAAATCCACATATTGAAGTGCTGCCACCTTTGCCAGGGAATATTTTTCCAGAAAGGTTGATATTAGATATATTTTAGTAAAATTTAAATTTTAGCTATAAGGAGGAAAACAAAACATGAGTAGTCATAGAACTAGAGCAAATCACTTAAAATATGTATTTGGGTGGTAAGGGGGTAATGGTATTCTTTTTTTAAAAATATATTTTATTTATTTTGCTATTACAGTTGTCCCAATTTTCCCACCTTTCCCCCCTCCACCCTGTAACCCATTCCTTCCAGCAATGCCCCTCTTAGTTCATGGCCATGAGTCATGCATATAAGTTCTTTGGCTTCTCTATTTCCTCTGTTCTTCTTAACATCCTCCTGTCTATTCTGTAACCACCAATATGTACTTTATTTTTTCACATCCAGACAATTCACCATTTAATTACTGTCTTCTGTCAGCTTCTCAAATCATATGAATACAAAGTTTTCTCTTCATTATTCTAAAATGCCTATGTTAATTCATTTGTTTAGAGAATTAGTCTTTTAAGTAATATAAATTGCAATATTACCAAACACATGCAAAAATACATTTACACCCATACATATTTTCACACATATTTAAAGTACATACTGGATTTTGAAGAGTTAATACAAAAAATTTTAAATATGCCTATAACTTACATAATTATTACATGTTAATGATAGTATTTTACATATATTGTAGCAAGATTAAGCAGTTTTTTCTTCTTTAATACTTATTTTACTCTGGAATGCTATTTTTGTGAACTATATCATAGAAATGGTGTATTGCAGAACTCACTTTTGTGAAAGTTGTCCTAGAGACAGTGGCAAACCCATAGTAAAAAATGTTTTTGGTTTTTGAGTCAGATTCTCCCCACACCAATAATACAGCTCAACTTTATTTTAATCTACTGTAATTACAACTTATTCTTTATGGAGTTTTCCATCTTAAATAGTAGATTTATTTATTTATTTATTTATTTAGGCTGTGCACAGGCCTTACTTCTTTCAATACCTTGTTTTTCCTCTACCTGTGTTTTATAAGTTGAAGCCTTCAGAAATAATGGCGCTTGCAGTGCTCAGCCAGTCTCCAGAGTAGAAATTACTATGTCTACTAAGTTGAGGTAAAAAATGAAAATCTCTAGCATTTAAATAATTTTGTAGAATAGTATTCCAGCGATTTTTTGAACTTGTGGTTGACTTTCTATGTGGTCCTAAACTAATCTCTGAACTATTTAAGTGTCTGTTGAGGTAGAGATTAAGTATGTTCACATTTCAATAATAAAGTTTACTGTATCATTTATTCTTTTTCCCAAGCATCCCCAGTTTGAGGGCCTTCATAACTGGAAGTGTATATTTCCATGATTTAATTGCAAGGAATCTCATCTAATTTATATGCTAATATGAGAATATATATTGTCTATGTACATGAATCATTTAGTTTAGTAGTTTGTAACTTCCATCCAAACTGGTCTTCTTTCTCAGCATTTTTTCTAACCTAAAGATTGACTGATTTCGCAATACACCCATGACCAGTTGGTTGCTATTTAAAACATAAATTGCTAACAAATTCTATATATTACACACCTAAAATAAGCACATATTTTGTAACAGTGAATAAGAAAGATAGCATGTCTTCTATGTAATATACATCCACATGTTCTTAGGTTTTTCTTCTTCCTTAACTGGATTAGATTTTTTTGAGTTATTGCAAGTAATCTGATTTTCCCATATTGTGAAATGATTCCAATCTAAGAAAACTTAACCTGCAGTAATGCAGGTACAAGTAATATACAAAATTGTACCTTATTTAGTATCCAATCTAAGAAAACTTAACCTGCAGTAATGCAGGTACAAGTAATATACAAAATTGTACCTTATTTAGTAAAATCTATTTATAACAAGATCCCTTTAAAGCATTCATAAGTTAAAGTTGGTTCTTATTCATTCAGCTACCCTGTGTCTTTTGATTGGTGCATTTAATCCATTTACCTTTGTACCTGTGTTCCTGTCTGTCTCTCTGTTTCTTCATCTTTTTAAAACAGACCCTTTAGCATTTCTTGCAATGCTGGTTTGGTGGAAATGTATTCTTTTAGACTTCTTCTGTCTGGGAAGCTCCTTATTTCACTCTCCATTTTGAATGATAGCCTTGCTGGGTAGAGTATTCTTGGTTGCAGGCCTTTGTTTTTCATTGCTTGAAATATTTTTTGCCATTCCCCTCTGGCTTTGTTGTGTTTCTGTTGAGAAGTCAGCTGATAACCTTATGGGAGCCCCCTTATATGTTATTAGCTGTTTCTCTCTTGCTGCTTTTAGGATTCTCTCCTTGTCCTTGAAATTTGCCATTTCCGTGATGATGTGTCTTGGAGTGGGCCTGTTTGGTTCATCTTCCTTAGGACCTTCTGTGCTTCCTGAGTTTGCATGACATTTTCTCTCCTCAAGTTAGGGAAGTTTTCTGTCATTACTTTTTCAAACAGGTTTTCTATCCCTTGCTCCTCTTCTTTTCCTTCAGGTATCCCTATGATACAGATGCTATTACATTTCATGTTGTCCTGCAACTCTCTTAAAACCTCTTCATTCTCTTTCAGTCTTTTTTCATTTTGTTTCACTGCCTGAGAATTTTTTTCTACATTGACCTCCATCTCGCTGAACTGATCCTCTGCTTTCTCTAGCCTGCTTTTGATTCCTTCTACTGTGTTTTTCAATTCAGAAATTGTATTTTTCATTTCCTCCTGGCTCTTATTGATGGTGTCTATATTCTTTTCAATGCTGGTGTAGTTCCTGGTAGCTTCCCTGGAGTTCTTTGTAGTTCCCCTGGAGTTCTTTGTAGTTTTCTTTGAACTCGCTGAGTTCATTGAGCTTCTCTATCATCATAATTTTGAATTCCATATCTGATAGTGTGCTTGCCTCTATTTCATTTTGCACTCTTCCTGAGTATTCCTCCTTTCCATATCCTAAGGGTTTATTTCTTTGTCTCCCCATTTTAGGTGGCTCTTGTTTTTTTCTGCTTCTTGGATTGGTCTGCTTTGACTTACTGTCTTTAGTGGTGTGACCTTCTGTGATATAGAGGTGCATCTTATTTACTTTCTGGCTCCACACTTGGTGACATTTGTTTGTGTCCCAGTCTGGGCCGAGTCAGCCAGTTGGAGACTACCAGAGACCCACTGTCTTTGTCTACCTCCTTTAGTTGTTAATCTGATCAGTCTGTGATCAGTGTTCAGTTTTAGGCACCTCAGTCACGTGGTGATGAATTGGCTCTTCTGTTTATCCCTGGTAATAAGACTTCTCTCCAATTAGTTTTCTATTGGTTGTTCTGGATAATTTCTCCCCAGTTAAGTTGTAATTACAGATTGGTGTTGGGAGGAGACTGGTGTTGGGAAGAAAATGGTGTTGGGAAGAGACTGGTATAGTTCCTCCATCTTGGTTCTCAGTAATGCTATTCTTAATTATAGTTTCACTACTGTGAGTTTTCTGAACTTCACCCCTTTAGCTCACAGCAAGTTTAAACTCCTCTAGACAAAAATGCAAGAATAAACATGACAAATTTCTTCCAACTACCTAAAATTGCTGAAAAGTAAAGAAAAGTAGTCTATTAATGGAGTGGGTGTCCTATACGGCTGATGTGGAATGAGTGATGGGAAATGGAGGGAGAAAGAAAGAGAGTATGTTGGATTTGTAGGCTCATTATTTTATTTTGAACAATGTGAAAAACACTCCTAAGGTTTGGTCAATGGTGTTAAGTCGTCTGAATATTTTGAACTAAAACAATTTTCTGCACCCTTATCCAGGCAAATGAGCCAAGACAGAGTTTCTTGGCTCATTTGAAGCTAGCAGAGTTGAAGCTATAGTGAGCAATCAACCAGGACAATGCTGATAGGTGACAAAATATAAAGGCTAAAGTATAATTATTGTGACAGTCCTTTATGACTTGGACAGAGTGATAGATGTACTAAAGTAATGGAAATGAATGCTCAAGAGAGCATGAGAGTCCTTAAGACAGTCCCATCTCTGGATTTTCTAGTTAACAAAAGATTCCTTTTTAATGAAGCTAAATTTTAAATTGGGTTCTGTTTTATGATAGCAAAAGAGGCCAAATTAACTTTTTATTTGTTCATTTATTTATTTATTATTATTATAAAAGATTTTATTCATTATTTTCAGAGAAAAGGGCAGGGAGGTAGGAAGAGAGAGAAGCATCAGTGTATGTTTTCATCTGCCTCCAGCTACAGACCTTGATGGAAACCTGGCTTGCAACCTGGTTACATACCCTGACTGGGGAATCAAACTAGTGACCTTTGGGTTCACAGGCCGGCACCAATCCACTGAGCCACACCAACCAGGGCTAGATTAACTTTTTAAAAAAGGCATTGGGTTGCTTACCAGTATAGGAAATGGAGTAGCCCAAAGAATCTATGCATGATGTAAGTGTAACATTTACAAATAATATGTTATGTTGATAGAAAGAAGTTTTTATAGGACTACAACACGGACAAAACTCTGCTTACAGAAATAATTGCTTTTTAAAATCAAAGTCCTTTGTCCTGATTATTATACCACTATCAAGTGCTATGCCATTAGATATTTGAATAAAGTGTTCCCAATGTAGATCTTGTTAATGCTATATTATGAACTCCCAGGTTTGTCACAACCTTTTCTGTGTTTTAGTTCAATTATATCATGTAGCTTAGTTTTTTAAATTCTGTATGTAGTAAGCTAATCACTGATTTGAAATAAGCATAAACTTGCTTTTGCTTTTTATATTTCGTAGTAATATTCCTGTTAACATCTATCAAGAAGGTTTCTATGGAAACAACATAATCTGCCATATCATATGTACAAATTTAACATTTTTCTCATATCTTTTCTAGTTGAAGTCTTGTGCATATGTTCAGTTTTACATTACTCTGTATTTCAATGTCTTAATTTTCTTTTTAATAAAAGCAAAAGATAGTTGATATGCTAACACTGTATTGTCATACAGAGGGAATTTCTTTAAGCTTTTAAAAGTACTTTGGAAGTATTGGTTTAGAAAATAGAGTATGCAGAAAAAGGCAGCTAAAGCAAATTATACTCTAGAGCACACTTTCATACCTGACAGAAAAAATTACTTTTAAATATTAAAAATTCATAAATATCCAGAAAATACTTGAATTGGTAAGATGTTTATGCCATTTAGAAAGAGATTTCAATGCATCTGAATAGGCAAGGTGATTTTTAACTTTTAGGCTTTTGTGAAAAATACTACGTAGTGATATAGGAATCACAGCAACAACCTTCGATAGTTCTCTTTAAAATACTAAGCAAGTTAGAACAGAATGAATAAATTAGATTTATGGAACATCATTTAAAATAATTTAATTGGATACATAAGTTATTTAACCCAAAATAGTTATTGATCATTGAGTTGAATTGTTGACAGATCAAGTGTTAACATTGCAGTTCTCAGCATAGGTTTAAAATGTTGTGTTGCAAGTCATTTCAGTCAGTTCTAGGTCTTCTGGGAAGATGAGAAACTGAGCTGGGAGATGGTCTGGATCGGATTACCCATCTGGTGACTTGCAAAGCATACCACATCGATTATTAATTATATTGTTTGCACAGTAAATTTAAAATTAGCAATATAACAAGTTTGCTTCAAAAATATTTAATCACAATTGTTCGAATACTAATTCCTGACTTTAAGAAAAGAAGTCTATCCTTTTACAATGCAACCAAATTTTAGTTTAAACTGGTTAATGCCTTAGTTTATTTTACCTGAGTTGTTTCATATCTACTTTTTATTGTTACTAAAGACTCACTTCCTCTTCCATAGGGCAAAAAAAAAAAGGTCTTCTATGCATTCATCTGCCACACACAGAGTGATAAGTCATCCTTTAACACTATATTTAAAGTATCTTTGTTGTTTTAAGCTGCTGTTTGTGGTAATTTGTTATTTAGTAATAAAAAATTAATGCAAATTGACTTCCTTTTTTTTTTTTTTTAATAATTTTACTCATTATTTTCAGAGAGAAGAGCAGGGAGGGAGGAAGAAAGGCAGAGAGGCATCAATGTATGGTTGCCTCCAGCTACAGAGCTGGATGGAGACCAGGGCTGACTTCCTTTTCTACATTCCTTTCCCTCCTCTTCTGCTATAGATGTAATAGCAGTAGCAGAGAGCCTGTCATGATTAATCCTAAAATGAGCTATCAAGATAGTAATTGTAACATGGCAAACATTAGCTGACATTCTGTGTGTTAAGGCAACATTCTGTAAGTACTGTTTTCCTATGTTATTTCTACATTTACACTTTTGTGTTTTCTCACTTCAGACATAGGTCTTTAAAAATTCCTGAAAGAGGGCCTTGTTCCCAAGAATTTGTAATGAAAATGAAACATTCTTCATAAATGACTGATAAAATAAAATGAACTATTTACATTAATTTAACAACTACCCAACACATTTGAATATTTTCATGACTATGTTTTATCATGTTCATTTCTGAAATTGGGATGCAGTGCTTTAAATTGATTTAGAAAGAATCTTACTTCTTGAAGGCAGTGAACTGAATTGCTTTGTAGTTGTTACTACCTGCACATTGTATGAACTTAGCCTTGTATTTTCTATTTATACTATTGTCAGTTTGTTTGAGTTATTTGCATCAGGATTAAACAAGCTATTGCTTTGTAAATAAAATATATATCCCCTATTTTTCTTGCTTAAAATGTCTTCATGAGTTAACGTTATGAAGCAGTATTGCTATGAAAAGTTGGCTCTGTGGAAGGTAACCTGTCAGGGGCCATGATTATTTTTTGCTCACACTGTGTGACCAGCATTTAGAGCCATGTCCAATATAAACAGTGCAGTTGTATGTTTGTGTCTTAAGGCAGAATTAGGTTTCACATCATTGCATAAGGCAAAATTTACACATTACCTTAGAAAAATTACACAAACTAATCTGTTTTATTAGATTGATATTGCTAAAGTTGAGTAATAGTTGAACTAGTAAGTTAAATGTATTTTAAATTTCTTCCTTAACTATGCTTTTTACTTTACCTAGTCACACATCATGTCTCAGATAAACAACAAATTTTTCATTGTCCATGGATTTCTCTATGTATAAAATAAAAAGTAAGTTATGAAGGTTAACAATAAAAAAGGGAAAACATCAAATAAATGCAATCAAAATGACACTCTAGGTCTACATATTGGTATCAAGGCCCTGGCTGGTGGCTTAGTGGATAGGTGCCAGCCTGTAAACCCAAAGGTCATTGGTTCGATTCCCCAGTCAGGGCACATAACGAGGTTGTGAGCGTGGTCTCCATCCAGGTCCGTAGCTGGAGGCAGATGAAAGGCAATCGTACATTGACACATCTTTCTTTTTCTTCCTCCCTCCCTGCCCTTCTCTCTAAAAATAATCAATAAAATCTTAAATAAATAAATAAATAAATAAATAAATATTGGTACCATATGGGAAAGAATTAAAGGAAAAAGCATTAAGCTGAACAAAGAGGCCATTTTGAGTAAGTAAAGGACACCATACACAAAGGAGTTTTAAACAAAAGGAAATTTTTACAAAGAAGGTTTTGCTTCAAAATTGATGACAGAAACAGCATTATAAATAGATGAGAAAATGAAAAATCCCACAAGTGTTGAAGACTTTAAAACAACACTTTGTCTTTTCAAAGCAAGTAGGTAAAAGATAAAAAAGGATATAAACAATCTAAGTAATATAATTAATCACATTATTTCAAACATTTCTATACATCAAATTTTAAAAACTATACAAAGGGAACAAGGCTTAAGTACCATTTTTATCAGTCAGTGGTGCAGTTATACAGTAGAAAATAGAGGTCACTCTAGCCATTTTAAGCAAAAGACATTGGACATAAATAGCTTTGTACACAATGTTTGGAAAGGCACGAGAAGCAGGCTGAGGGATGAACCCCCTGGAGGGATATCCACTGCCAAATAGGCTGGTGGGGTGCTGCTCCCTTCACCATAATCCAAGAAGTGGGCCATCAGGTGAATGCCTTCTGAGCTATCAGTTGAAGAACGCACCACTAGATCAGGGACCCAGGCCTCAGGAAACTGCAGGGGATGCCTCTGCTGCAGCTGCTTTTGGAGTTAGCAAGTAGGCGCTGAGGTGATGCTATCTCTGTCCTTGTTTGCTGGCAGTGGGAGGCAAAACAAATAGGTATCCCCCACCTCACTTGCACCTTCCCAATATCAAGGTATGGGGTAGGCATTTTTGGTGTAATCTAATTCACATCTACATCCCAAATTGCCACTTAACTCTGGAAATGTAGTTTTTAGCTTTCCAGCTTCTGTGGTATAAAAAGACAACTTCTGGGCAATAGAATGAACAGTGTCAAAGTTAACCATGTATACTTAAACAACATTTTAAAAACAGGCATGTAGTTGACTGCAAATAATGTATTTTTAATGCTAACCAACTGAATATGAAAACAATAGCAGCAGGCTATGAAGTAATAAAGTTAGCAATCAAATATATATATATGAACAAATGAAAACAAACTCAACTACTGGAATTAAAAATTATCCTAGGTAATTCTTGGATCAAATATAAAACTGAATCTGCAGGACCCCTATAAAATAAGGCCAGTGGTATGGAGAGTGAGGTACATAGTATCAGATGATTTCACTCTTCAAAGGCCTTTGTGATGTCGCTGAAACCAGCCACTTTGAATAACTGCCTGCAACTTAAAACAAGAAGATAGATTTTATATATCAAAATTTTAGTTTCAAGAAATTATAATCATCAGGGCCATCAAGGGTAGAGTGACAATGATATACACTCTCAGAAAAATTATAAGTTGGTACGAAATCTCTGAAGGGTAATTTGGCAATATGTATCAAAGCCTTTAAAAATATAAACTTTGATGCATTTTCTTTTTGGAAATTTTCTCCTAGGAAATTAACCTGAAATATACACAGAGAACATAAACTAGGTTGTTTAGTACAGCATTATTTGACAAAATGGTCCGATATTAGTGAAAGATTAGATAAAATGTAATACAACTTTAAAAATAGTTAATGACTTTGCCCTGGCTGGTGTGGCTCAGTGGATTGGCACCAGCCTGCGAACCCAAGGGTCACTGGTTCGATTCTCAGACAAGGCACATCACTGGGTTGTAAGCCAGGTCTCCAGGCAGGTTTGTAACTGGAGGCAGATGAAAAGCAACCATACATTGATGCTTCTCTCCCTTTCTTCCTCCCTTCCTGCCCTTCTCTCTGAAAATAATGAGTAAAACCTTAAAAAAAAAAAAAAAGTAGTTAAAGACTTAGGAAAATGTTCATTACATATTATTTGGTAAAGAAAATTTTATTGCCCTGGCTGTTGGCACAGTGGATAAAGTGCAGGCCTGTGAACCCAAAGGTTGCTGGTTCAATTTCCAGCCAGGGCACATGACCAGGTTGCAAGCCAGGTCTCCAGCCAGGTTTGTAGCTGGAGGCAGGTGAAAGGCAACCATACATTGATGTCTCTCTCCCTCTCTGCCTCTCTCCCTTCCCCTCTCTCTAAAAATAATAAATAAAATCTTTAAAAAAAAAAAGGAATCATCAATGGATAAAAAAAGAAAATTTTATCAAGGAATAACATATGCAACATGTTCTAGATATGTATAAGTATAATTATATATATAATTATACTGGAAAGCTAAATACATCTATGTGAAAAGTTTTTTTTAAAAAGATTTTGTTTATTATTTTTCAGAGAGAGGGGGAGGGAGAGAGGCAGAGAGGAAAGAGATATCAATGTATGGTTGCCTTTCACCTGCCTCCAGCTACCGAGCTGGCTGGAGACCTGGTTTGCAACCTGGTTATGTTGCCCTGGCTGGGAATCGAACCAGTAACCTTTGGGTTCGCAGGCCGGCACCTTATCCACTGTGCCACCAGCCAGGGCCGTGAAAAGTTTTTTATAGTGCCTGATAAAGCAGTCAATATAGGTTACATTATAATTTGGAAATAAACAATACCAAAATCCTGGTGGCTTAGTATACAACAATTTATTTATTTTCCCTCTCAAGGTCTGCTGAGGGTTCCAGGGCAGCTGTCTTCCATGTGGGAGCACAGAACCTTAAGTTAATTTTATCATGTAGCACTTCCATAACAGGTCCTTCCCTGATTGCTGTGGGAGGGGGAGGGCCTGCGCAGTCCTACAGGTAGTTTTCTCCCTGGAATGTGTATTTCACCTGCAAACCAGCATAAGCTATGCAAAGCCTGAGTATCTCAAAGTAGACTTTAACACTTCACTCACTTCAAATGGTTAAGTATTTCAAATCATTCTAGTGCCTGAAAATTAGCTCCCAATCCATTTCATTTTTGGCAATAACAGGCTGGCTAATTTCAAATGCATTATTTACTCCTCCACAGCCTCAACCACCCTAGCTAAATCAAGAAAGAAATATTAATATCAAAGCCTTGAGGATGATTCTAGAATATCTATCTCATCAATAAAGAACAGCAAACTGGGGTGTAATGCACGTTTGTCTTTTAGACTTCTTTGGACACATTTTTGCTTTCTGTTTTAGATAACGTTCATAAATGTTAATCAGAGTGGACTATGGGGTGATTTTATAGACAGAAGTCATATTATTTATTCCACATGACCTGCCTTTGTTTTCCCCAGTATTTGCCATTATTTTGATTTTGTTGTTCTCATGAGTTTTGCCAGGGATGTTATGGGTTCTCATTTTTAAGCCACTTGTATTGCCCAACATGGACAAGCAGCAAGGAAATATTTCAGTCATGTTCTTCATCTTGTGTATCACCTTATGTTAGCCCTTCTGCATTCTGGGTCATGGTTTATTCTGGCTAGAAATAAAATTGATCTTTATCTTAAAGAAGAGCACTTACTTCTATAGTGAAACTTAAGGACAGAATAATGCCCTTTATTTAACAGCAATTGGGCACCATAGTTAGAGGACCACTATAGTTGGTACATAAGCATAATACAGAATAGAAAATTCAAATTTAGCAACATCACACATTATTGGATGTGCATTAGGGACAAATCTTAGATCTCTTTTTTATACTACAAATAAGTGAGTTATTCAGAACAGGTGAAATGGAATAAATAACGGGAAAAAAAGACAAAATTATTTGAAAGAAAAATTGTATATAGTATTAGATACATAAGACATATATGATTTCTCAATTCCTTCTGCATGTGTTTATAATCAAATCCAAATTTTCCTACTTCACATACAAAATGAAGCTGGGAATTTGGCTGGAAAGGGAATTTCAATTGGCTTTGACAGGTTGGAGTAATTTTCAACATGGCTTTGAGATAGTGATTTTGCTTGGCTAATACATATTTTTCAATTTTGTCAATTGAGACAGAAACCCCAAACATTAGAGAAGTGTTTGAATACTGACTTCTTTTGTGCCAGCAAGGCCCATTGACTTTGGTACAATAGTAAGATCATGCATTTTGCTAAATACAATTGCAAACACATGTTTTATTGCAAAGCAGGCAATGAAGAACAAATTGAAAATAAACAACACAGAAATGGGTTTCACTAAGAAACACCAAATAACACTAAAGGTGTTTGTAAAAATTGTAACAACTGTGAAACTACCACAACTACTTTTTACATTGCGAAAATATTAAAGAACCAAATTGCTTGTGCTTTTTCTGTTTTTTAATAATTGTATCAAGGAGATTGAATCATGAAAGCTGGTTTCTTATAAATTCAGCCCAGAGATTAGTAAAGACATTTTTAAATACATAAAAACTAGTTTCAGGATAAAATTAAATTTTAATTTAATTATTAAAAATAGTATTTTCTGAAATTTTGGTCTGATCACACTAGTACAGATATAAGAGAAACACCATTCATTACAAGTCTCAAAGAAAAAAAAACATAATTACAATATGACCTCCAAAATAATTATAAATGGGATAATTCTGAATTGGAAAACAGGTGACATTTTAAAGTTTATTTTATTAATGGAATTACATGTTATTCTCCATTATTTTCATCACTCCTTTATTTGAAATAGTCCAGAGGTGTCTCATTATGCTAAAATATGAGACCAGGATGTATGGAACCCTTACTCAAGATCTGCCTGTGTGCAAAACAATGCATCATGTTTCTGGATTTAGAATATCAAATGATCTAGCTTTCTAATCTTTGAATTTGCTAAGATCATTTTCCATCATGATTGCAACAGTACCTCCCCCAAATTATTCCTATAAGACTAGCTGATTGTGAAACTCCAAATCTAAAACTCTAGGGCCATTCCAGCCTTCCTTTCCTCAACTGATAAATAGTATGAAGAATTCCATTTATCCTTTCATTCACTTAATTTATATTTTTCGAGATGCATATACTTGTCTATGCTTCTCTGACATTTCTCTTGGTAACACAGTCTGTCTTAAATCATAAGTTTCTGTAGGACAGGAACCACACTTATTTAATTTGCTGTTGACACATCCAACCTGATGTAATGAAAATAAGTGAACTTAACACATGAGCTTGGCTGATGATAATGATTATAATAATTTATGTTTTTTTTTTCTTTTTTGCTTCTCAGTAGAACTTACGAGTTATTCACTCTTTTTTTTTTTTTTTTTTTTTTTAAGATTTTATTTCATCATTCTAGAAAGAGGGGAAGGGAGAGAGGCAGAGAGGGAGAGAAACATCAATGTACGGTTGCGTTTCACCTGCCTCCAGCCACAGACCTGACTGGAGGCCTGGTTTGCAACCTGTTTATGTGCCCTGGCTGGGGAATCGAACTTGCGACCTTTGGGTTCACAGGCTGGCACCTTATCCACTGTGTTACCAGCCAGGGCGAGTTATTCACTCTTGATGATAGCAAAATTCATATTTCAGCAAAAAATATAACAACAAGACATAATGCACAACATTTTTAAAGTATATTTATTGATTATCACAGTGTTTCTCTTTTTTGCCTCTCTCTATCATGTACCATTTTTATTCCAGCAATCCTCTCTTAGTTCATGTCCATGGGTTGTGCATATAAGTTCTCTGGCTACTTCATTTCCTATGTTATTCTTAACTTCCCCCTTTTTATTTTGTTTTCACCAATTATATTTCTTGATCCTTGCACCTTTTCCCCATTCCTTTGTCAACCTCCCAGTTGATAACCCTGCAAATGATCTCCATATCTATGATTCCATTCCTGTTTTGTTTTGTTTAGATTTTATTCACTTGTTTGTTTTGATTTTTAGATTCAATTTTTGATAGTTGTGAATTTGTTACCTTTTCAAATGTTCAGGGTTTTGATCTTTTTCTCTTTCTTTTTTTTAAGTCCCTTTAACATTTCCTCTAATAATGGCTTGGTGGTGATGACCTCTTTTAGCTTTATCTTGTCTGAGCAGTACTTTATCTGACCTTCCATACTAAATGAGTTTTGCTGGATAGAGTAATCTTGGCTGTAGGTCCTTGCTTTTCATCACTTTGAGTACTCCTTGCCTGCAAAGTTTCTTTCAAGAAATCCACTGATAGTCTTATAGAAACCCCTTTATAGGTAATTATTCTTTTCTTTTGCTGCTTTTAAGATTCTCTTTTTTATCTTTAACCTTTGGTATTTTAATTGTGCTATGTCTTGGTCTGGTCCTCTTTGGGTCCAACTTGTTTGGGTCTCTCTGTGCTTCCTGGACTTTTATATCAAGTTCCTTCACCTAATTAAGGAAGTTTTCTTTCATTATTTTTTCAAGTAAGTTTTCAGTTTCTTGCTCTTCCTCTTCTCCTGGCATCCCTGTGATTCAGATATTGGCACATTTGGAGATGTCTCAGATGTTTCTAAACCTAACCTCATTTTTAAAAATTCTTGTTTTTTCTTTTTGATCAGGTCAAACATTTGTTTATCTCTTCCTTATGTTCCAAATTGTTGGTTTGAATACCTACTTCCTTCCCTTCTCTGTTGGTTTCCTGTGTATTATTCTTTATTTCACTTAGTGTAACATACATTCCTTCCTTCCTTTTTCTTTTCTCTCCTCTCTTTCCTTCCTTCCTTCCTCCCTCCTCCCCCACCCTCTTTCTTTCTTTCTTTCTTCTTTCTTTCTTTCTTTCTTTCTTTCTTTCTTTCCCCAAGGAGTTCTCTTGAGCATCCTAATAGCCAGTGTTTTGAACTCTGCCTCTGATAGGTTGTCTACCTCCATTTCATTTAATTCTTTTTATGGAGTTATAGTCTGTTCTTTCATTTAGGCTATATATTTTTTGTCTCCTGAATTTAGCAGCGTACCTGTATTTGTTTCTGTGTTAGGTAGAGCTGTTTTTACTCCCTGTCTTAGCATGAGCTATGTAAAAAAGCACCTGTAAATCATGTGAGGAGGAGTCTTAGGTAATTGCCAGTGTCAGGAAACCTGCTCACCATTTTGTGGCTGTGTGTTAAGTGCTCAGAGAGCGGACAATGCTGTTGCTTGCTTTCTGGTGGTTTGCCAGGTGCTCATCCCATTGCTAGTCATGTCACCTCCATCCCATGTGCAACTGATGCCCTTCCAGCTGCTAACTTGGTGGTGAATTGGTAGTGAACCCCAAAATGGGTGGGTTTTTGTACATTCTAAGACTGTGTTAACCCTATAAGTAGTGGAAATCTGGCAGTTTCTTTCACCTCCTCAACCCCCCACTGATTTTTATAGCCAGAGGTAATGGGGTCTATCTTTCCAGTTCTAGAACCCTGGACTGTGATCACTTGCTCCTAAGGTATCTCTCCTCCTGTCAGTTCCACTGCTGCTACCTCTGCCTTTCCATACCACACCACCTCTTTACTCATCTCTGTGACTCCACCCCTCCTGCTTATCTGGATAGATGTGGCTTCTTTAAATCCTTGCATGTTGGACTTCCATATAGCTCAATTTTCTGATAGTTCTGGGTGTTATTAGTTCTGATCTTTCTATGGTTGCTCGAGAAGGCAAAGCATGTCTACCGATGCTTCCATCTGGGCCAGAAGTCCTTAAATTGCATAAAATTTAACTGCAATGTTTCTTTAATTTTATCCTATTGCTTGGCTCTTTTTTATTTACCTGACCAGATCATATACGAGGCCAAATTTTTTAATTTTTTGCATCTTTTCCTTTGAATTTAGAGCACCAGTCTTTTGATGATTTAAATCAGTCACTATTAATATAAGGCAAACATTAAAGAAATGGGAAAAGGACAGTTAAAAGAAAAATGCTACAGAACAATGCATGGTATTTCTCTTCCTTCATTCTAATGTAATCCATCTTGGCCAAAACTTTACCAATTTGCTTAGCTTCTGAGAAAATTATGAGTGTATTTTTTGTTTGTTGCCTGAAACATCCTCTTACCTCATGATCAAGTAACTCTATACTGTTTTTTTCAGTGTTTCAAAGAGATCTACTGCCCTTGACAAAGTAACTTATAGTCACTTTACAACATAAATATGTTACTAAATAATAAATACATTTTATAACACCAAGCCTTCACATTGGAAAGTCATGCCAATACCTTTTATTAGTTAGCATTTGTAGGCTCACCTATATTGCTTCATATGGCTTACCCTGAGTGAATCAAAACAACTGAGGAAATTTAGGTGTTCCACCTAAATGGGAAAAGTTAATGGAGAAATGATTCATCAATACAAAAGAATATTATATAGTCATTTAGAATATAATTGTTGGGACCATATAAAAATATGGGGTAATGTTAATGATGTTAAGTGAAAAAGTAACCACAGAATTACAGAGATAACACTTGTGCACAAAGATTGGGATAAAACAACAGAAACAGGAAGGCAATAACAAAGCATTGAGACTATGAGCATAGACTAGGATCCAGGTTTCCTGAACCTAACTTCCAGATTTGCCACTTTTTAGTTTCTTCATCTAAATAAAATAAATAAAGATGGGCTGTCTTTTCCATAGGCTATTATAAGGATTAAGCTGTTTTAGTGTATATGTGAAACACTAAGAACAATGCCTGGCACTTAGTTGTACTATATGTACTTAAGAATTCTTAAGAAAGTCATCATATTATATTAGTGGGAATAAAGGCTATTTTGTGTTGTTTTTAGATAAAATGATTTAAAATGTTTCATTGTATGAGTTAACTACAAAGCCAAAGAATTGCATAAATTATTTAGAAAAGATAATGATTAATATGAAATATTTTTTGGAATCTGAAAGTACAACCTAGCTATCTGGAAAATTCAACCTACAGGTAGTTTTCTACAAAGACTCTAGATAGTTAAGACTTTATTAGTCTTCATTATTTTACTCTTGGATACAAACTGCTACCATCTTCTCTAAATTTATTAGTTATATAAATGTGTGTTTGGCCATCACAGCCATGTTGTACATTTAGTTTGCATGTAATATAACTTTTTTTTCATACGAATAGTGATAAAGAACTAAGCCTTTTTGGACTTTGATATTTTATTTCTTATAGGAAAAAGGATTTTATAGATCAAAACTTGGTTTCTCCTCTGTGTGTCCATATGCACCTTTGGCAACACATTTTGCTGTATTCTTGTGTAATTTAAGTTTCTGATCTTTCTTTTGCAATTTTCCTTTAGAATATCTCAGAAGAGACTGTGGGGATCCAGAATTACTTATAGGTCAGGAATAGAATTTCTTTATGACTAATGCAGTTTTTGGAGGCTTAAGGCTGCCCTGATGCCATTGTAGAGACCAGGAAATTCCAGGTTAATGGTGGTCTGTATACCTAAACAAGTCTCCATAACTAAGTTCACTTATCTTTACCAATATGCCATAATGATGACCTCTACTGGTTGTTTAAAATACTTTTAATCTACTGAAGGCAAAAGGTGTTGGCCATAGAACTGGGTGACCCCAGGGCAATCACATTTATTTAATGAGATGGGGAAGTCTGCTACTTGGCTGTTTACCATTAGGATATCTGTCTGCTTTCAGTGGCTGTAGAAAAACAGATTCACAATCATTTCTGGGAGGGAACAGCTTCATCCTAAGAAAGTTAGAGGTAGGTGGAGTAGAACTGCTTTTCTTCTGCTTGCTTTTCTTTGAGTTACATTGCCCGTAATAAGAGATTGAGGTATGGCCTTGGGAGTGGTAGAAAGGTAGCACTGATCTTAGACCTAAAGGTCTACATGTAGCTCTGTGTAGTTCTGCCTAATTTACCAAGTGAGTTAGGGTTCCATGTTGATATTTGGGGCTAAAGAGAGCAGGTGATAGTAAATCATTCTTTTGACTGATGTTCTTGTGTCTATCTTTCACTTGTACTTGACTATTTCAGGAAAATATCAAAGACTTAAGGGTCCATTTCTCAGTCTTAGAAACTCTCAGCTCACAGGAAGCAATTTACAGGTTTATAGAAGCTAATGATTTTCACTGATATAGCAGTGAAACCTGACGCAAGCCACATCAGCCTGAGTGATAGATGTTGCACAGTAATTATCTGGATCTGACAAGCACCTGATTTCTATGATTGACCTTGTGATAGCATATTACTTATAATCACCTAGAAACATCTTTTTAAAAGAAGATTAATGGTATAGATTATGAGGATCAAGCTCAATACCAATGTCATTCCAACATAGACAATAATGAACCAGTATTTACACATGGTTTCTATTATCTTTTTGTTTAAACAGATTTAGCTTCCACTCCATGGCTATGTGCTTACTGCAAGCCACCAGGCTTCTATAGTCTCAAGGTGAAGTCTTCGACATAAAGTTGTGCTCAATGCTAAAATCAGGGAAGTAAGCAGTCAAAAAGCTGAGTGAAAAGTCTACATGCCATCAGTCCATGAAGAGATTATGAATGGATTATCAAAGTTAAAATACTAATTAGATTTGTGATTAGAACCTAAAATTAAGATTTATAAGAATAAGAGCATCAGGTTGAATTCCAGACTACTGGGCATATAGCGCTTGAGACAGAAATTATTAGCAGCTGGGGTATAGTGATTGCTGAAGCAAGGTACTCAGGTCAGTGAGTCCTCCATGTGTATAGAGCCATGGAAAGGTAGAACACCATGATTCTTTAATTCTAGACCAGTTCTTCCAACTTCATGGATATTAGTGTATGTGTATGTGTGGGGGTATGTTTATGTGTATGCATGTGTATATGAGTGTTAATGGGGTTTGGTGCACAAGATAAAAATTGTAGTTCCCCTTAGGGGCAAGCAGAATATTCTTGATATTTGCATTAATATTTTTTACTTGAGCCCCATTAAATATATTCACTTTTGTTATATTCAATGATCTTCTTCAGTTTCCAAAAATGCTTTTTCCCAAATACAGCTCACTGGAAAATATTGAAAGAACTCAGGAAAAAATATTCATAATTCAGTCCTAATACTAAGGATATTCACTAATAACAAATATTTTATTATGTTGCAATTATTCTATCTAAAATGGATTATTTATTTTCATATATAGGCTTATTCATCTTTTCCTTTTAGAAGACAATAAGATTATGACTAGTATTATTAAAAAGGGCTATTTTAATTATGTCTTAAATTTTAAAAATGTAGCTTTTTCTTACATTTTCTATCTCTTTGTTGAAGTTCCCACTGTGTTCATATATTCTTCTCTCCAGGTCAACTAGTACCTTTATAACCATTACTTTGAACTCTTTATCAGGTAAATTACTTCCCTCTAGTTTATTAAGGTTAATTTCTGAGGTTTTATCCTGTTACTTTATTTGGAATATGTTCTTTTATTTTATTATTTTGCTTAACTTCTGTGTTGGTTTCTATACGGTAGATGAAGCAACCAACTCTCCTAAGAGGCCCAATGTAGAAGATGAACTTTGTCATTCAACCCTGCCTCAGTTCTTTGTCATCTCTCAAACTTTTATGTTTGTCCAAGCAGCCTATTATATTTTTAATAGCTTCCAGTATCTGAGTATGTGCCAAGATCTGTCAGCGTCCCTTAGAGGAGGATCTCCGTACTCCAGTTTAGGCCGTTTGGAAGCCAGATTCTTAGGCAGCAGCTTTCAAAAGTGTGTAAATACATACAGTCCTGTGAAACCACAAGCATAAGCCCTTCTGGCCAGGCAATCTGATGGTATCTCCTAGGTGGCAGTCACAAAAATTAGGGTTCCAGATTGGTATATAAGCTCTTTTCTGAGAGACATCAGTGAGAAGGAGCAAGACAGAGGGAGAGCACAATGATGGTGGTGTACAGGGCTTACCTTTCTTGAGAGCAATTCTGCAGGTCACTAGATGTGTGACAAAACTCCAAAAGCAAAAGCTTTTCACAGAAAGAGTTGTAGGGTGTGCCTCTCTGGGTCTGTGCAGTGCCATGGGAATAATAGCCTGCCAAGAACCATCTCTTTGATGGCCATACTCTCCTGGGACCTTAGAAAGCAAATCCCCCTGGCCGGCAGAGCCAGGGGATAAAGAGCTGTTCCCTGGATGGCAGCTGCAAAAACTGGGACACCAGATGTAAATGCCAGGGCATCAGCAGCCTGTGAAGCTCCCTTTTCAGGAGACACTGTAGTGCAGCAGAGGGAGAGTGCAAAGATAGCACCCACCCTCCAAGTTCTCTGGAAATGATTACAGTCAGCCCCTAGATGTGTGTTTAATTAGAAGCCCACCCTCAGGCTATAGTTATGATGATTAGCTAATAGGCTTCCTTCACAATAAGACTGACCTCCTGGGTCTATTGCCTCTTGCTGTGTCCTGGGGGTGGCAGCTGTTAAAGAATTCTTTCATTGTTGATTGCAGCAGTCCTGTGGGACCCAAAAGCCTAAGTCACACTGACTGCCAGATCCAGGCAATGTAAAGGTATCTGCTAGCAACAGCGGCAAAAATTGGGGCACCAGAAAGGGTATGAGCCTCTTTGAGGGTGACCCAAATTATTACAGTCCCATGGTACCAAGAATAAAATCTCCCCTGGCCTCAAGAACCAGGCAGTCAAGAGGCATCCTTTAGGTGGCTGCTTCAAAAATCAGGACAACGAATGCTTATAAAAGCTCCCGTCTAAGAGATATTGGTACTCTTGGACACAGCAAAAGGAGATTAAGAAGATGGCACTCACCATTTTCTGTTCCCAGAGAATGTTCCAGA
Organism: Noctilio leporinus; assembly: GCA_004026585.1. Taxonomy (NCBI): domain Eukaryota; kingdom Metazoa; phylum Chordata; class Mammalia; order Chiroptera; family Noctilionidae; genus Noctilio; species Noctilio leporinus. The sequence goes on along the minus strand of PVIW01001070.1, from coordinate 160,885 downwards.
AGGTTCCTAGATGCATATGATAAATTAGATGCCTGCTTCCCAAATTGACATTTAATATAAGCAAGTGAGCCTCTTCTACTCTAAGTTTGAATGCAATCAGCTGCCTCTGAATTGGGTCCTGGGAACTATAAGTCTGAGCATGTGAGCCCTGTAAGAGTTATGGTCTAGATTGTTATGATCTAATGGTTCTCACTTGTTTTCAAAGTCAGACGTTTTGGGAGCTTAATTCTCAAGTGAAAGTGCTAAAAGTTGAGGTGTCCAATTTAGGGTTTGCACTTTTTGCTCCTCAAAGATAAGTTCTGGATCACAGTGAGGGTTAGTTTATGATGAGATTGTGTCCCAGCCTCTCCTACCTATTTGATATGATTTTCTTCTCATTTGCTTGATGTATACTCATTACTCAGCCAGACAGTTATTTTTAAGATAATATGTTTTCCATATGTAGCTGTAGATACAGTGTATCTGTGATAAGAGGTGAGTTCAAAAATCTTACTATATCACCATCTTAAACTGAAAGCAAATAGAAGTCATAGAGGTGAAGATTACAATAATAGAACTGAAAAAATACACTGGATGTGCTCAACAGCAGACTAGATGAAGCAGAAGAAAGGATCAGTTAATTAAAATACAAGGCAGTGGAACTCATCCAATGAAAGCGGTAAATAAAAAAAGAATGAAATAAAGTGAAGATAGTTTGGGAGCTCATGGACAACATTTGAATGACTTATATTTGTATTAAAGAAGTCCCCCCAAAAAAGTGAGAGGAGTCCTGGCTGGTGGCACAGTGGATAAGGCACTGATCTGTGAACCCAAAGGTCGCTGGTTTGATTCCCAGACAGGGCACATAACCAGATTGTAAGCCAAGTGTCCAGCCAGGTACATAGCTGGAAGCAGGTGAAAGGCAACCATACACTGATGTCTCTCTCTCCCCCTCTGCCACTCTCCCTTCCCCTCTCTCTGAAAATAATAAAAATCTTTAAAAAACATCTTAAAAATGAGAGGAAAAAGATAAAGAAATCTTGAATGAAGATACAAGACTAAAATTTTACCTAACTTGGGAAAGGAAATAGACAATCAGATAAAGTAAGCCCAGAAAGTTCCAAATAAGACAAATCCAAAGAGACCAAACCAAGACATATTGTAATAAAAATATCAAAAGTTAAAAACAAGGAGAGATTATGAAAAATAATTTGTTACATTCAAGAGAGCCCCCCATAAGGCTTTCAGCAACTTTTTAAGCAAAACCTTTGCAGGTTATAAGGGAGTGGTATAATAGATCCAAAGTGCTCAAATTAAAAACAAAAATCTTCCAACTAAGAATACTCTGTCTGGCAAAACTGTCATTCAGAATTGCTGGAGAAATAAAACAATTTCCAGACAAGCAAAACTAAAGGAGTTCATCACCACAAAACTGGCCTTACAAACAGTGTTAAAGATTTTTAAGTTATGGGATAATAATGTGGAACTTAATAATAGGATTAAACTTAAATTGTTATCAACATAAAATAAACATTTATGGATATTAATTGTTATATGTAAGTATCATGGGAACCACAAAGCAAAAACAGAGGAGGGAATTTTTATAAACTAAAGTTACTATTATCAAATGAGGCTCTGATAACAAAACCAGAGAAGCACACCACAAGAAAGGAAAGAAGACAATCTAATATTCCTGTTGAACACAAGTTGAAAATTCTCAGCAAAATACTAGCAAACTAAATTCAGAAATACACTTAAAAAAAAATGATCAAGTGGGATTTATTCCAGAGATGTAAGGATGCTTCAACATTTGCAAATCAGTAAATGTGATATGCTACATTAACCAAATGAAAGATAAAAATTATAATATCATCTCAATAGATGTAGAAAAAGCATTTGACAAGGTTCAACATTCATTCATGAGAAAAATCCTTGAACTGGATATGGAAGGAAAATAACATAATAAAGGCTATATATGGCAAGCCCATAGCTAACAAAATATGCTATGGTAAAAAGATAAAATCTTTTTCTCCAAGATTAGGAATAAGACAAGCATGCCCACTGTTATTTTATTCAACAGTTTTTTGTTTTTTTTTTATTCAACAGTTCTTAAAGTCTAACCAGAGCAATTAGAAAAAAACTAATAATAAATGAAACAAAAAGCATCCAAATCCAAAGTAAAGCTGTTTTTGTTTGCAGGTGGCATAATTTTATACAGAGATGGCCCCAAAGACACCATGAAAAACTGTTAGAACTAATAAAAACATTTTAGTAAAGTTATAGGATACAAAATCAATATACAAAAATCAGTTATATTTTTATATATGAATAACAAACTGTCAGAAAAAGAGAATGAGATAACTATCTATTTACACTGTATCAAAAATAATAAAATACCTAGGAGTAAATTTAACCAAAAAGAAAGTTAACGATCTTTACACAGAAAACTATAAGTTGATGAAAGAGATTGAAAAAGACACAAATAAATGAAAAGATGAGTGCTCATGAATTGGCAGATTCACTACTGTTAAAATGTTCATACAATATTCATACTAAGCAATATACAATTGCTTAGGTTCAATGCAATCCCAATGAATATATCAATAGCATTTTACAAAGAAATAAGTCATCTTAAACTTTATATGAAACCCCTCCCTTGAAAATCCCAAATGGCCTAAGCAATCTTAAAAATGAAGAACAAAGCTGGAGGCATTGTGTTTTGTGATTTCAAACTATATTACAAAGTTATGGTAATTGTAACAATATGGTATTGGGATAAAAACAGATAGAATCAATGGGACAGAATAAAGAGCCCAGGAATAAATCCATACATAAATGGTCAATTAATTTACAACAAACCAGCGAAGATGATACAATGGGATAAGGACAGTCTGTTCAATAGTGGTCTTAGAAAAATTGGGCAACTGCATTCAAAACAAGCTTGACCACTATCACATACCATATACAAAAATTAATTCAAAATGGATTAAAGAACCTAAAGCCTTTAAATCATAAAATTCCTAGGGAAAAAAATGGGTGATAAGCTCCTGGACATACACAGCTCCTGGAAATAATTTTTTATTATTTCTGACACCAAATCTGACACCAAAAACTAAAGAAACAGAAGCAAAATTAAATAAGTAGTGTTGCATTATATTAAAAAGCTTCTGTATAACAAAGGAAATCATCAACAAAATGAAAAGGCAAATGGGAGAAAATGTTTGCACATGATATATCTTACTAATATCCAAAACACATAGAGAACTAATCCAATTCAATAGCAAGAAACCAATCTGATTTAAAAATGAAAAGAAAGTTGGAATATCCTGACATATATCCAAAGAAGATATAGGCATGGTCAACAGTTACATGAAAAGATACTCAATAGCATTAATTATCAGGCAAATGCAAATATAAAAACTACTTTGAAACATCATTAAAATGGCTATTATCAAAAAGAAAATAAATAACAAGTGCTGGAAAGGATGTGGAGGAGAAGGAACCCTTAAACAATCTTGGTGAGAGTGTAAATTGGTGCAAGAGCTGTTGGAGACAGTATGGAGGGTTCTTAAAAAATTAAAAATAAAATTACCATATGACTCAGCAATTCCACCTCTGGGTATTTATCGGATGAAATTCAAACACTAGTTTAAAAAGATATATGCCCACCTGTGTCCACTATAACATTATTTACAATAGCCAAGATAAGGAAACAAGAGTGTTTATCAGCATATGAATGGATGAAGAAATTGTTATTATACACATGAGTATTATTCAGTCATAAAAAGGAATGAAACCTTACCATTTTCAAGAACATGAATATACCTCAAGGGCATAATGCTAAATGATATATGTCAGACAGAGAATACTGTATAATCTCTCTTATATGTGGATCTAAAAAAAAAAAAACAAAACCCAAGCAATAAAAAAAAACAAACACCAAGTTCATAGACACAGAGGATAGACTGGTGGTTACCAGAGATCTGGAGTGGAAAAAATGGGTGAAGGGGGTCAAAAAGTTAGAAGAAAAAAAGTAGGTAAATACAATAGATATCTGTTTAATGTTAGTTCCGCTGTATTAAGTTTGAATATGTTTTATAATAAGAGGTAAAGAGGCAAAATTATTTCACTGGCTCTGTACCGCATTGGCTATATACATATATACATATAAGTGGGTTATTTATAGACTTTTCATTGTGATGCCACCTTGAGATAGAGAAATAATAAAAATATTTTAGCTTTGATATGAATCAGATATTTCCACTTCTGATGTCAAAAAATCCCAATACACTTGCCAAAGTATTCTTCAACAGGGATATGTTTTTTTAGCAGCTTCTATTTTTATTGAAATTTTCTACATCACGAAGGCTTATACCATTATTTTCAGTACATCTTCAAGATCAAGCATTTAGACAATGGAAAGATGTTCTAACTTAGTAGAAATAGAGAAGATTTTTAAGAATGTAGTAATTCAGCTTTATGGAAAACAGGAAAATGACTCAATTAAACCATCTGGTCACTGAAAAAAAGAAGTGTATGCCACACTTATGTGTCCCTGCTGTGTGAGTGGCCCCGCATGGTATGGAGCTCGCATTAAAGTCACCACTAACAGCTGGTTATTGTTCAGTTGCTAGTGTTGGTGCCCAGTTATTTTCAGTTTGGCTTCACACTGGTAGTGGCTTCCATCTGATAAGTGGTGGGTCAATTTGTTAGCCCAACTCTTCAGAGTTTAAATGCTCCTGAATTCACTTTAAGGGGGAATCTAGGGCTATTTTGGAGCACCAGCAAGTTTGACCTGATTTATTACAAAAGGTTGCAAGCCACCATGACTTCCTGGCTTTTCCACAGCCTGGACCTTCCTTATGGGATTGTTGCTACCCATCCTGGCCTCTAAGGTCTTGGTGATCTCCTTCTCGAAGTAGCAACAGGAGGCTATTATTTATAGCTTTTAGCAACCAGATAACCACTGATAAGTTTCTAGGTTTTTGCCACACAGTGCTCTCTTTAATAAGAATTCTACTTACATACATGTGTGTGCATTGGTGGCTATGAAGCACAGTTTGCTGTGCATTTAGCTTGTGCTTGTACCAGGAATCAGCTAGACATTGGAAATTGGCTTTGGAACTTTTATATCTACTGCTAGGTCACAGGTTGTGTTTGAAAGTTCAGAAGGTGAAAGTCCAAAAACAAGGAAAATATTACCTACTCTGATTGAGAAACTGGCCAGTCTCCAGCTTTGTTTTTGTTCATAGTAATTTTTCCCCCTATTTATAGTTCCTAGAAGTTAGAAAATGTTTGCTGGTACCCATTGTTCTTTTCAGCTTTTTAAGACAAAGAAGTCATTTATTTTAGAAACTCAGTGGCCTTTAGTATCATTTTAATGTATGTTTGAGTAAATTTTAGCGTAGGAGGATTAAATGAAATGCAGTATTTACATTTTGCTAATTTTCTTCTCTTGTTAGAAAGCAGCTATTTTGCAGAAAGAGAAATATGTTGAAAATGTATGTATTTCAACTATAAAATCAATTGTCATAAATTGTATATATAGCAAATCACATGGGAAGTCTTTATTTCCTAATTTAAAAAAGCTGCCTCAAAGAAATGTTTCAGCACACAGAGGCACATGGGCCACTTGGCAGACAGCCTAATTGAAACCAAGGGCTCGGGAGAAGAGCTGAACTCTGCATCTGCCGTCCAGAACTGGCTGCGCTACACTTTGAACCAGTGCTGATGGCTTTGTACACAAAGATCAAAATGAGTTTGTTTTATTCAGCTGGGTTGTGGAGGTGCACGTATTTTGGCTTCTGGATGCAATAAAGCATTGAGCTCTCAGATAAACAAACTATAAATCTAATCAAGCCGGGCCACAATGATAAGTAGATTGCTTGAGAGAGGGCGAGAGGGAGGAGAGAGAGGAGAGATAGAGACACTCACAAGATAAAATGGCCCAATCTCAGTTGATGCAGTGGAGTACTGAACATGAACCTTGGTATGTTGCCAGTTCTAACAACTATTTCTTCTCCTTCCTTTTCCTCCTCCCCTTCCTCCTTCTCTTCATCCTCCTCCTGCCCCTCCTCCTCCTCTTCTCCCTTCTAGTTGTGTTGCAGTGAGATTGCAGATATATTCTCTATTAAAGAACTTTCTTGCAAGCTACATCAGACCTCTTGAATGGAAACAGGTGAATTATTAAATATTTCTTCTTAAGTTTGAGTTTTAGGAATTTGAAAATTTTCCCTCTTTGTTTCTCAAGGAAATAGAAACAAAGTTTATGTAGGTAGTGTGTTTCTTATGTGCTATTTGTTATCATTATCATACCTTTATCTGTTCCCATTTAGGTGCTAGAAAATAAAGCAAAAGAATGGCAAATGCTCCTTCTTAAACATGTTTATATGCAGCCACTCCTAAGCTTAGTTAAGTGTTTAAGCTATGACAAAGAAATGGAAAGGTGTCACTGATTTATACATGTGCTTCGGATGCTTTGGCCCACCATACAACTTCAAATATTGTTGGAATCAATCCAATCTCCTTACTTTACTAAGTAGCTGCCAGATAAATCTCCAGATATGATAAAATATGTGTCCATTAGGAGTGACTGAATTCCACAACTAGATTTCACCTGAAATCTGAATGATGAAATATTCATTTAAAGTAAATACACAAATTGACAGGTTTAGAAACTGTCCAAGAAATAAGTAACAAGGATTTAGAAATCTGCTCCAGTAATACAGAAATCCTGGCTATACAATAAATAATACATTTCTAAGAAATAGACACCTATAATCTGAACAATTAATTAAATATTTAGAACATAGTTAATTTCTTTTTAAAGAAGTTTTTTAATTGAAATACAATTTACTTACCATAAAACTCATGGTTTTAAAGCATACAATTCAAATAGTGATTAGTATATTCATGAAGTTGTATAACCATCACTTCTAATTCCAGAACATTTTCATCATCTCATAAAAAAAATGTTGTACCTATTAACCATCTTTTGTGGAACTTATTGATGGAAATTTCAGGGAGCTACCTTCTTTTTGATTTCCAATTTGAATATATTATAGTTCTGAAAAATCAACTTTGATATTCTTTTCATCTCCAATTTCCATGCTATTAAGATTCTTTTCTGTATATAACCAAAATATTGCAAGTATCCCATAGTGAAATAAAACAGAGTTTAGAGAGTTCAGCACTAAACTGGATAGCTTATTGTATGAACTACTTAATTCCCTTTGCATCTCAAAATTTCAGCCTTATTGCATATGAGCCAAGCAGGCTAATAAATTTAGATTAGGAATACATTGTCCAGAGTATTATGCTAGAAGTCATTTTTCTTAATTAAACTATATGAAGTTTAATAATAATGGTTAGAATAATATCCTCAATACAATTCATGTACATAAGCAGCAAAATATAGTATTAAGTGTAACTTGGTTCCAAGTAGCAAATAAGTGTATCTAGAGCTTCTCGAGTCAGTAGTAGGGAAGGCGACAGGTTTACCAAGTAGAAGATGACAAGGAAACTATAGCATACTGGGCAGCAGAAGTAGAGCAGCAGTCATACCGCAGAAACAATCTGACACTGCACCCTCTCTGCTAATGCTGCTGTCATGAATATGACCCTCTGCTTTCTTGATGCCATTATGTTAATTGCTTAAGATTCAACAACCAAGAAAAGAGCATTTGATTTATCGAACTTATATTTGGTGTGCACACTGTGGAGAAACAATAGAGGAATAATAAGTCAGTTTGACTTCCATGGTGGTTAATTTTATGTTTTAACTTGGTTGGGTCACAGTGCCCAACTAATTGGGTCAAAGGCTTTCTGGATGTTTCTATGAAGGTGTTTTGTGAATGAAATGAACAGTTAAATGGATGTGCTTTGAGTAAAGCAGATTATCCTCCATAATGAAGAAGAGCCTCATCCAATCAATTGAAATTATTATTTTTTATTAATATATTTTATTTTGCTATTATAGTTGTCCCAATTTTCCCTCCTTTGCCCACTCCACCCAGTACCCCATTTCCTCTAGCAATGCCCCATTTAGTTCATGTCCATGAGTCATGTATGTAAGTTCTTTGGCTTCTCTATTTCCTTTGTTTGTTTTAACATTCCCCTATCTATTCTATAACCACCAATGTGTACTTTTTCTTTTTTCCTTTCACATCCAGAAAATTCACCATTTACTTATTGCCTTTTGTCACTTTCTCAAATCGTATTAATACAAAGTTTTCTTTTCATTATTCCAAAATGCCTATGTTAATTCATTTGTTTAAAGAATTACTCTTTTAAGTAATATGAATTGCAATATTGCCAAACACATGCAAAAATACATTTACACCCATACATATTTTTACACATATTTAAAGTACTGGATTTTGAAGAGTTAATACAAAAAAATAAAAATATGTCAATAGCTTACATAATTATTACATGTTAAATGATAGTGTTTTAGATATATTGTAGTAAAATTAAGCAGGTTTTTTCTTCTTTAATACTTGTTTTACTCTGGAATGCTATTTTTGTGAAATATATCACAGAAATGGTGAATTGCAGAACTCACTTTTGTGAAAGTTGTCCTAGAGACAGTGCCAAACCCATAGTAAAAAATGAATTTGGTTTTTGAGTCAGATCCTTCCCACACCAATAATACAACTCAACTTTATTTTAAGCTACTGGAACTACAACATATTCTTTTTGGAGTTTTCCATCTTAAATAGTAGATTTATTTATTTAGGCTGTGCACAGGTCTTACTTCTTTCAATATCCTCTGTTTTTCCTCTACATGTGTTTTATAAGTTGAAGCATTCAGAAATAATGGCACTTGCAGTGCTCAGCCAGTCCCCAGAGTAGAAATTATTATGTCTACTAAGTTGAGGTAAAAAATTAAAATCCCTAGGATTTAAATAATTTTGTAGAATAGTATTCTAGCTATTTTTTGAACTTGTGGTTGACTTCCTATGTGGTCCTAAACTAACTCCTGAGCTATTTAAGAGTCTGTTGAGATAGAGACTAACTATGTTCACATTTCAATAATAAAGTTTACTTTAGCATTCATCCTTTTCCTAAGCACCCCCAGTTTGGGGGCCTTTATAACTAGAAGTGTATATTTCCATGATTTAGTTGCAAGGAATCTCATCTAATTTACATGCTAATATGAGAATATATATTGTCTATGTACATGAATCATGATGCAACTTCCATCCAAACTGGTCTTCATTCTCAGCATCTTTTCTAATCTAAAGATTGACTGATTTCACAATACATCCATGACCAGTTGGTTGCTATTTAAAACATAAATTGCTAACAAAATCTATATATGACACACCCACAAATAAGCACATATTTTATAACAGTGAATAAGAAAGATAGCATGTCTTCTATGTAATATACATCCACATTTTCTTAGTTTTTTCTTCTTCCTTAACTGGATTAGATCTTTCTGAGTTATTGCATAACTCATATTGTGAAATGATTCCAAACTAAGAAAACTTAACCTGCAGTAATACAGGTACAAGTAATACATAAAATTGTACCTTATTTAGTAAAATCTCTTTATAACCAGATCACTTGAAAGCATTCATAAGTTAAAGTTGGTTCTTATCCATTCAGAAATTTTTAATAGAATAAAGACTGAACTCCTCCCAGCAAGAAGAAATTTGGACAGCAGATAGCCTTTGGACTTAAAACAAACTTTTCCTGGAGTATCCAGCCTGCTGCACTAGTCCACTAGAGTTTGGATTTACCAAACCACATAATAATGTGAGCCAGTTCCTTAAAGTAAATGTCCCCTCTCTCTCTCTTCCACATACACACGTATCCTGTTGTTTATATTTCTCTGAAGAACATGACTAATACAGCTTCTTTTGTTGGAGATGACCAAAATTACTGAAAATAAGATTACTCAAATAAATTTGTATCACTCATAGGAATGGAGGGACTCAATGATGAACAGTCAAAAAACAAGAAATATTCATTTCATCCAATATTTGAAGATAGTGTCTAAATTCTGAGGGACAAGACTCAGAGATATAGAGTTAATCTGAAAATAAGTTGCAGAGGTCACAGGAGAATATTCTCTAAAGAAAGGGAGAGAAGCATTGGAGAAGAGGAAGGAAGAAGTTATTCTAGGGGGGAGGGGGAAGAAGAGGCAAAGAAGGGGAGCAGTTTAGACAAGAACCTAGTATGGAAGAACCGTACTTTTGGGGGGAGTGGGTGGGTGGGGAAGGAGACAAAGGGCAGTAAAAAGGGCATGGATGTAATACAACAACAATAAAATTAAATTTAAAAAAAGTTATTCTACATTAGGGGAATAACAATGGGAACATGATCTTCGTTGAGGTGGCAGTATAGTAATGTTGGAAGAAGTGACATTGCTCCAGACCTTTGTAGAATCTGAAGTCCTCTGCCAGCAGCCAAGTAAGAACTGTAATTACCCTGAAACCACCACTCTATGAGAAGTCCAAGCCACATGGAAAGGCCCTGCAGAGAGGGGGAGGGAGGGGAAGAGAGAGAGACAGAGACAGAGAGACACAGAGAGAATACACATATACACAAGGAGCACCTAGGTACAAAACATGAGCAAAGAAGCCTTCCAAAAAGCGTACTATCTAAGCTGATGTCAAGATCAAAGATGAAACATCAAGCTGAGCTCTTTTGGGCACCCAAACTTCAAATCATAAGCCAAAAAATATGGTTGTTTTTTATGTCATTACAGTGTTTTGGGACAGTTTGTCAATACAGTGGTAGATTTCTGCCATATTTATGATCCATTTGATGTGATATTCTAAGACTGGAAATATAGAGTCAAAGTCAGCTGAACAAATGAAGTTCCTGAGGGTGAAGTTTAGAGATTACAAAAGGTGAGGACTGAGGTTGAGATACCTGTATTAATGTTCATGGTAAAAATACCCCTGATGGAGTGAAAAGAATAAAATGATCAGAAAGATCAGAATTAAACTGAAAAACACATTGTTGCTGAAGCCCAAGATATTGAAGTGGGTATGAGGACCAGTATATGAGGTTTGTCCTGAAAGTATTGGCCCATGCAAACTGTTTTAATTATATTGACAGCGGCTTGCAGCAGAAAGAACAGTAGCTCAATTCATTTTGTTAAGGTCAATATGGATCTTGGATAGAGCAAGTATATTGCATGAATAATGACACTAAAATGGAACAATAGTTTTGTTAAATGTTTAATAGTTTGGTTATGATATTTTATTTATTTTTTATTTGTGTATTTTAAAATTTTATTATTTTTTATTTATTTTTTTTCTTTTAATTTTATCGTTGTTGTATTACATCCATCCCTTTTTTTCTCCCCTCTGTCCCCCTCCCCACCCACCCTTTCCCCCCAAAGTCAATCCCACCTGTTGTCCATGTCCATGGTTCCTTTATACTAGGTTCTGTCTAAGCTGCTCCCCTTCTTTGCCTGTGCCTCCCCCTTCCCCCCTAAATTTTATTATTTTTTAAAGATTTTATGTATTATTTTTAGAGAGAGGGGAAAGGAAGGAGGCAGGGAGGGAGAGAGACATCAATGTATGGTTGCCTTTCACCTGCCTCCAGCTACGGACATGGCTGGAGACCTGGCTTGCAACCTGGTTATGTTGCCTTGGATGGGAATTGAACCAGTGACCTTTGGGTTCGCAGGCCAGTGCCATTCCACTGTGCCACTAGCCAGGGCTGGTTATGATATTTTAGACTATTAAAACTATAAGTGAGCCCTCTTAAAAGCAAAAGAAACATCTCTAATCTGTTTTATCAGTATAACTTCATTTTCTTAATGATAAATTTTATAAATAAAACATATATATATAAATTTATGTGATAAAATAGTGGAGAATTTTATTTTATAAATTTAAATTTATAGAACTTATAAAAATATACAAACAAAATAAGGATTTTTTAAAAAATTAAAATTGAACTTTGGACTTATGGATCAAATGTATGGCCTGTCTTAAATCCAGTCAACAGCCCATTCATTTGAATAATTTGTTTTGGTACTACAGTCTTGAGATTCTCTACAGTGCTCCTTTCACTTGTCCAAATTTACAGATGTGGACATGCATTTGTGTAAACAAAGAGACCAGTGCAAAGTTATTCACTTCCTAGTGAATGTCATATTTGCATGAAGTTCAAAGTATACATAGAGATAGCAGAAGGAGCCTTACATCAAAGTCTGCATAAAAACTATTTAAACTAGAAGTCAAGATGAGTGCCAGTTTCTCCAGTGTGTTCAAATATGCTATGTATTATACATTTTTCCAGTTTTTAAAATAGTAAAAAGATGTCTAAAAATTATTTTCTATCAAACATTTGTGACTCAAAGTTTCTTCATAGGCTCCTGAAAAAAAGGACTGATTTAGATTAAACAAAAGGCAATCTTTAAGACACTTTGCTTTCAGCAGAACTATTTTGGATATAAAGTAATTTCATTTGGATAGAAAACTTATATTCTCCATGCTCTAGTCTGTGCTTATTTTGTCTTTAAACACTTTTAGTTTCACCAAATTTCAATTAGATGTGTTCTTTAATTTTTTCTCATGAAAATTAAGTCATTTCTTTCTGTATTGCCTGCTTTCTGTAAGTTTGCCTTTTTTGGAAAAAGACCTTGATGGCCAGCTCTATGGCTCACTAAATTCTATTCGATACTATGCAAGGACAATGGGATAGTCTTTCAGTTTGCTTATATTATTAGGTATTATGTCAGTATTAAAGATATCAGAAGTCATTTTAGCTCATAGATGAGGCAAACAGTATCTAAATAAGTACTGCAACACCTGTTAGTCTCAATCAAGACTTTGAGTATCATTAGCAAAGAAGCATGTTGGGGCTTGAGTGGAGGCTGGACCATCTCTACTTCAAGGTTGGAATTGCCCTAATTCTGCTGATATCTGTGTAATATGGATACCTCTGTTTTGGATACAAGAGGAGAACTGTTTTAATGCTACAGTTTGTGAAATGTAATACTATTGTCTGATTCGGTTATTAAGTGCAGTTGTTCACACCTAACCACATTTATCATCTTTCATTGTTAACTCAACATATTTATGTGGGAGGCCTTGCCTTCCCAGTTTAACTATAAGCTCTTTGAAGACAATGGGAATATCTTGTCATTTTAGTTGCTACCCTGTTCAGAGTAGTTTTGGGCCCATATTAAAAATTCAGAAAAGATTAATGAATTCAATAATATAATGTTGATTGGGCTCCTATGCCATGCCAGTGGCTATGCTCAGTACTATGTGCACAATAATGATATGGCACAGGTTCTACTCAATAAAATTAATAAATTGTAAAAGTAAAAAGGATATGTATGTATATATACACACACTATGATTATGAGATATATGTATTATGTATGTATATATTACATATGTGTAGTATATATGATGTATATACTAGGTATTATATATACATACATAAATACACACACACACACATTATGGTTGACTTATTATTATTTTTTTTTACATCAGGTGGGTAATATGTGACCTTTCTTTTTTTGTATGTAGATAAAAATAGTAAGCTTTAAAACTTACTTGAATTTCAAACTTATTGAGTTTATTGTAGGCTATCCTGTGTTTTTTGTTAATTTACCAAAGAACTTTTACTATCAATAGTGTTATAAAAACATGGAGGACATTTTTTAATTAAGAGGATTTAAATTTTTGTATTATTATTTTATTTTAATCTAGGAGTAATATGTTGACAAGATATAAACACTCTGTGCCTTACTTATTAATTAAATTACACTTTCAATTTTCTGTTTTCTAAGAAAGCCAGTTAGAAACTGGTTCTTATTGAGATTTCTCTTATTTATATTGTAGAAGTGGAAAGTAATGGAGTATAAACCTTGATGCTACTGAGGTGTCCTGTTCTGAGTTGAAACTTTAAAATCTGCATGATTTTCAATCTCTTGGATGCTGAGCCTTCCCTTAGGCCTCTACATCAGGGGTATTTCTTCTTAGCAGAAGCTCTGGTTCAGAATTTCCCATGAATCAGCCTGGAAGAAGATCATTAACTAAGGCTAGATGGAAAGTAAAGGAAGAGAGAATTAAAACTGAGGTGGTTTGGTGAAACAAAGTTGGAGTGCATGGTTAACTTAATGTTTCATTTTCTCCTTTTTCTCTCAGAACCTCTCAGCTTCTTGCATGAAACAGAGTTTCTTCTGGGGTTTAAGCTTTGAACTTCAAATAAGTATGTTAGGGTAAAACTAATTGGAGAACTCTTAATTGAGTTCTCAAAATATCTGAAGTAGAGATCATAGGAAAGTAGATCAATTTAGTCTCTCAGTAATAAACTTGAGTATACTGTATGGCCAGCCACATAGATGATTGCCTTACTACTGGCAAATGCAAGTTCCCAGGCCAGACTTTGGCCTGTCCTTACTGCACTTGGACTATTCAACTGGTGCTGTAAGGCTTCAGAAAGCTACAGGAGGTGGGGGTTGAGGGGTGGATTGCTGTGAGTTCTAGCTGTTAGCATCTGAGTTACAGCAGCTGTTGCTTCTTTGATCTAGAACCCTGAAATAAATCCAGAATCTGAAGGCTATGCTAGTGTTAAGATAAAGGAAAAAATTAAAAGGAAAGAAAGGATATAATTATTATACCCGCTTTCATTGGAGAATAGTAACTTACAGAAGAATGTTGATTTTATGAGAATTCTTGCTTATAGTGAAATATATATGAATTAGCTGTAATTTGTTTTATTTATTTATTTATTTATTTTAAAGGCATGCACTTTATTTTTTTTTCATTTTTGAAAAAGATTTTATTTATCATTTTCAGAGAAAGGGGAAGGGAGAGAGGGAGAGAAACATTAATGTATGGTTACATTTCACCTGCTTCCAGCCATGGACCTGGCTGGAGACCTGGCTTGCAACCTGGTTATGTGCCCTGACTGGAGAATCGAACCAGTGACCTTTGGGTCAGCAGGCTGGCGCCTTATCCACTGTGCTACCAGCCAGAGCATGTAATTTGTTTTTAATTGTGAACAAGCTTTTAATGAAATTTAAAATGTAATATGTGATTACAATGTGGAGATAATAAATAGACCTGCATAGGATAAGTGTCCTTATGTTTTTTACAGTTGTGATTTAGATATGTAAGACATTGTGTGGGCTTTCCAATGGAATTTAAATTTTATGGTGCAAAAGAGACAGCATTTCATGGAACTGATATAAACAGTCTTACAAGAGATACTGAGTAAAAAAAATTACAGCAAGGGAAGTTTATTTTGAACAGAGAATCAGACGTAACTGAGAAATGTCAATTTAATAAGCTAAATATTTTCTATCCGGAAGTCATAAATAGCAGCAAATGCAATTTTTGGCTTGGATTACCACTGAACAGTATCTCAGGAAGAGGTGATTCAACACATTAGAATCTATATTTTTGTGCATATTACTGATTCTTTTTTTCTGGATTGTTTATAATAGTATAGACCTAGTCATTGTATTTACAAAAAAGAGAATGTCAATGTTTTGGAGTTGTTTTTCCCTGGTTAAAAAAATCTTTTTTATGCTTAGAAATGCTGATAAGAGTTTTAAAATGAGGATTTTATGCTTCAAAATTCAAGTCAATAAATTCTCACATAAGATTAGTGTCTTTGTATAAAAAATTGAAGGGAAGTTAGGGATTATGCCATCACTGTCGATAATGTATATTTAATTGTAAGAATATGTGACTTATGTTTTCAAAATTTGACACCCTGTTGGAGCTTAATGAATGTACTTACTTTCACGTTTTTCCTATAGTGTCTGTGTTTTAAGGAAAAATCTCCATCTAAATCAGAGATCAACAAAAATTGGAGCTATGCTCCAACCCTCAGCTATTCTGTCCATGAGTCCCAGAGATCTCTTTATGTATGAAACACTTCTATTTCAAATTCAACATGTTCCCCTAACTGAATTCTTCATCTTCTACCTACAAACTGGATACTTCTTCTGGCATATACTATCCTAATTTATAGCATCATTATTCACAACACCCCATCCTCTGCCAAAGTCAGTAACCTGGGAGCAATCCCAGACTCCTCACAGACCTTCATTCCACATCAAATCAGTCACCACACCCTGGAGATAAAACCTTAGAGGAGCTCATGAATCTATCTGTTCCATGTCAACTTCAGGGATACTGGCTTAGGTTAGGTCTTTATTAGGCCTTTATTGAGCTTGACCGGGTCATTACCTTAGCCTCCAATAGCATGTTTCAGAAACCATTTCTACTGCTTTCAATTTCATATCTACACTATTGCAAGAGATATTTTTAGTTTTTTCAAAAATGAATTATAAAAATTACTCTAACCTTTTTAAATTAATAAGACAGATTCCTTAACAGTGAACCCAAAGCCTTCATATTCTGACCGTTTATCTACCTGTTTTGCACTAAGGGAGTTATATGATGAACAGAAAGGGGAGTAGCAATAGGAGGAACACTGGCTTTACCCTCAGCCAGTCCTAAGTTCTCATCCTGGCTTTGCTACTTACTCACAGTCAGCTTGGGTTTTTCATGAGTAAAATGTGGGTCAGTGTATATAACTACGGCTACCATGGAAGGAAACCATGAATGAGAGGCATTCAGTACATAAACAATGCTTAATATGTTCTACTTCTCTCTTTTTCTCTTATTTTATCCTCTTTACTCTGTGGGTCAGCATGCTGGAATACATGAAACACCTTGAATCTATTCTTTGGTTCCATCTATTTTGCTATTTCATGTGGTAAGCTTTCTAAAACTTAACTTCCTTGCCCTTCTGGTAAGTTCCTTCTCATTCTAGAATTTGAGGTGGAAGTGATGTTATTTCTTCTGTAAAGCACTCCCTAACACCTAAGGGAAAGGTAACCACTCCATGCACTTTCCTTTTTTACCTCTTTCCATATCTTTTTCATTTACCAAGTCAGCTCCTCTGTAATTGTTCCATAAAATGAGGCACTTGGATGTGGAGGGCATGCCGCCAGTCAGCTGTTCTGAGAAGCAGGCATAACAGCAATGCAGATACAAAAAAAGTACATAAAAGCACCTGAGATGATCTAACATCCTGTACTGTCCAGACTTATTGCAAGATTGTCCCTACCATAAAAATGAGTATGGAAATTTGTGTGAGGAACTTACTGAAAATTATTGTTTTATAAAACAAAGCCTATGAAGAAAGGCTATTGTACTGATAGTACTCAATCTCAACAGGAGGTAGAAATCATTGAAACAACTCTCAGCCATGACATATTTTAACACAGAGGAGACAACTGGGTGTTTTCTGGCATCAACGAGTGCCAGATGATTGTGGATAGCTTAAATTGCTGTGAGAGATACGTAGATAGTAATCAAACAACTTCCTGAAGGAGGAGAATATTAAATGATGAAATATTTATTCAGGTGACTGTGGTACTTCCTCAATACCATCTCTCGGGGATTGAAAGTGATTCTTCTTCACTGCCACAAAATGGACCAGTTGGGCCATCACTGTCTCATTCAACCACAGGAGCTTATAAATGCCTTCAAATAATGAAGACTTTACTCTCATGCAAATATAAGCATAGTAACTTTTCCTTAAAGCTACAAACCCTTTTTATTGTAAGCAGTACTTGCACCAGGGGAGACCAAGGTTCACAGATGGATAGCATAAACTCATATAATTATACAACATATCTGCAAATAATTTTTTGGCTTTGTGCATGTAATTTGTGTGTCATTGCCCAAACATCCTCTTTCAAAAATATAACTCAAATGTGCTTAACGGGGCATCAAGCTTTTTAGTCTTCATAGTGACATATTTCAAGAATAAGCTACAACAGACATGAAAATAGATGGCTAGCCTTTTTGGGGGCGTAGGGGGCAGAGGAGTGATTGTAAAGGTAGAAAGGACCATTGGATTCCAGACAGAGAATTGCTGTGTTGTGAGCCCGAACATAGCATGTGGGAAGTTGGCGATCAGCCAGATGGAGCCTGAGCTGGGCTTTTCTACTGCTTTTTTCTTCCAATAAACTGGAGGCATGCAACTTTTGTGTGTTCTCTGTCCTTTCCTTCCCACAGATGATAAGTCTGTATGGCAACTGACCATCTTTCCACTCCTATAATTTCTGACCTACTTCCCTTGCCCTCCTCCCTTGACCGATAATATGGTTTCACCCCAGAGTGGTGGCTTAGTCTAAATCTGCCTATGGCAGCATGCTATCTGTTCTTAACATTCTTGGATTAGGGAAAAAAAAAAAAAAAAAAAAGATGTAACCCTTCAGGGAAAGCCCAGGACTGCTTTTTGCAGCTATGTAGCAGCTGCTTGCTGACTATAGAACATGAAGAAAGAACTCGCTGGCTCTTAACCAGGGCAAGTATCACCCCAAGAAAGTTTGCATTTCCGTGGGCATCTTTTGGCACCATTGACATTTAGTGGGTGGTAACCAGGGATGAAAGTGTCCTGCAATGACTAGAGAAGTTTGGTACAGCAGAGGTTTGTTTTACCCCAAATGCCAATCGTGCCTCTGCTGAGAAGTAGGTTAGGTTTAGAATTGTACCAGCGTTTGTGAGAATGGCCAGGATGCAACCCAAAGGCACCTTGACTCTTTGTTCAGGAAGATTTTTTGTAGAAGAGAAGATGGTCTTACATTATTTTTGAAACACCAGACCTTTATTATAAAAGGTGACAATTTTATTTAGGGACTTGAGCTCCTAACAAAGAACCCAGAACAAGAGTCTGTTTAGGACTTTGAATATTTCTATAATTCCAGTGAAATGGAGAGGAAAAGAGAAGTTTACTTAAGAGATAACATCCAGGACACATAACCAGGTTGCAAGCCAGGTCTCCATCCAGGTCTGTAGCTGGAGGCAGGTGAAAGACAACCATATGATGTCTGTCTCCCTCTCTGCCTCTCTCCCTACCCCTCTCTCTTAAAATAATAAATAAAATCTTTTTTTAAAAAGAGATAATAACTATTTAGTAAAAATTCCCTAAGTCATGATAGACTTGGAAAACCTTGTCTTTGAATACTTCTTCAACATTTATTACCTCTGTGACCTTAACCAAGGTAGTTACTCCTAAACTTCCATTTACATCTGTAGATTCATCTTGTAGAAGGAGTATGACAATGGGTTGTTAAGAAGATTAGTTTAATACTTAAGTCCTACCACATATCTTGGCACTTAAACATGGTAGTAGCTAATAATAATAAATAATTAGTAATTATTAATCGGGTATTTATTCAGAGTAAGTATAAATGAATTGTATTATCTGAATCTAATTGGTAGTCTGCTAGATGTCTTCTCTAAAATAAATAGAATACCTAAATCCTAATGAGGTAATAAACAATATAACACTCTTTGGTAACAAACATACAAAATGTGCGTGGAGAAGGAAACAGAGTAAAGGGAAAATTATTTTGATTTCTGGTACTACTCTCCTTACTAAGGGTATAGCTTCTTTGCATCCCAGGTGTAGTTGACTTGAACTTTAAAAGCTAAGGATCTCTTAAGGGGCTAAAGATTCAATTGAATACTAAAATGCTATCTATTAACATCACCTACTGTGAGTTTTGTTGCTGTGAGCTTTCATTTAGAAGAATTATTGTGTAATTAGCAGCATCTTAGAATAATTCACTTTTGGAGGGTGAGAACATTGAAACCATGGGCCCTTGCTCTATTGATCTATCATGTACATCTGTGTACAAGAAAGAGCTGTACTATGTTGAAGTACAAACTTAGGGAAAAAAACACAGTGATGACTTTTTGAATTCATATAAGACAAATAATGGTCCTATGTCATTTCTTCCTATCAATTCCAGATGCACGCAAAGATTTACCAGACTTTCCAGTAGTTGCTCTGTTGCTCGTTTCCCCAGTGAATCTAGGAGATCTATTGTTCTCTTAAGACAATACTCTGTTGCCCCATCACCCTGGTGCAGCTGAAATTTTCAGGTTCAGTGGTGGTTGATGTGTTGTTGGGAGGGGGTTATCTTGTTTTCTTAAATGGTAGTGTATTTTTAAGTTCTTTACCAGGAATTTAGCAGATGCAGGTTAATGTTTAGTTGTACCTAAAGAGATTAGCTAGACACTTATTTAAATAAATAAGAATGATTGAGAAAAAGCAACTTTCCATTTACATATTTAACAGCCTTTTCCTCATTGCTGCCCTGGACTTGAGAGTTTGACCTTTCTATCACTGTCTCACTTAACAGCTTGTGTTCTTGATGCATAGGAATAGAACATGAGTTCTTTTCTTCATAAATCTGAACTGTAGGAGCTTATCCATTGATAATGCAATGAAAGGCTAAAAAATTGAGAGAAGTCTTTGGGGGAATGCTGGATGATTAAATGAATTATCCCAAATAAATAAAATAGTACAGAAAAATATAAAATGATACATGTCCTACAAAGTATTAGTGTTTTTTTAGTAGTTTAGATGTATAATATTAAACTATTATAAATGCCCCTTTATAATCATGTGTTATATTATAATCATGCATCTAGATTTAATGGATAATTAATTCTTTATGTAATTAATTATTTACCTAATTTTACAGAAAGGAAATTCAGGTAATCAGAAAATAAAACTCTATGTCAATGTGAAGATGATTCCTTTGGAGGCAGAAACATATATCTAGACAATATTTTCTCCATTTCCATCCTGAGAGTTGTATTTGCATTCTGAAACATTGGGGCAGGTAGAGCCAAGGCAAGGCTCTGGGAGAGAAGCTCAGCAACATGATCCTTACTGTCGTTGGCTTGTGTGCACAAGCAAGAGCCCAGTGTCCCAATGGGTGCTCAGTGCTGGCAGACATTTCTCAGTATCTTCCTTTCTGCAGGGTTCCTTCAGGTCCTAGTGCAACCGAGATTTGAGCAGTTCTGGTCAAAGTGCTAGAACTCTTAGCCAGTTTATTTTAAGTGACTTTGTGACCATGGTGCTCTAGTTATCACTTTCATCGTTAAAAGGTAACTAAAGAAATTTTGACTGTGAACAAGGATGAAAAGTTCTGATAGTATTAGGTGCCAAAGAATTTCTTGAAGACTAGATTGGGCAGAAGTACAGCCAAAACATATTGATGATTATTGTTATTACTTTATCTTTCTTATTCAGAGGCTGGTGTAAACTGGGTAATGAGTTTCACTCATCTTTCTAAAAAAATTTGCAAGATAAAAAATGATGCATGTACAATAGATAGGAGGAGGCTTTCATCAAATTTCTAAATCTCAAATCAATTCCTTTTTAAAAAATAACAGGTAATTCTCTATGAACTTTGTGCTTTCTAAACCCACAGCTGAATCTTTAGAAACTCATGAAGCTGCAAAGTGCTTCAGAAGAGAGGACATTCAGAATTTGAGCAAAGAAATGATCAATTGAAAGGTGACAAGCATTGTGAGAAACAACAGTTTGCCTTTCCTCATTCCTTTCCTGGTTACCTTTCTTGTCACAGGAGAGAAAAATAAAACACCAGAAGGAACCAGGTCACCATTACGTACACCAGTTACTGTCATTAGTTAAGTATTTACTTAAAAATCCATCCTTTGAATAAGATGGTGCCTGACCTGCCATTCATAGCCCATGTTTTTTGAGCTGTTTCACATGCATACCACATTGCAGGAGAAGTTTCTTGGTCACTACGAGGACTGCTCCTCTAAAGCAGGAGTTTTCAATCTTCATTGTTCTTGTCTCAGAACCCTTTGTTCAAAAGGCCAAGATGTAAACCAGATGAAAACAATTGTTCTGTTACAAGCAGACACATGAAGGGGATCATCATGCTGCTCTTTTGCTTCTCCTAGGGCTGCTGAAGACACTTGCTCTGTGACAATATGAACTTCTTTATTAAAACAAAATTCAAAAACACGATGGTTTTCCCTGAAAGGAGAATCTTCAAATGGAAAAGCACAACTGATTGAGCTGCTCTGTCTCTGCTTCCTCTAGTTTCAACCATTTGTGTTAACCTGTGCACACATTGGAGCAACTCCATATTCATGATGAGCTCCTATTAAGTTATTGGCCTTTAGCTTCTCCTCACAGATGTGAGAAGGTAGTAGCTTTCTTCTGCTAAACATTGAGGAGTTATTCTTCCTAACCATAGGCTTGCGGATGATAGAGACTATGCATCCAGTAGCATAATGCCTTGCCTAGCACATACTGGACATTCAAGAAATGTTTGTAAACTGAGTGAATGAGAGAATAAATAAATAACCAAAGAGAATGGAGCACAGAGAGTTCAGGAAATAGAAAATAAGTTCAATCAAAGAAAACCACAGTGTTTTAATGCTGTGATGAGCAGTCTTGTCATTAGATTTAAGAACTTGTCTCACCTCCTTCTCCATTTTGAGCAGAGGGCTCCAAGAGGTCCTCACAATTTCCCCTGGTCTCTTATAACCTATCTCTTAGCTGTTTCACTTAGTACCATCTTCAAACTACCCTCTGAGTGTGTATTATATGCTTTTCTCTGTGGTGCATCTTGATATGCCTATGATTAGGGCAAAGATAGCCTGGTGCTTTCCTATTGTTATGGAGGGCTGACCTTTGGTTTCTATATATTTTTATTTGCCTGCTTTGTGTGAGGATTACCAGAAATAACCTCATGAGTCATATTAGTCCCTGCCCCATACACAGTAGATGAGCTTTACATGAGCAATCTGTGATATGTAACCATGCAGTTCATATGATGAGTGGTACATACAGAGTAACAGGAGCAAGTGATTCCCTGATATCCATTGAAAGCACTCAGAAAGAGAGGAGTATGGTTTGAGGGTGCAGTGAACTGAATAATGCCCCTCCCCCAAAATATCAGCTCCTAATCCCCAGGACCAGTTAGCTTCTTAGGAAAGAAATGATCTTTGCAAAAGTGATTAATTTTAGGATTTTAAGATAGGGAGATTATCCTGGATAATCACTGTGGACTCTAAATTTAATTATGTGTCATTTTACAAGAGGCAGAAGGAGATTTGACATAGATATCAGAGAAGAAAATGTACATGCAAAAGAGAAGACAATGTGAAGACAGAGATGGAATCTAGGGTGATGAGGCCACAAGCCAAGGAATGCCAGCAGATAACAGAAACCAGAAAAAGAAAGGAACCAATTTTCCCATAGAGCCTCTAGAGGGAATGTAGCCTTGCTGACACTTTGACTTGGCCCAGTGACATTGACATTGGAGTTCTAATTCCCAGAACTGTGAAAGAATAATTAATTTCTGTTATTTAAAGTCACCAGATTTGTGATAATATGTTTTAGCAGTTCATACTAAATAAATATGGAGGAAATTTCACTCTTAAAATTCAGTGTTATATGTTCCTAAACCTGCTCATTACCAAAAGTTTCTGGGTTTAGGGACATCTGATATCCATATTGCTAGTTACAATGGAACCTCAGTTCTTGAACTTAATTTGTTCTGGAAAGCTGTTCAAGAAGTGATTTGTTCAGAAACTAAACCTTCTTGTTTGTCACCTGAAGGGGATGTCACTGATTCTATAGGTATAGGCATGAAAGGGTGGTCAGGTATAGAATTGATACCTGAAGTTTTATTAGTTGACTCAGACTTTTTTTTTTTTTTTTTTTTTTTTTTGTGAACAACTTAGTCGAGAATTGAGTTGTTCAAGAGCCAAGACATTTAAGAACTGAGGTTTGACTTTATTTCCTTGTGGTTGAAATGTGTATAGGTCTTCTAAACCTTAGGGGATGAGAGAGACTTTTGAGAAGCCAGACCACCATAAGGAGCAATTCTAGTCTGTAAAAACTGAGAGAAGGAATGTAAAAGTGAATCTAAGAACATCATGCTGAGGGCAACCAATGGGATTGAGGACAAATAATTGGGATTATTTAATAAACAGATTTCTTAAAGCGTTAGGTAATTAGGTGCTAGTGGGGTGATGGGGAAATGGACCAGGGGATTGGTCTCTGAAATGAAATACACTATTTATGAATTAAAGCAATGGTCAGTGTTACATTGGTACTCAATGCCTCCCACTTTCACAGGCAATGAGCCCTCACTGTCTTCATTTAACCATATCCCTTGTGAATACCTGTGAAAATCAAAATCCAGTGCAGGAGGCACTTATTAACAGAGAGCATTTATTAAAACACGCAAAACATTGGGATCCCCAGTTGGATAGCTCCTATGTTAATAAACTTTGAAGTATTAGCCCTTATGACCCCAATTTGACTCAGGCCAGCTTTTGTCTTCTGATGGAAGCATGGGCAAAGTCTGCTGCTGCAAAATGTGCCCAGTTAGTTGTGGGCTAGAACAGGTAACTCCTGCCCACCAAATGCGGCCTTTTATTTGCCCACAAGCCTCTGTGGCCTATTTATCTTGAGCAATTCAAGCAGCATGTTCTTGTATATACGTATTTACATTATCATGAATCTTCTCATGACTGGAAATCTTCTTTTCAAGAGGCCAGGCAGGACTAAAGCACTCAGCCTTTGTCTTAAAGCAGAACAAGATTTTGGACTTTAGAATTGTGTTCTAGCCAGACCTGCTGTGTACGTTATAGATGTAAAACCTCTAAGTGTGTGTTCTGGTTAGTGGAAAGTACAGAATAGATATTTTGACATTTTAAAGCTGCTGTGCATATGCTTTAAATTCTCATTATGGAATATAACTATTCTGTTTTTCTGGAATTCTGAAAAATGTGTATAAGTTTTGAGATAAACATTCACCATTCTGATAGACTTCCCAAAAGGCTTAAACTCATTTATAATTTTTGTAGGGCCTCTCTGTATTTGTGGTGATGTGGGAACTTCCAGCTGGCTGGGTAACCTGCTAAGTTTTCCCTCAGTTGAGCTTGCGTTTTTATATTCACCAGAAAAATGATTGTGTTGTCATCACTGTGGCCGATGAGAGGGGCTTGGTCTCACCACGATCTTGTAGGATGTTAGATTTCCTCTAGCTTTTGAAGTTCATAAAATTACAGCCTCCAGCCATGTTTTAATATTCCTCTGAAAAAAACAGCAAAGCTATAAAACTTGTGTGTGTTTGATTCTGTTCCATATTACAGGCCTTCAAAGTTCAACATCTCCAGAACTCCGATATTCCCCATTCCAGATCAATGGCTAATTGGATCCTAGTATGCAAGGAAACACTCACAAAATAGTAGTACATACCAAATAGTTCTTTTTAATGATTCTGAAAGTGGTTGAAACATAGGGTTGCCTCTAACACAATAGTGAAGAGCATACATTAGATTAATAAACATAGTCTTTCATTTGTAAATCATTTTGTAATATGCTGTTTAGAAGAGATTAGTTAAAGCTATATTTCTGGAAAGAAGAGTCAGACAGATAGTATAGCTCACTAGCAAAATACACCAAAGCCTTTTATTTCCTCATTCATTTCTTAAAGAAATGTTTTCTTAGCAGCTAATTTGTATTAGGCAATAGAATACAGTTTTGCAGAAGAATTCAGTGAAATAATATGACACAACCTCTGTTGTTAAGGAATTTACAGGATTTAAGTTGCAGTAAGATACTAGTATATTAAATACCAAAAAGATAATAATTTGTAACATCTACTTGGCACTGTGTGTCAAGCAGAATATATTAACATGAATGTTTCTCCCAATAATCATCTAAGAGAGGTAATATTCTCATTTTATGAATGAGATATATCAAGTCCAAGATGCTATAGGAAGTAAATAGAGCTGGGATTAAAACAAAGTGCTCTGTCTTTGACGAGTGGCCTCTTTGTTATCACCATATTAGAAAGCTTCTCAGTACAATCTAGTACAAATAATGGAATTGCTGGGTCAAGAGCTGAAAACATTATTGTACTAATTTAGGAACAATCTTTTTTTTTTTAAATTTTATTGTTGTTATATTACATCCATCCCCTTTTTCCTCCCCTCTGTCCCCCTCCCCACCCACCTATTCCCCCCAAAGTCAGTCCCACCTGTTGTCCATGTCCATGGTTCCTTTATACTAGGTTCTTGTCTAAGCTGCTCCCCTTTCTTGCCTCTGCCTCCCCCCTCCCCCTAACCCCTTTCCCCCAGGCCACTGAAGGCCTATTCACTGTATTCATATATTTGGTTCTGTTTTGCTTGTTGTTAGTTTTGCTCATTATTGTCCAGTAATGGGTGACATCATATGATATTTGTCCTTCCCTGACTGGCTTATTTCACTAAGCATAATACTCTCCAGTTCCATCCATATTGTTGCAAAGGGTACAAGTTCCTTCTTTCTTTCTGCTATATAGAATTCCATTGTGTAAATGTACCAAAGTTTTTTGATCCAATCATCCACCGATGGGCACTTAGGCTGTTTCTAGCACTTGGCTATTGTAAATAGTGCTACTATGAACATAGGTGTACATAGGTTCTTATGAATTGGTATTTCAGGATTCTTTGGGTATAGTCCAAGTAGTGGAATCGTTGGATCAAAAGGCAGTTCCATTTTTAGTTTTTTAAGGAAACCCCATACTGTTTTCCACAGTGGCTGCACCAGCCTACATTCCCACCAACAGTGTACGAGGGTTCCCTTTGCCCCACATCCTCGCCAACACTCATTGTTTGTTCATTTGTTGATGATTGCCATTCTGACAAACAAGGTGTGAGGTGGTATCTTATTGTAGTTTTAATTTGCATCTCTCTGATGACTAGTGATGTTGAGCATTCTTTCATATGCCTCTGGGCCCTTCGTATATCTTCCTCAGTGAGTTGTCTGTTCAGGTCCTTTGCCCATTTTTTAATTGGGCTGTCTGTCTCCCTGGTGTTGAGTTGCATTAGTTCTTTATATATTTTGGAGATCAGACCCTTGTCTGAGGTATCCTTGGCAATTATGTTTTCCCATACAGTTGGTTCCCTTTGAATTTTGCTGATATTTCCTTTAGCTGAACAGAAACTTTTCAATTTGATATAGCCCCATTTGTTGATTCATTCTTTTATTTTAATTTAGGAACAGTCTAAAGATGACTTAGACTAAAGCAAAATCAGTAAATTTAGAAAATAAGAAAGAGTGAAAAATTTTATGAGAAAGCAACTTGCTGATTGCTGGGGGCAGGGAGAATCAGGGGACTAAATAGTAGTGGAAAAAGTACAATAAAGATTAAATAAAAATAAATAAAATCCAAATCTAAAAAACAGTAATAAAATAGAATATTTGGTACCAATAGAGGGATAAGTGAAAACATAAAAAATTCTGAAAATGGTGTTATCATTAATATGTATGAGCAAAGAGAGAGTTGGTTTTGCGGTTATCTGGTTATTGCTTATATGTCCCCATAGACTAGTAAAATAGCAATTTTCATTGAGAGGCTAAAGGATTAATGGGAGTTGGAATTAGGCCAAGGCCAGCTATGGAACTGATCTTTACACACACTAAGCCTACACACACTGGTTTAGAAAGGAACAAATTCCTGTTAGTCATTATAGAATCTAGCAAACTAGAATTTACCTACAAAGAACCATCTGATATCAGTTTCCTCATTTACAGCTGACTAACATTTGCCCATCTGTCTGAATCTGAAATGCCTTGCTCTGACTGCTCCACCTTGTTCATTAACTTAAAAAACATAATTGAAATGTTGCCTTATTGGTGGATTCTCCCCATGGCCTTTGGCATTTCACATTCACTTTTATCACAGAGCTTCCTCACTGGTCTGGAATTATATGTCTCTTATGCTTTTGTCCTTGCTTTCTACTTCCAGCACAGTGTTTGCCACTTAAATGCATAAAAATATTTGCTAAATGAAGTATTTCAATGCTATTCTCTGTATTTTTAAATTTCTATTTCTTCAATCACTCTCTCCTCTTTCCTGAATTTTTCTTCACTTAAAATTAATCATTTTCTCCATCCCCTTTTTGTATCTACCCACAATATGTACTTTGATTGCATCCCTCTAATTTTTTTGCTTTAGTATCATTGAAAAATTTTATAATTATATGCATGTGACTCTTTTCCCATCTTAAAATATAGTTCTCTTAATTTTACTACCCTTTTGAGTTATTCTCTACAGTCTCTCCTTCCTTGCACAATTAAACTTCTGAAAGAGTTGTTTTCATGCTTTTATCAGTTCCTTGCCACACACTCCTAAAAAAATCCATGCTTTGCCCTGGCTGGTGTGGCTCAGCAGATTGAGCACCAGCCTGCAAATCCAAGCATCATTGGTTTGTTTCCCAGCCAGGGCACATAACCAGGTTGCAAGCCAGGTCTCCGGCCAGGTCCCCAGCTGGAGGCAAGTGAAAGGCAACCATACATTGACGTTTCTCTCCATTTCTTCCTCCCTCACTTCCCCTCTCCCTAAAAATAATGAATAAAATCTTTTAAAAAATTCCATGCTTTTATTTAGTGTTCTACCTGCTCCATGAAAATAGCCTCCTCAAAAGTCACCTACAGTCAACTAGTTGACATATCCAATGACTTTAACTCTATCTTAAATTCCTCAATACCTTTCAATATTTGTTAAAAATTCTCACTTCATTGGAATGTTTTCTTTTGTAGGCCTTATTTAAATTCTTCCATTCTTAACATCCATTATGTTGCAATGTGCTAGATGCATTACAAATGTTATAATATTTGACCAATACAGATTTTTCTCCAATATCTTCCTTAAAATCAGAATATCTTCCAAAGTCTTTAGCTTACATTCAAACATTCTAGTTGTTCCCAGCAAATGTTTTTATTTGTTCCTCCTCCTGTCTTTTCAATCCCTCTATATCTGCTTTACCAAGACAGTATCCATCACAACTTATATACATTGAATACATTCCTACTCATAATAGGAATAGTAATAACACTATTATTCTAGGTCTACTACACACTTATGCTATACTGTGCACTTATGTATATAATATGATTTAATGATAAGAACAACTTTGTGATATATAATTATCTTGTTTTTGATAGCAAAAAGACTGAGGCTCACACTGGTTAAATAGTAAAGATTACTAGTGTATAATGTACAGAGGAACTGCAGGCAAATTGATTTGTACATTTGCTTACCCTTGGTGTTGATCATGTTACCCCTGTCTTCACTCATTCTTTTTCTTTCACCAGAATGTCTTCACGCTACACTAAGATATCATATTATCTAAATCCTAACCACTGTGAGAGTCTATTCGGAATGCCGTCTCTCCCAAGTAGGTTTATTTTCCTTGATTTCTTTTTTGGACTGGAAAATTTTTTCCCCTCAACTCTTGTAGCATTTTTCAAAGAATTATGAATAGGCTTTATTTTTAGAGCAGTTTTATGTTTACAGAAAAACCAAACACAAAGTACAGAGTTTCTACATACTCTTTTTTTTCCCCACATACATTTTCCACTACTCCAACACCTTGCATTAGTGTGGTACATTTGTTACAACCAATGAACTAATATTAATACTTTATCATTGACTAAAGTTCATGGTTTAGATTCTTTATTTCTATAGATGTTTACAAATACAAAATACTTTATGTACACTTACAATACTTTCATTGCTCTCAAAATCCTTTATGCTTTGTTGACTCCTCTCTATCTCCCAGCCTAAACTCTTGGAAACCATATACTTTTACTAATTATATACTTTTGCCTTTTCCAAAATGTCACATAATTGGAATCATACTATATGTAGGATTTTCAGATTGGCTTCTTTAACTTAGTAATATGCATTTAGGCTTCCTCCATGTCTTTTCATGACTTAACAGTTCATTTTAGTGCTAAATAATATTCCATTGTCCTTATTGCTACAGTTTATCCATTTACTTATTAAATAACATTTTTAATGCTAACTAATATTTCTGTGTCTATATTACAAGCTTATCTATTCACTTACTGAGTATCATATTTTAAGTATTATGGGAATCAAGATAATGTAACTGCCAAGTAACATATTTTAAATTTCATAGGAATCAAGACAGTATATTATGAAAAATTAAACAAATAGATCAATAGAATAGAAGAGAACCCAGAAACATACCCACACCAATCAAGTCAACTGATCTCTGACAAAGGAGCAAAGGCAATTCAGTAGAGGAAGGACACTTTTTTCAATAGATGGTTCTGAAATAACTGGATGTTTACGTTAAAAAAATGAATCTTGACAAAGACTTTATAACTTTCACAAAAATTAACTCAAACTGGCTCATAGACCTAAATGTAAAACTAAAAATTATAAAACATTTAGAATGTAAAGTAGGAAAACTATCTAGGTGATCTTGGGTTTGGAAATCACTTCATAGCTACAATACCAAAAGTACAATCCATAAAAAATTAGTAAATTGGACTTCAATCATACTAAAAATGTCTACTTTATGAAAGTCCCCATTAACAATAAAAACACAAAGCACTTACTGGGAGAACATGTTTGCAAAACACCTCTCTGTTAAAGAACTTGTACCCAATACGTACAAAGAATTCCTAAAACTGAACAATAAGAAAACAAGGAACACTTTTTAAAATGGGCAAAATATCTGACAGACAGCTCACCAAAGAGGGTATACAGATGGAAAATATATGTATGAAAAGATGTTCAACATAATTTGTCATTAAAGAATTGAAAATTGAGACAACAATGAAACACCACAATCCTTAGAATGGCTGCAATCTGAAACACTAACAATGTCAAATGCTAAGGAAGCTGTTACTAGAAATGTAAAATGTATGGACACTTTGGAAGACAGTTTGGCAGTTTCTTACAAAATGGAACATACACTGGACATACGAACCAGCAATTAGGCTACTTGGTATTTACCCCAAAGCACTAAAAACTTATGTCCACACAAAAACTACATGTATAGCAGCACATATTAGGTCAAAAGAAGTATTTCTTAAAATTTTTATTTTTTTTCAGAGAGAGGGGAAGAGAGCAAGGCAGAGAGGGAAAAAGACATCAATGTGTGGTTGCCTTTCACCTGCCTCCAGCTACAAACCTGGCTGGAGACCTGGCTTGCAACCTGGTTATGTTATCCTGCCTGGGAATCTAACTAGCGACCTTTTGGGTTCAGAGGCCAATGCCTATTCACTGTGCCACCAGCCAGGGCTCAAAAGAAGTATTATATAATGCAATCTTCCTTTATGTTGTACATAATTAACATTTGCATATTTTAAATAAATATTGAGACACTAATGAAATTTATAGATATGGAAGTGCACTGCATGATCCTGATTCTCAGCTAGGGTTGAAACAGTGAAAATAGAAGTTAAATTTTGGTTTAGACAAATATGTTCACCTTTTTGAGTCTCCATCACCTCCTCCAAAAAATGAAAACCTCTCTACATCACTGTAGAATGTAAACAGGTTAATAATATATGAAACCACTTTGTATGATTTCTAGTATGTGGTAAGCATTTAACAGAGGTTAATTTCTTTTTATAATTATAATATATTAGTATATATAATGTAAATGTCATGTTCATATAATTTTAGGTTATCTTCCAAAGATTTTCTTTGTCCTAGTTTTTATGCATTCTTTATTCTGCTGGCTCCTCTGTCATGCAGCCTTTGAGACCCCTCCATTGAAATGACCTGCACCTTTGTCACTCCTTCCCATTGTTAGTTCCACCTCCTTTTTTCCAACTCTGTAGCTTTGTGTTTCTTTACAGAGATTTTGAGACTGCCTGAATGTATTTCCTCCTCTCTGTGGGATTAGATATGAGGATATGAATATTATCATAACCCTATATTATAATAGCTCTACAGTTCCCACCATAAATGCTATTTACCAAAGACACAGAAGCAAAGCCAATGAAAAAAATGCCTAACCTATCCAAACAGAATTTGGGGAACAATCACATTTTATTAAGATAGTTGTATATTTTATTTAATCATAGATACAGCAGAAGTAAAATCACTTACTCCCCGTCTAACATCTCCTGATACACTTAAAAATACAAAGAATATCTTACTTGCATACCAAAGTATACAAGTATTTATTTTATGTATACAATTAGCTGAAGAAATAACCATGTTTTGGCAACTACTACTAGCATTAGATCTTGGTCCCTGGTGGGAATAGCTTTAGACTTTACCCTTCAGGGGCTTCTAGTCAGTAGGGATGGCCAGACATGAGTAATGTAGCTCCTTTGTGTTCTGTTATGCTTTTTAATCGATTAAATTTTGATGTTGGAGTAATATAGTGTATGGCAGTGCTGTTCAAACATTTATGTGTTTATGAATCTCATGGGGATTTTGTTAAAAATATTCATCATGTTGAGAGTAAGACCCAAGGTTCTATGTATCTCCCCAGGTCCCAGGTGGCACTGATGCTGCTTCTCTGGGAACCATTAACTTCCAAAGGTCTAGGATAATCAGTCAGGATGGCATTTGAATATAACTCTGCCCTCATCAATTGTACCATTCTAGGCAAATTACTCATCTTCTCTAAACTTCTCTATTTAAGCACTGAGAAAATAACGCCTACCTCACAGGATTTTGAAAAATACTAATTTAACTATCATATAAATCATATAGATCTCACATATAGAGACTATAATTTTGAACTCCTCTGCTTCCTCAATCTTTAATATAATTTTTAGATTCTCAAAAAGTATTTTTTAAGTACTCACATGTAACCAGAACACATGAGCTCAAAGTTTAGCTCTGCCCTTGATAAGTTATATAACTTGAGGCAAGTTAAAACACGCTTTACAATTCCAATTTTGTCATCTACAAATAAGGTTAATAAAAATGTAATATAAGGCTTTAGAAAGGATTAAATAAGCCAAAAAATAAAATTAATTTATAAGTTATATATGTAAGATATCCTACTTGGAGAAATACTTGTTAAAAATTATCTTTTTTTTTTTTTTTTTTCTTCTTTTCTTTTTGAATATACGCAACATGGACTGACGGGGGTGGGGAGAGCAGTATTCTGGCAACATGATTAAGCAGGGAAAGCCAAGGGATTTAATTCTGACAAAAGTCCCTGATGTTTTCCAAAACAGCAGATATATTCTGGTTTGAAAAATCTACATAATTTTCTCTGTGTTGTATTTATCACTTAAGATGCAATAAAAGCAGTAGACAACCCCAGCCTAATGTAATTTGACAACTTCTTAATTAACACCAATATGGGGAAAGCCATGTTTACAGGCTGAATTACTTAAATAACAAAAACATCTAGTTTTACAGTTGTAAGAAGGCTTTAACTTTATAATTTAATAGAGTAATAGAGTTAATTTATCAATAAAATGATAGAGCTGCTCCATTGGGAATGCAGGAAAAATGAATACATTTGTACTTTAAAGGACATGCAACTGAATATTCATATATATATATGATACAGCAATATATATGAATATATATTCATATATATATATATGATATATAAAGAACCAAGGTGATGATAGTAACTCAAAATACAACATGTTAGTTTTAATGAAAATAGTATTTTCAAACTATTATTAAAATTTATGTATATAAGTTGTGTAAGTAAACTATATGTAAGGTATTTTGGGATAAAATTCATGTTTATGACCCACTTTAATGTATTATTTTACAGTAATTAGTATCTAGAACTTCACAGTGAACACATAATATACAGATGCTGCTTTTCAATGACATTTGCCAAACTCTGAGAAATTACCTTAATACAGCAATTTTCAAGCACCGTGTCATAAGAATTTTGAAAACATGCACTGACTATTTAGTCAGAGGCACTGACCATAGATTGTCAAGTTAAAAAAAAAAAATGACAATGAGCCCTGGCTGGTAGCACAGTGGGTAAGGCGCTGGCCTATGAACCCAAAGGTTGCAGGTTCGATTCCCCAGCCAGGGCACATAACAAGGTTGCAAACCAGGTCTCCAGTCAGATCTGTGGCTGGAGTCAGGTGAAAGGCAACCATACATTGATGTCTCTCTCCTTCTCTGCCTCTCTCCCTTCCCCTCTTTCTAGAAGTAATGAAATAAAAAAATATTTTAAAAAAATGACAATGGCCAA
The DNA here is from genome assembly GCA_004026585.1 of Noctilio leporinus. Taxonomy (NCBI): domain Eukaryota; kingdom Metazoa; phylum Chordata; class Mammalia; order Chiroptera; family Noctilionidae; genus Noctilio; species Noctilio leporinus. The sequence continues at coordinate 127,094 of PVIW01001070.1, read as the reverse complement.
CACAATAGCCATCCAGTGTGAGTGAATCAAAATTACACCTATTTTTTTTAGTCTGATTGGCATAAAATGTATTTTTGGTATGCCTCAGAATTTTAGTAATTAGAGATTCAAAAGGTTGAAAATCTCTGCCTTAACATCTTGTGTTTTGCCCAGCTATGCCTGGAGCAGGTGCTGCTAATCTAAATACTTTGGAAGGAAAAACTGTCCTTATTGATTACATATGGCTAAAAATGGAATCTGGGAAGCTTTGTCATTCAGGGGGTGCCTGTCTTCACCCTAATTTTTGTCTTGATTATGTGGTTCTCTTCCCAGCATCTCCCTTCCTCAGCTGGTCTGCTGTACACTGCACAGATGTTTCTCCTATTGCTGCTACATGGTAATTTTTCAAGCAGCTCCATGGACAGATGTTTCCAGATGTGTTCCCCCATTTCTCTGGCTAGACCTTTTCTCCTTACAAAGAGCAGATCACACTGCTGCTCAGGCTTTTGATCTATTGACTATAGAAAAAACAAACAGTGTTCTATTGATGTTATGTTTTGGGGGGCTTTGGCAATAGCACACACAATAAGTATATTCTTCATTCTTTGAAACACTACTGGCAGATGTTTCCCATGGACTTCTCCACCCAATAGTTTTTATTCTCACCCCAACTCCTCCTCCAGGGGGAGGATGGGTTAATGTGGTTCAGTCCTGTTTTTCACATATATATCTACAATAAAACTACCTTTATCTTTATTTTGAGGCCATCACCAAATTTCAGTTCTTACTGAATTAAGATCTGGATACTATAACAGTCATAAGGTAGGTAGGTTTAGGAAATGTACACTTATTGACAGAAGAAAATTTTGATTATTGATTATTTAATTAACACTTATATTTACTCATATTTAGAAGGAACATCATGAGAAGATTTTATTTGGAAGAATTTATTTCTTCATTTATTTACCCTTTTGTTCATCCCCTCATCCATTCTTGTCCCTGATAATTTAGTACCTGATCATTGAGGACCTAGCAGGTAACAGACACTGGAACATAGAGACAGAAGAGAAAGAACCCCTGAACTCAGGAACATCATGACCCATTTGAGGAGGCCCATAAAATAAATGTAGTGTAAGTTATTTGACAGCAGTCTATATGGAGTTCTGAAAAGATGAAGGGAAGGAACAATTAGATGAGACACATACAGATACTTGAAGTTCTTGAAGACTTCAACCAAATTTAAAACAGGGAATAAACGGTTGGTGATTCAGAAGGATGCTTCTGGTAAGTCAGAAGAACTCTTTAATGTCGTATGAACAATAGACACTTTACAAAACAAAAAAGTAGGCAAGGGCATGTTTTCATTAGCACTTTGAAATTAGGGAGTTAAACATTTGGAATCATAATGTTCTACAGGGACAATAAAAATAAAATAGGCTATTATCAACAGATTCTCTGATTCTAAAAATTAGGTAGGCTGACACTATATTTTTGTTACAAATTTCATTATTTACTATCAGGTAATAAATAGGACAACTAACATAAAGTGAAATATTTTTGGTAGTTCCCCACTTCCTCTAGAAAATTACATGTTTAAAAAATTATCTTTTTAAAGCATTTTGATAAAATAGAGCTAAGCCAATAAAATTCTATCAGATCACATTCTATGATAAGGATTAATAGCATTCATTTAACTAAAGAGAAAGATTAGACTCAGCAAAATGGTAAGATGTTATAACTTAAAGAAAAATTATAACTTTGAGTTTGGTGTTTTAACCTGCTCTGCAAATTAATTTGGAACCAGAAGGTAATCAATGAACAGCCCAAGAAAACATTTTGCTGGGTGTACAGCTAGGACTGGAATTATGACAGTTCCCTGTGAGGCTTCTTCACCACCAGCCTATATTAGTGAGAGTTGGTTTAGAGAAAATGTTGGAAAAGTAAGTAAGGATGTTGAACTTTCACTAAGAGTAGCACAATATTTAGCAACCAAGTATTAGAAAACAATTTATGGTGCTGCAATGAAGACACACCAACAACATTGTTCTAAATAAGTAGTTCATTTCTTTCACAGGATCGAATGTAGATGGGTGATTGAGCTAGTGGGTGAGTTCTGCCATGTTCAGCTTGCTTGCTCATGGCATCTGGCATGAGTTATTGGCAGCTCCTCAAATTGTTTCTATCCAGGAAAAGTGGTTTTACCTTTAAGATTACTCAAAAGTTGCATACATTTTTTTCCATTTACAAACTACTGGCATATAGTTTGCTATAGGGCCACATCTAGCTGCAAAGGAGACTGAAAATTAAAGGCATGATCTCACCTCACATGAGGATTCTGCTATAAAACAAATTAGGGAAAAAGAAATGATGCTGGGAGACAGTTGTTGCAACCTAGCTAATGTGCTTGTTACTGCACTGAAAGAACATCAAGAAGTTTCATCAGTCACAGACTAGTGGTATTTTTAAAGATTCCTTTTAACCTTATGTCTTTTTAAGAATTATTATAATTATGTATTTTCTTCCTTGGTTTCCTTCAGATTATGAAAAAGCATGAAATATTGATTGTGTTATTGTCTCTCAATATTTTTCTCTCATTGAGGAAGGATTATATTTCCCTGAATAAGTGAATTTAGCCTTTAACAAGTGACTTGCATTAGGTAATAAACAATAAGTTATGATGTTCTCTGCCACTTCCAGCCTGAGATTTGAAGAAGCCAGACCTCCTGCACTGTATTCTCTTTTTTCCCCTCTGCCACAGTAACCTGGAACACTCTTAGTAGGAGCAATTTTTCTAACCTGGGTTCTAGAGTGTAAACAAATACAATGCAAACAGCAATGGACATATAACATGAACAAGAAATAAATCTTTGAGGCTATAGCTCCATGAGATTGTTATTACAGCATTCCTTGGCTTGACCTTACTGATAGGACAAATTGGAAAGAGGGGTAGGCTACCCAAATCCCTGGACACTGGGGAGGGAACAAATGGGTAAACAGGGACATGATTTAGAAGGAGCTATTCCATCCCAGAGTTTAGCCATCGGAAAACTCTTTTATTTCATTCAGGCTTTTCTCTTCCTCCATCAGAACTGTTTTTGACAATAAAACATCAGATTTTGAATGACCCAATTGTTGATACCTGGAATCACCATAACATAAATTCTTTATTTTGTCTCTAATACCTGGGACCATACCCTTAAATAAAAAACCTATATCCTGCCTCCGATTTACTCTATATGAAATTTTTTCTACTTCCTTGCAATCCACTCTTGATTTTCAACCAATATAAATGATATCCATTCCCCTTCAGCTGGTTTCCATCAGAAATATTCCACAAATCTTATCAATAGATATTGTATCTTAGATGTCTAAATTTAATGCCAATTGGTGTTTTTTGTCTTTGCTGGGATTCTCTAGAATAAAAGCCCAAGACAAGAAAACTAATGTTTTGTTGGGAAATGCAACTTGAAGTAGCAACATGAGGAAAAAATGGACCTGAAATAAGGAAAGATGGAAAGTCAGTCCAAGGTAATATGGTTCTGCTTTGTGAACATAAAGGCATATTTAGTTGCTTGGTAAATGTGGCATCTACAGAAAATCCTTATAGGAAATTATGACTTGTGTCTCGAGCATGTGTTCAAGATATTGTCTTTCCTATATGTCAGTTGGACAACTGTTTGGCTAGCTGCCTACTGAGCAACCCAGCACCCAGGGATAGACAAGTCTTTTTGATGGATTGCCCTATTATCCTTATAAAATGTCTTTGTCTCTGATAATAGTTTTTACTTAAACTCTATTTTTGTACGGTGATAGTGCAGTCACTACAATTATTTTTTAGTTACTATTTTCGTAGTATATCTTTTTCCATCCTTTCACTTTCAACCTATTTGTGACTTGAATCTAGAGTCACTTGTTAACAACATAGAATTGAATAATATTTTTATCCATTTTGCCAATCTCTGACTTTTGATAAGAGTTTAATCTGCCCACATTTAATCTAATTACTGGTAAGGTTAAGATTTGTATCTTCTGATTTGCTGTTCATTTTCTATATGTATTATGTCTCCCCCATAATTCTGTTATTTCTTTTGTCTTATAGATTTATTCTACTATATCATTTTAATTCCTTTGTTGTTTTACAATATACTTTTGAGTGTACTTTCTTGGTACTGCTTTGAAGATTACCATAAAATTTTATTTATAACAATCTAGGTCAGAGTAATACCAACTTAATGTTGACACAAGAACTTTGCTCCTGTATAGTTCTATTTATTCACTTGTTGTGCTATTATTGTCACATATTTATAAACATGTGCCCATAAATTTAGATTTATGATTATTCCATTTTCTTGGTTGTCTTTTAAAATGAGAAAAAATAAAAAATATATTTACTCTGTCTTTTTTATTTATCTGTGTAGTTAACTTGTATTCTTTATTTCCTCATGTGAAATTGAATTGTGAAATCTGTATGTCAAACTGTTAACAATGTCTATCTCAGTTTAGTGAAATTAATGGTGATTTAAAATTTTTAAAGTGATTTTTAACAGTATTGACTACTCTTTAATAATTTCTTATTCCTTAATTAGACATTCACATGCAGATTAAAAAAACATAGTGCTGAAAATAATTTGTTCTGGCAATTCAAAGTTGGATTTTAAACAATTGATTTTCTAACTGGAGCTCAACCAGAGTGGAAGCTCTTTCATACTTCTTTATATAGCTCAAAATCTACACAGTGTTATATATGAACATGTATATGACCATGTTCAGTGTTATGAACATGATATAAATATTTATTCAGGATATGAACCAATGACTCAGTGAATCAATGAATGTATGAATAAACAAAAGAAAATGATTATAATTTATATATACCTTTCTTCTGGAGCTACCTGAGAGAAATTGCTTATTAGAACTCTACTTGACGCCCCTTAGTTGACATTCAGGAATGAATGATTTATTGCTTCCAAAATGGTATGAGATACTAGGTGAAAAGCCCTATGTAAATGTGAAATATTATTTTATTCATCATGACTTTTAGAATGATCCGAAAGGTTTATGACATATTGTGATTGCCAAAAGCAGCTGACAAACCTAGTTAGCTTGGTGTGTTAGCTTTTAACAAATGAAAATGAAATTGAGAGAAAAAATTATATTCAAAGTTATTCCATATAAGCTGAAACTTACCAGACTTACCAAGCCAAATGAATAATATTTACTTTCATTTAAAAATTATATAATCCAACCATAGAATGTTTACATAGCAGAATTAAATATAGTTATTATTAATTTATACCATGGGCCCATGATTAATGTTTTTCTGCCCCAAGACTTTATTTTTTTTCCTCCTTTTCTCAAACATGTTTGGCATTTAGAAGTTTTAAAGTAATTTCCCCCTTTGGCTTCACCTGGGGTCTCTGCTGTCCCAGAACCTCCTCCTGACCTCAGTGTTGTGTTTTCATTTAAAATAGGGCATGTCTATAAATGTCAGCAATACAGGGCAATTAGAAGTTTGAAAAGGGCTGTAACATAAACCAGCATTATAGTGAAATGGATATTGCCTTAAGCTGCCTGCAATTCACTTGCTGTTGGAAAGACAATATCCTGCCATTCTCCCATGGTGGCCTTCAAGTGAACACATTTGGCTGAGGATTGACCCATTATTAAGATAAGTCTCTGCCTGGCTTGAAACAATGAAGAAAACACAGAGTGAGTGAAGCCAGCAAATTGGGCTGGTAGTTAGCCAGCACTGGGCAGAAATGTGACACTGGATTAGTCCTTAATAGCTGTCCATGGTGTTATCTGTGAAATCCAATGCTGTCTTGATTCCCAGGAATTGGACAGTAGGTGCATGCTGTTTGGGCTTGCCCGGAGTTTTCAGGTTTTTGAAGGAACTGCTGTCTATGTATGTATTTAGGCATGTGTTTGTGTTATATTTATCTCCACCACCACCACCAGCACCACTGCTACCATCATGAACAACAACAAAAGTCCAGCAACTGACAGTAACTGACTTGTATTCATTTTCGTTTCCTCCACTGTGAAGACTCCAGGCCACAAAAACAAACTGCTTTGGTGAAGTTAGAAAATGGGATATGTTTTTAGACAAGTTATATCATATTGTTCCAATTTACTCACTTCCAAAGATGCCCGACCTTTGTGCTCTCACGGTCTTTCTTTCACTAGCGGAGGCCTTTTGACACACTGTCAGCTGGCCAGAGCTTGCCTCATGTGACCTCAGAGCAAACTTTCAAACAAGATAAGGTTGCTGTTGAAAGTCTCTCCTGAGCTTGCAAACTTGGTTCTGCCTCTTCTGGTTTTTGAAGGATAACAAAATGCAAACATGTATTCCTTTCCAGGTTCTATCCACTGTGTGTCAAGAGCTTTGTGTGTGAGTGTGAGTGTGAGTGTGTGTATGTGTGTGTGTATAAGAACACGTGATGGTTGGTTGGTTGGTGGTAAGGAGCGGAGACAGTTGAGGAGACAACCTGCAAAATTACCTGTTCTTTTGCTGTTAGGGTGAGTCACTTTAATTAAATATATCTCTGGTGAGGTGTTTCCATGATCCTGCCTTTTAGCTCCTAACAACATTTCATCTCGTCAAACTCAGCTTGGTGAAACTCATATTCGAAGCCGAGCTGAAATGAGCGAATGTAATTGAGTGTAGGAGGGAGCCCTGTATCCCTGCACTGCTTGGAAAAATCAAGGTTCCTATGCAGGCTATGAGCTATAGTTTTGGCTGTCTTAGGAAAGACTTTTAAAAATTCTTGCTGTCAACAGGCTTTTGAGGTTTTCCAGACTTCAGGGAAAGTTAAATAGACCATGAAACATGTAAGAAAGTATGCCCAGGGCAGGAGAATTGGGAGAAACTAGAATGGTCTACAAAAAAAAAAAAAAACGTTGACTGAATCTTTCCCACCAGGGGTTTAGTAAAATATGAAGGGCTGCACCATTTTATCTGAGGTACCTTAAGGAACACAGATGCTGGAGGGCCTAAGATGCTTTAAATGGGGACTGTCTCTAGGTAAGCATGTGGATCCAACAGCTTTCCCCCGTTGGATCCACGTGCTATGTGGACACGACTCTATTCTAGATTCAATTTAGGTGCTTTATCTTCACTTTCTTTGCACATTTTTCTATATAATTAAGAATAATTGTTTCCAAACAGATATATAATGGCATTTTACAGTGAGTACAGTATTGAAACACTGCTCACTAAATGAAGAAATTGGGCCTCAGAGACCACTGGAATGATATGTATGACATAATTCATCGACCAAGATGGTTCCTGCAATACTGACATGGGAGAAATGACTAAAATGGTAGATAGGAGGCACCTAAATTGAATTGTTTTCATTGTCAGCCTAGCTGTCTGTATTCTTCATCACCCTTCAATGTATGCTTAATAAATTCTTACTTCCATTCTTCACAGCACCCATTCAAAAGTTTTCGCCAATATTTGCAAACTCTCTGCCCATGTCTACTCTCCAGTCTCACCCTCATAGATGAAGAACGTAGAGCACACTTAGGATTTCCTCAGAATTTTGGCAACAAACCAATCTGTCACTCTCGTCCTTATTCCTACCTCTAAAGAAGAGGTAGGTTTCACCTCTCCAAGTGTATAACTAAGTTTCCACTTACATACTTGCTTCTTTCCCATTCATATATCTTGCTCATCAATCCCTTCCCCTTTATTCTACATGGCTGGAAGTGTATGTGAATTGCTGTTACTTTAGATCCTTGTCACATTTGGCACTTTCATCTTTTAAAATTGTAGTCATTTTGGTATGTGGTGGTATCTTATCGAGTTTTGAATATGCATTTTCTGGAGGAACAGTGGAGTTAAACACATTTCTATTGGCCACTTGGATTTTTTTTTTTTAAGTACCTTTTCAAGTATCTGCCATGTCTTCTCTCTCTTCTCAGTCTGAAATTCCAAAATTTTATTGGTAGTCTTTTCTACCATGTGCTCTGTACTCTTATGTATTTTGCATAGTTTATGCTCTTGTCCTGGCTATTCCTCCCTGATCCTTCTCTCAGATTTTTGTTTCTTTGTGTTCATCTTCTGTTAAACTTCCCATTGAATTATTTAACATTGCTCATGTTCTATTGGAGTTTTAGAATTTCCATCTTCATGGTTTTAATATTTTCTAATTCTATCATGAATTTTAGTTTTGTCTTTTATCTCCTTGTCTAACATTTGCAGGTATTTTAAAATTTTTATCAGTGTATGCCAATATCTGAAGTCACTATGTGTCTTTTTCTATTGTCTGTATATTTTTATTGCTGCTTTGCTTTTTCTCAGGTTCCCTCATCATCTGCACTGTTATTTTTAATTATGTGCAAGATCTGACATTTAAATGCTGTCACTTCTTAATGGTGTCACTGATTTTCCAAATTTTAATCCTCTCTTATTCCTTCTCTGACTGTTTGCTCCCAACCTAATTAACAATTAAATTGTATTGATAGTACTTCTTGAAACTTCCTCAGTTTTTAGAAAATGTAGAGACAAATAAGCAAATTCTTTTGATAACAGACACTGAAGCTATTCTGTCTGGTAAATGATCTCAGGTGAATTATTAAACAACTTGGTGCTTCTGTTTCCCTATCTGCAAAATAGAGACAGTAATAACACATATCTAAGATAGACTGCAAACATCATCTCTCTCTTCTTCCTCTCTCTACTCTTTCCCTTTGTATTGTGATTTTATAGCTACTTTCATCAAGACAGGCAGTTGATTTCCCTACCTTAGAATCAGGGCTAAACTGTGACATGCTTTGGTCAATAGAATGAAGAAGATATGATATTATGTACATTTTGAACCAAAGTTTATGAGGCCTTGAATGCTTTTGTTCTCTAAAAACTTGACCAAATGTGGCAGAGATGAACCTTCCTAACTGAGGCCATCTTAAACCATCCAGCTCACTACCAGCCTGACCATTGACCAGTAGGTATGTGTGACACAAGCCAAGACCAGAAGAACTACCAGCCTATAAGCTTATGCACTAAATAAATGGTTATTATTTTATGATGGTATGTTTTGTGTTATTACCCAGAACAAGTCAACTGATGACATTATTTTATAGTGTTGTAGTGAAGGTGATATGCATTTATATATATATGTAAAGTGCTTCAAATACTGTCTGGTATACAGTAAGCATAAGCATTATTAAAATGTCAATTGTATTAATTCTTTGCCTCGCCCCACTGTAATAGTGTTTGATTCTTATTACCTATTACTTCTTAACAGTTCCTTTTGTTTCTTGTCTCTTCTCCTTCAAGTCCATCCTCCACAACTGCATCTTGAGTTCTCTTCTAAAATACAAGTTCAGTCATGTCAATTTCCTGTTTAAAATATTGCAATGAATCTTTACTAGTTCCACTTAAGTCTAAACTTGTTTGGTTACTTAAGATCTATCCAATTTTATATCTTTATTACCTTGATTCATTTATGTCTTTATTCATTTCTATTATACTGATATTACTAGTAAAATAACTAAAAGACAGAAAATATTTTTTACAGTGTGGAGATAATTACTTTTTAGTTGAATCAGAGTGGTTGTGCTTGTGGTACACACTATTAATACTGTACTAAGTGGAAGATCAAGAATGTAATAATAATCTCAGTATTTTTATCATATTAAAATAAAGTCTGATTTATAGCATCTTTTTAAATAAACTAATCCACCATAAAATACTATCTGTAAACTGTTCATGTTAGATTTATTTGCACCATAAATATAACACCTAGTGCATTAGTATGGTCAGGTCATGAAATGTTCTACCTTAGGAGTTTCCAGATGCAATTTGCCTCATGGCTGCTAGTTGTTACATTAAAAAAAAAAAAAATGCTGGGAAGCTTTTAAAAAATATGACTACTCTATTGCCACTCAAACTATTGAATACAAATTTCTACTGGTACAACTAAGAAATCTGTGTGGTTAAAAAAAAAAAACAAAACTTTGACTCATAGAAAAGTTTTTAGTTATTTTGAAACCTCTCTAGAACACAAAAATCTTCAGTTTAGAATATATGGAATCTGGGACTGAAATTTTCTTTCAGATTTGAGCACTTCAGATATGTTGATTGTTTTCTTATTTATTTCACCAACTATAGATCTGATAATCAGTTAACCTTAGTCACATTTCTTTAAATGTAGTACAAGCACAATATTTTCCATAGTTCTTGACCTTTTATAAACTTTGGATTTGTTTTAAAATTCATAGTTGCTAAAATTAGAATATATTCTCTAACAATCATAAAATTATTTGATACTTGGAGCCCTTTTTTTGTTTTATTTCACTGGACGCCAATCTAGCTCAGTTTCATCTAATTTAGAGATTAATAAATACCTGTGAACTTCATGCATAACTGAAATCCTTATTTTCTAATGTTTTTCCAATATTAAAAAAAAAGATTTTATTTATTATTTTAAGAGAAAAGGGCAGGGAGGGAGAAAGAAAGGGAGAGAAGCATCACTGTATGGCTGCCTTTCACCTGCCCTTAGCTTACAACCTGGCTTGCAACCTGGGTTGCAACCTGGTTATGTGCCCTGACTGGAAATTGAACCAGCAGTACTTGGGTTCATAGGCCAGTGCCAATCCACTGAGCTACATCGGCCAGGGCTAAAGTTTTTCCAATATTTTAATAGAACATAATCTCTTTGTGACTTTAAATGGAAAAGGGAATGCAGGCCAACTTAAGATGAGTGCTAAGTCATAAAGTTATACAACATAATTATGATAGGTGTAAATTCAAATTGAATGTGCCAAATTGAAGCTGCCAAAAACATTTTTTTTTCTAAGAGCCTCTTCCTATTAATATAAACCAACATGCCCAGAGCATGCAAAGGGGATCATGAAAGAAGCCTCTGGACACTGCACAGGCCAGTGTTAGAATTTTGACTTTAACTCAGTTTTTCCATAGGTTAAATGGGGATGTTAAAAATGCCTAACACAGCCCAACCAGTGTGGCCCAGTTGGTTGGAGCTTCGCCCCATGCACCAAAGGGTTGTGGGTTCTATTTCTGGTCAGGGCACATGCCTAATTTGTAGGTGCTGTCCCCAGCTGGGATGTGGGCAGAAGGCAACTGATTGATGTTTCTCTCTCTCTCCCTTCATCTCGCTCTCTGGAGTCAATTATATCTACATATATAGTGCCCAACACAGAGAAATGCTGTAAGGATTTGGCTGGGTTAGAATATGCAAACAGTCTCAGCTCTACCTTACTGCCCTATAAATGTTAGTTACTATAATTTAGAAATTTTATGGTCAGTTCTTATCATCAAGTTCAAAATGTCATTGAGTCTTACATAAAGGTTGTTTGCCTTATAATAATCTTTATAATTCTGTAGTGGAATTGACATTCTACTAATAATAAAAAGATAAAAATTGAGTCAAAAAATACCATGAACAAATAAAAGTTTAGATAGTCCCTTCACTCCTAGTCCTCAAATAAGGATGTTTGATGCTTTATAGATCTAAGATGAAATGAATTAAAATTATTCTGTAAACTTCATTTTTTAAGTATAAGGCATGTTACTGTCGGTAACATTTTATTGACTTAAATTCCCATTACATATATAATATATGTAGAGTCGTTATAGAATAATTTAGGGCATTTTTACATCAACTACATCAAATAGTTTTATGCAAGTAGTAGAATTAGGAGTATTTCACAGAGAAACTCAACCCACTGTGGTTTACAGTAATCTGCCATTTCAACAATTATTGTCTAAACTTGCAATATATCAGTGCTATTGGCTGTCATATCTAAGATATAGTGCTATCTAACTCACTAAGCATTTATACTTGTTATTTCTTAACTAGATAGAATGCAACTTGAGAGGAACCATGATTTAGACTTTGAGTTTTCATTTTACAGTTCTATATTTGGTAAATAAAACATATTAGGAGTGATGGTAAATGCACTTATAATAAAAATAATTTATTATCTTCCTTTCTCACCAAAAGAAAACATAATGTTAAAAATAAGATAAATAAAGATAGGAGATAAAGGTTGAAGGGTAGGGAATAGTTTATTGAAGATTGTCTATTTCAACTTTTTAATTTTTTCCAAGGTGATGCAAATTCTCAGATTATCAGACATACTCATTATTATCTGCAAGAGAATAAATTCCAAGATACTGTATGTATTATTCTTGCTTTAGACACTATTTTAAACTAATTTATGACTTGGGTCATCCCTCTTAGGAACAACATTTGAGTTGCTTAACTTGGTTCTCTTCAGTATTCTAATGATTGCCATTGAACTCTCTTAGCAAACATCTGCCTTTATACTATTTCATCTTTTATTGAATTATTTTTGAAAACACATAGGGTATTTTTTAATCAAAGGCCAGAAAATCTATTGCCATAAACAACTTTTATATAAAGCACTCAGCTTGGGAGTTCTAAGAAGAAGATAGTTATGCATGTTTGCTTTTATATATTAAAGTACCAAGGTATAAAATAAAAATGAGAGAAAACAATGTATAATCATACAACCTTTCTCTTTTATAAATAGCACTTTAAAATTTACGAAGCCTTTCTTCTTACATTATCACAACAATCTTAAAAAGAATGTAAGAATATCATAGCATGTCAAACTGTGAGATTAGAGCTTAATTCTACATTATATGCAAGAGATGTAGGTGGCATGAATATTGCTTTGTTAAAGCTCATGATTTCTTGGAGATTTCCGATCTTGATTGGAGAAGAAAATTATAATTTAAAAATTATGGGTTTAGTTGCTTATTAGAGTAGTAATCTGAGAATTTGTGCTTTGAATATTTTTCTTTCTTTGGATACATAAAGTAGCAGAGCATGACTCCATATGGGTTGGTTCCACTTTGTGTTTTGGCTTTTGTATTCTAAAATGGAATAGTTTTCTTTGGCAGACTCGGCAGTAGAGTAAGACTAGCGTAGGTGAAGTACGTGTGTTTTATTTTTTTAAAGAGAGAGTGGGATTTACACAGTGACCCAGATGTGTGCTCTCTGAACTCAACTGTCTGTGTTCAAATATGCAATGTGAAGTGAACAGAGTTTAAAGAGACCCCTTTGGATACCTTGGGGGTATTTCTTGCATAGTGTTTTGGCAGCGTGCTCTTCTAGTTGAATTAGATTTATTGCCGAAGCACTAAATCTTCATTATACATGACAACTTTACTCCCCTGCCATCCTGGTCCCTTTCCATTCACAGTCCTTATTTATTTATTTATTTATTTATAATTCCAACATCTTGTTTCTTCTTCTTCCCTAGCCCCAAGATCCCCAAATGTTCTACATTCCAGTCTAGCTCAGAGAAATTGCATTAAATTTGTGAATGTGTCATTCACATATGTCAGAAAGTAGAAAGCATAGTAGAGGTTAAAGATGTCTCATCCAATCCATCAGTATTTAGCTAGGAATGCACTGGAGCTTTTAAAAGTGATCTATACAATGGCTGGATGCCTGATAAAACTCTATCAGTGAGAAGTAGCTACAAACATTCTGGTGAGGTGTAGTCACAAGTGAGTATTGAAAAACAACACTGTTCTGGGTGTGTGGTTCTGACAGGCACTGTTCCATCCCACACTGTATGTAACTCATTGGAAGGAGTCAGCACAAATACTAAATGGATTTAATCTCCTATTGAACTGCTCTGGAATGTTTAATAACTTAAAAGAGACTAGACCAGATGGACTCTACAATAATTGGATAAATTCAGGCATATAAAAAAACTGATTTTCTTAATTTTAGCTATATAGGAAATTACACTTATGCCCAAATTGCTTAGGTCTACTATTTACCTTGTTCAAAAGTTGTAATATTATTATATATTTTTTCTGTCTACCACCATAACAGTGGATTAGAGCAATAATATTAATCATTATGTACAAAGTCAGCAAATATTACCCTAGCACACCACAGGCAGGTACTGCATGAAAGTCATTCATTTATTCATTCACTCATTTATTCACTTAATACACATTTATTGTTTTTCTACCATGTGCAGACACTGTGATATATATTATTTTGAATGAGATGAACAAAGTATGCCCCTCTCGATGAACTTACAATAAGGGGTAAGAGACCAGTAAGCGGGTAATTGCTGCAGAAGTGCCCATCTAGTGTAAGGATAGCATATGAACTCTAGAAATAGAAAGAGCTACTGAGTCGTTGTGTGTGTGTGTGTGTGTGTGTTTAGTGAGGAGAAGAATAGGATAGAAGAGGACAATAGTTAGACAGAATTTGAATGACTAGTAGGGTTAGCCACTTGAAATAGAGAGTGTGCATAAAGGCACATTAAGAAGTATTGAAGATGAGAATGCATGTGACTGATGGGAACTCAAGGCAGTTCTGTCTGCTGGAGCACCCAGGAAGAGAAGAGCAAGAATGGAGATTCCTAAAGGAAGCAGGGTGAGCTTGGCCAGGAATTTGCCTTGCATACCTTCCTAAACCCTGCTTGTGGAGCTTTCTGATTCCTACAGAAGAACACTTCACCTGCCCCCTATGCTTCAAAGCATGAAATGCCACTTTCAAGTGTTATGGTGTCCAGCCTCTACCATATGTGAAAGTGACTGAAACAGAGAGACAAAGAACCAGTACATATTTTCTAATTCCATTGATAAACTGGACATTTTTTGTTGTCAAGAAAGAGGCAATGCCATTGTTACGTCAATGGGAAAGGTATGTACAAAAAACCACTAACACGTGAGGAACAATGAAACTAAACAAAAAACAAAGGGACTCTGAGAAAAAATTAAAAATATAATTTATCTAAACCTCAAGCAGGTAGAAATGATAATTTTTCATAAAAGTTAAGTAAAAAAATTGTTACCATGGTCTGGACTTCTTTGGAGAAGGACTTGGTTTCTGTCATGAGAACATCAGGCAGATGGCTATACATTCATTTACCTAAATTGTTGTGGATAGATTCCTACAGATTCAGAAAAATATTATTCATTCATGATTTGAGGACATGTGCTCCTCAAAATTACACAAGGTCACACCTTCCACTAAAGTCTTATTCTGATAGCAGTAGTAGTTGGATGTAAGAATTTGGTCCCCTGTTCTAAAGATTACCCAGTCTGTTGAGGTATTTTTAGTCCAATCTTAGCCCCAGAACATCAACACGGCTAAAATTTATTTATGTATTTCTTTATTTACTTTTATGTATTTATGTTAATTTTATGTATGCATGTATGTATTTATTTATTGTGATTTAATGTAATAAAAGTTTATTTCTTGCTCCTGTTGAATCAAGGGATGCATTCTCTTTCCAGTTAGTGCCTCTGTCATCTTCCAACACATCTATCCTTTGTTGACAGAATGATGATGAAAGAAGAAGAGAGATAGAAAGTGATAGAAGTTAGAGCAGGGCAGGCCTGGAATTGATGTTTGTCACCTAGCCTGTATTCATATTGTCAGAACTCAGTCACATGGCCCTACCTACCTGCAACCACAGCTGAGAAATATGGTACAACACAATGACAAAGAAGAGAGAACAGATAATGCTGAGAAATTGCTAGGCTCCCCCTCACTACCATTATTGACACTGTGAAGCAATATCCCAACATATGTCAACCAGTTATCCAGGTGTTAAATATATATACTGTAAAATAAACCTTAGCACTGGAAATGGCATACCTTAATGCTAAATTCTTCTTCGTGGCTGGTGGTTTGCTAAAACTGTTCTTGGTGTGTTCATTTATAAATAAGAACAGTGAGATTCATTACTTTAAATTTGGCTAAAGTACAAATATGATAACCCAGATTTTTAGAAAAATATCTCCAGTATTTTCCCTGGGCATGTTTTCCCTGTAGAATTAATAAATCTTAACTGAAATAATCTCTCATCTGCCAAAGATTTAGGTTCTTTTACAAAACACATCAGTTAAAATGGAAACTGTTTGTCACGTATCTATAAAAAAGGAAGTAAATAGCACATCCAGTTTTATACAATTTATAAGGTATGTTTAACGAGGCAATTTATCATTACATAATTCTTCCACTCCTTTAAAAACTATTTGAAATGCAATCTCCTTCATGGACTTTTTTTTCTGGATTTTACACATTGAATTTGATATCAACTTTATTTGAATTCCTTAGTACTATCTTCAACTTCTCCTCATACTTTGTCTTGTACTTACTTGTAAACTCTCATCTTTTAACTTTTAAGATGACTTGTGTTACAGACTCCGCATTAGTTGTATTAAATATCCTTAATTGCACATATGGGTACCTCTTATACAAGACAAAAGGTGTTCAGAAGAAATGTGTAGTATACTGAAAGAAATAGGCTTAAGAGTCAACCACCCCAGGTTTTAAGTCCTGCGTTTGCCATTCCTTGGCTAAGTAGCTTTAGAAAACGCATCTAACCTGTTACTCAGTTATACTGCACAGCTTTTCTGTGAGGATGCAAAAAGAGAACATATTGAAGTGTGTTTAAAAGACAGTAAATAATTGTTACCCTTTTTCTATACTTTTGCAGATTTTGTTTGTCAATTATTAATTCAATAGAAGTATCTTGTGGCATTTAATTATCTTGTGGTTTTCTGGTATACATACTATTTATAAAATATAGTGGCTTTTCCAGTTATGATTGCCTATTACTTTTATTTACTTCTAAAAGCCACAATTTATTATTCTTACCTAAAAGAATAGCCTTGTCCTGGCTGGTGGCTCAGTGGAATGGCACCAGCCTGTGAACCCAAAGGTCACTGGTTCGATTCCCAGCCAGAGCACACAACCAGGTTGCAAACCAGGTCTCCAGCCAGGTCCGTAGCTGGAGGCAGGTGAAAGGCAACCATACATTGTTGCCTCTCTCCCTTTCTTCCTCCCTCCCTCCCTTTCTCTCTGAAAATAATGAAAACAATCTTTAAAAAAACGTTTTTAAAGAACTGCCTCACTTGACACCTAAGTACAGTCAGTTATGTGTGCTGTTAAAGACATGTAAAACCTTCTTTAAAAAAAAATGTATGTGCAGATCCCCTGTCATGAAAGAGTGTTGTTTAAAAAACAGTGATAAGTTAATGAATCAACAACAGCCCAATGAGCTACTATTTGCAGTAACATCATGGCAATGATTTATGCCCATGAGGTTCCTAGGTGACAGGGGAGCTGAGATTGTAAATTAATGTAGATTTAGATTGTTGCACAGGAGGTGCCCTTGGCCTTTGTTTTCTATTTTGAGGCACAACAAAGGACAGAGGGATTACATACCAGCCCAGGCGCCAGCTAAGCTCACGTTACATCTCATACTCGGGCCCCTCTTCTTTTTTCTTTTGGTTTGAGAAATTTTTGTTATTTTCTTTTGTTGTTGCCATATATGTAGCCGCCTCATGCAGGGTGATGACTAATTCTAAATGACCGAGT
This sequence comes from Noctilio leporinus, assembly GCA_004026585.1. Classification (NCBI taxonomy): domain Eukaryota; kingdom Metazoa; phylum Chordata; class Mammalia; order Chiroptera; family Noctilionidae; genus Noctilio; species Noctilio leporinus. The sequence goes on along the minus strand of PVIW01001070.1, from coordinate 109,758 downwards.
ACTTCCCATTCTGTTACTTTCCAGGTCCAAAACAACCTGCTATTCACAATGATGGGTTCTCATTGTGGTGATCATCAGGTATTCATGTTTAAAAGTAACCAAAGGCATTTATGCAAATTATATGCAAAGTCAGGGTGAACTCTGAATGGAAAAATGCCAAAATCTTTGAAGAGGGTTATGATCTGATAAAATTCAGTGGGGTTATATAATTATTGTTTCTGAGTTTGTGTACATAGATATTTCCAAGTCAGAATTATTCCTAATATTAAGGTTAAAGTTAGACTTTTTTCTTTTTTTTTTTTTTTTAAGTATATGTGCGGCCGAAGCGAGCACTAGACTTTTAATTTTGCTGTTTCAGATGATTATTTGAGAAATTTAAAAAATAGAGCTAGTATTTTTAAAAATACATTTTAAAATATTTTATGTTTTAAAGGACTTTCACCATTAGAGACATAATTATCTTACTATTACAGAGAAGCTTAATGACATCCCCAAAGTATTCTGATTAGTACAACTTGGAACCAGAACAAGAATCTAGGTCTCTTGTGTCTTCCTCCAATGTTCTTTCTATTGTAAAATTGCTTCTCTGGCCACTTCTGACACGAGCAATGCCAACTTTCTTTTCCTTTTTGGTTTGTTTAGCAGGGAGATTTATAAATGCAAACATTTATCTACATAAATGTAGATATGCACACATCTATCTACATAAATATCTGTTCCTCCCACCTTATGTTAATAAAGAAGAAAAAATAAAAAGAAATGAATTGAGCATTTATCTCAAGAATGTAGAAAGAAAACAACAAATAATCATAAGGAAAGAAGGAATATAGGCAGTTATAAACAAAAAGTAAAAAAATAGTAAATTAGAAAATGGAAAAATATTGAACTACCAAATAAATCCAAGAGAAAATTCCTTAAAAATCAGGTAAGCAATAAAAGCTAGAGGAGAAAGCACAAACACACAAATAAGAATTGACAAGGGGGAAATAGTTATAATTGTGAGGAATGGAAAGGGACTGCGTTTAACCTCATTCTAATAACTTTTCACATCTTGATAAAATGGGAGATTTTCTAGGAAAAGACAAATTTCCAAAACAGTCTCCATTCACTAAAAATAAATAGTTCAACTGCCATCAAAGCAAAGAAAGAAAGAATCTGTATTGTTTAACTTCTTCCTATCCACCCTAAAGCCTTAGGCCATACATTATTTCTTAATCTATGAAACAGAAAACTCTCATTTATTTGAGTGCTTTGGAATGAAAAAAGAAAACAAATTTCTGAATTGTTTTTTATCAAATTTTATAAGCAAAGCTGGCAACAAATAGTAATAAAAATAAGTTAAAATGTACTTAATATAAATTAAATACATCTATCTTAAAAAAAGAAAAAAAATCTTAATTCAAAGGAGAAAAGCTAAAAGGAGATCTCTGAAAAACATTCCCAGTAATATGGGACAAGAGAAATATATTATTATACCTGTTGTTTAAGACTGTCCTAGAAGTACTAACAAATAGATAAAATAATTAATTACAAAGCTAATTTAAAAAATATAAAATGTATATATAGAGAAAACCACACATTTTAAGAAAATGAAAAAATGTTTATGCTTATATACTACATGAAAAAGTGGTACTTTTACATAATGGAAAACTACTATCAAAAAGAAAATTTTGCCCTTTGAAACAGCATGGATGGACTTGGAGAACATCATGCTAAGTGAAATAAGCCAGTCAGAGAAAGACATATACCGTATCATTTCACTCACATGGGGAACCTAATGAACAAAATAAACTAACAAGCAGTATAGAGACATACTCATAGAAAACAGGCTAACATCTGTCAGGGGATGGGGTAGGAAACTGAACAGGAGTGTGGAAAAATTAATCAAAAAAGGGAAATAAGAGAGAAAAAATTCATGAACACATAAAACAATGTGGTGATCACCAGAGGGAGTGGGAGAAGTGGAAGAGGGTAAAGTAGGGGTAAATGATGATAGGAGATTTGACTTGGTGGGGTGAACACACAATACAGTGTAGAGATAATGTGTTATGAAATTGTGCACCTGAAACCTATATAATTTTGTGAACCAGTGTCACCCCAATAAATTCAATAAAGAAACAAAAATTAAAAACTAAAACTAAAAATAATGTTGAAACCACCAAAAAATGAAATTATTTGTTCTTTTGGGTACTTTGCCATATTCATGTATTACCTATACAACAAATACATAAATTTTAGTTTATTTTTACGAGCCTTAAGATCCTGTACAGTTATTAAATTTCAATTATACTTTAAGTTAAAGTATAAGTTAAGCTTATCTTTAGTCAAATAGAAAAATTAATTAAGAAAGTAGTAGTTGAACAACCAACAAAGAAATGAGCATATACATAATTTACATTGTTCAAAAAGAAAAGTATACCAGTTTTTTTAAGAAAGAAAAGCTGACTCTGGCTTATATTTGAAAGAAGTTTTACACATGTATCTTTCCCACTCTTTCTCCATAATTTTCTTTTTAAGCAACCTTATTTTTACTTATCTCTTTAATTTATATATTTTTATAGTTGTCCATTTCATATTTTTCTTTTATTTACAGTGGATTCACATTTTGGATTTGCAGGCACCCTCTCTTAGTTTGAAATTTTAGTTTTGGTGCTCATCTGGTGGGTTTCTTTGTCTCAGTCTTATTCTCTCTCTCTCTCTCTCTCTCTCTCACTCTTCCCTCTGAGTTTACAGATTCTTCCTCCTACTCTCTCCCCCTTACTGGGACCTCAGTTTTAGCACCACGTTTTTTATTGTTGGCTTTGAATTCCCATATCACAATTAATTACAGATTGTGCTAATATCTCCAAGTCAGCTTCCTACAGAGTCTCTTCAATCCCTGCACTGAATATGAAATACTTTTATCTGTGTAATGTGTAGGACTTTAATTTCCTGTGGTTTTTGAACTCATAAACCAATGAACATATGGCTTTAGCTTTTATTCTCCCACCACTCACAACTACCTCATCTTATGATCAGTCAGAGTCCAGAAAATAAAAATCACCCCAGTTATTTCAGAGACAGCATTTAATTCAGATAACTGTTCACACAGTGAGCTGAGAAGACAAACTGGGGACAGTAAGTCATCCCAGAGATCATCAACAGTGAGAAAATAACACTGGTCTTCTTATTAGAGGGACTTGAGGACAAGGGGCTGTTACCAGAGACCAGCCACCAATGCCACTGGACAGAAACTGGAATCAGCCTGAGGCAGGGGTGGGGACAGTAGTGGCTGGAACCCTGAGAGAATAGGTCTGACAGCAGTGTGAGCCCCCCAGAGGGACAGTCACTGACAAATAACCAGTGAAGCTGAGAGCAATTCCTTTCTATTCCTATTCAGTTTTCTGCAATTGCTTCTCATTGACCAACCTTGCCAAAGACTTTTGTCAGGGAAGCCTGGGAAATGTGGCTACGTGCACCATAGAAAGAATAGAGTCAGGGGATGAGTTAGAGTGCAAACAGACAAATGACCATTACACACACACGTGCACACACTAGTCCATAGTGGTTTTTCTTTCACTAAGAGAAAGATCCACAGAGATCTCTGTCTCAATTTTCTTGAATTTAGCTCTATTATTTAATTGTTTTCACTGAAATTGCTTCTTTATAACTTCTGTGTTTGGAGTGGAGTAGGGATGCAGGAGCATGACCTCAAAACATAAAAGCACAACATAGGCTTAACCAGAGAGACTATATTCTCTCTTTAGCCCTAGTGTTTCCCTTTATTATTATTTATTTTAGGCAGGTTTGCTGAGAGAAGAAAGCATAGGCTTTCAATACAATTGGATCTGGATCTGAGTTTCAGGTTCACGCAAACTAATTGCATGATTGTTTATGGACAGGCTACTTGGTCAGTTTCCTTGTCTGTAAAATGGGAATGATAATGTTGACCCTAATATTTGTTTAATGATTAAATAAAAGAGAATATTCAAGTTGCTATACTGTGAGCTAGATATTCAGTGGATTCTCAGTATAGGGTTATTATTATTATTATTATTATCATAATTAGATTCTATCTGATTCTTAGTTAGGTGAGGCCCTGTTAGCATTGACTTGAATGTTCTGATATATGACCTTCACCTTGTTTTATCAAGGGACATTGATGACTAAGGCACACAGTAGAATTGGCTATAATCAAGCTAGGCATCAAGCATAATGTGTTTTTTGTTTGTTTGTTTGTTTGTTTGTGTTTAGTATAATGGATATGCTTAGGTATTAGCGGGGTGCCTATATGACTCATGATTTTATCAACTGAGTTTATACATCTTGAAACATATTAGTCATTATCTGAGAAAACCAGAGAAAGTTTTAAGAAAAAAATGTTTCATTCAAAATACATTTTAAAGGCCTTTGGAAATGATCAGCTAATATATTATATTTTACAGCTTCTGAGCACCAAAATTTAATGAGGAAAATTGGTTTTACTCTACAAATGTTAACTCATGTTGACATATACAGTCTAATGGGAAATATGGTTTTCATACACTTCTTCCCTCTCATTTTGAAACCTCATCAAAAAGTTTCAGCCTATTTTTGTTACTTCTATCAAAGAATGGCTAGGCTGACACTTTGACCTCTATTGCTCAACTGCTGTACTTCAGAGGGTGTCTTCTTCAATGGGTTGGTTTTATATGAAAAGGGCTATATTCAATATTACAGCAAACACCAATTAACATATTTGTTGGGTTTTTATGCTGCCAAGTCATTGGTTAGACTGACTTTCCAAGCTTGTTTTGGCATTGTCAGAACTATGTCTGAGCTACCCAGACTCTTTCCTAACTTCAGAATCCAAGTGTTTGGTTTCAATATCAGGATGCAATGAATCATTAGGATACATTAGGTTTCATAGGGCCACATAAGTAGTGTAAAAGTTAGAAAGCTGTTTCATTGCCTAACATCTAGCCTGTCTCATTTAATCCACACTTACATTTGATTACAACCGATGTATATAATTTTGTTAATGAAAATATCCAGTGCAAAGGCTAAAATCAAGCTACGTGGTAACCGTCTTTCTACTATTTCCAACACGAGAAGTCCTTTACTGCTAAATGTTACAGAGGGCTGAAATTCTTACAACTGCAAATATAAATTATTGTGATGGTTGTAAGGGTATTCCTGGGCAATGAGAAATTCAATTTGTTCTTGTCAAAATAAAAACAAAAGAACACAACATCAGTTGGATGGAACCTTTGAGTTAGTGGAAAGCTTTCATCGGAGATTAATTGGAGAAGGTGCTAATTAGAAAATGGTTTAACTACATCAGTTTTGCATTGATCTGACTCTGATAAATGTCTTTTTGTGTAGCTTTAAGAATGGTGGCAGTTGTTTTAAGGTCAAAATATCCACAGGGAGTTCGTTGAAAGTGGTGTGAAGAGACATAGAGAAGTAAAACAAAGAAAATGATTAATGATATGTTGAGGGCTTTATTCTGTGAGAATAATTTTTAAATTTTAGTACTATTTTCAGTCCTGTTTTAAAATTTATCTATTACATTACAGAACTCTGGTACAACAGTTTAACTTTATATGGATCCAAATGTATGGGCCCTAGTTCATTATTTGAAATGAAACAAGAATCTTGGTTGCTGTGTCAAAAGCCACATAAATATTTATTCTCAAGATATAGTCTCAAAATACTGAGAAACTGACCCTTATGAGAGACGGTAAGTGTTAAGACACATCAACTTTAGAAAAGCCACATTATTTCAAAACACACATTTCATCTTAGACTACCAATTACACAGACACGCATACAAAGCCCTGAAAATATAGTGTGAATACAGTAACACTGGAGACCTATAAAAAATATATATTTTATGTATTGTGCTAGAAAAATAAAATTAAAATCATGGGAGTATAAAAACTCAGAGCCTCTATTTTTTAAATCTTAAGCAGTATCTTACATTTAGATAACCTATTAGTACCAACAAGGTACTGGGCATCATGTATGGGCGACACACTAAGCTATAGTGTGTTGTTATCTGGTACATCAAAACCAGAAGAAATTAACAGGGAAAATACAGAGAGAAAAACCCCATGGATAAAATGCATGCTTTATAAGCGATGATCCATATATTATGAAAGTACATAGGTTATAAACATTGCTGTTAGGTAGGCCCAGAAAGTAAGGAGAATGACCCTATCGGGTAAATAATCCAGCTGGCCTTACTACTTTTTGATAATTTCTTAAAGAATCACTTTCACCTTATAAATTCAATAGCAGGCAAAGATATACAATTAGAACACATGAAGAAGGGGAAGAGAAAGTCAGAAGTTTGTTGTGGAAATGTGAGAGGTCTTTTACTCTTGTTTTTATTTTGACTGGGCTCAGAGTTTAGCTCAGTCAAAAGATCCAATCGTGAGAATTGCTCTGAAGTCCCAGCTTGTTGATGGATAGGCATCTTCTCTGAAAGCAGTTGGGAAGCTGTTTCAGTAACTCATATTTTTGGAAAAGTTAGTGTTTGCTGTAATTTGATCCTAACTGCAACCTATATCTCACCTGCATTTATTAATGCCAAGCCACAGAAATGCCTGGAAGGGTCTGAATACTTGCAGTTCATGATATGCGTTTGTGGTATTTTGGCTGCTTCACTATAAAAATATTATGCCACAGAAGATACATTCTGATTTTATGTAGCAAGTCAACCCACAAACATGAAGCTGAGTGTTGGCTTTATTATCCTTAACTAATTTGTAGTTCCTTGAGAGTAGAAAGCAAGAGTAAATTCATGGACTCATGCAATTGTGCTTTGGAAAAAAAGCAACTGCAATATTGTTTCAACATTTTTATTCTTTTCTATAACATCAATGCTTTCTTTTGGTTATATACTATTTATCTAAGATAACTTTAAATAGTTATATTTATAAGCTACTCACAATATTTGAATTCATATATAATGATAACAATTCTTCACTATATTAGATTTAAAAATAAATTCCAAAAACTATTTGAAATGACCAATACTTTTTACCAGAGAAAAAAGAAAGAGTGCCTCTTAAACTTATGTTTTTTGTGTTTAACTATTTGGGAGTAATTTATTAGAAACTGAAAGGGCAAAGATAAACAAGCCATGACCCACACCATTAAAAAACTATGGAGGGAAGACAGACATTGATACAAATTCAATTTAATAAAGGGAGATGAGTGCTTTAAAAGTACTATTTTACAGTCATATATTCTTATATTAAATTACAGTTTTGGAGCTGTTAACTTTTTTTTCCATTATACTGTCTAGATAATTGCTCTGCCATATATTATTTTCGGAATGAATATCTGTATATTGTCAACAGTCGGGAACAATCTAGTGTGGGCAAAAGAAGCATTTTTATGTACAGAGTCATACTTGTCCTGCTGGTGACTTTATTATTTTGGTAACAGGCAAAAATATTGACTCCCAACACCTTTTTTTCTGCATGGTGTTGTGAATTGACTCCCTTTTCATGGTTAGAGGAGTAAATTAAAAACACTTAGCATCAGAAGAAGGATCAATTGGGTGTACTCATATTTTTTAAACTATCAATGAGTAATATTACTTATGGGGCCTGTTTCTTTTTTATAGTATAGCTCTCTAGGAGAATTACCAAGCCCTCAAAATGCTTTGGATCTTTGCTCTCATTTAGGAACTATTTTAACATCATATTTTAGTCATGGATATAGATATAGATATAGACATAAACACATGTTTATTCATTTAAATACTCTATGTAATAATTGAGATAATTTGCCCTTTTTTATGGAATTTAGCCATGTATTCAACATCTTTCCTTATATCCCTTGAATAATTATATCAGAAAACCTGTTAGTTGTGGTTTTTTCCAATGCTGGTTGTGTTTAAAAATCTAGAAATATGTGAGAAATATGTCCAAGGGGCAAAATACCTTCACTTTACCTCCATGTCCTTGAACTCATCATGACCTATCAGTAAAAGATAAATCTTATGGAAGCAATAGGAAACATATATTTCAAAGCCTGTTTTCATGGAGGAAAAAAATATCAATATTCAGAATTTTAGATTTATTAGAGTATTCAGCAGGTTATTAGAGAATCTTGGATGGTTTTTATTATTTTTTATGCCCAAGTTTTTTCATCTACATTATGGAGATGACAAATAACCTATGTTTAATAATCTCTCACTTAAACCAGTGATAACTGTTATGTAAATATTAATTGTAATGTTTTGTAAATCCACTACTTTATATTTTATTATAGAATTTAAGTCTTCTTTAGAAGATCTGTGTGCTCAATATTTCTACAGCTGGAATTAACACCAAGTCCTTAAGTATATGTAGTTATTTTAAATAATCAATAGCATTTTTCTAATATAATTCTTTCCCCTACTTTTTTTGTACAAAGAACTTAAATCCAATTTTGGAAGAAAGCTACCCATATACATGACCAAAGAAGGACTTCCCAGTTTACAGTCTAGCATGTAATAATGAGCATAGAGGTTGCCACTCATGTTAACAACAGATATAAAGCTGAATAAACTGAAAAGTCACCAATTTGCCTGTCAGAGAAGTGAGGTCACAGGGCAAACTGCTGTCCCCCAAACTGGAAAAACAGATGGAGAATACAGAGAAACCCACCAGCAGAAACCTCCATGGGAACCAATGCCCTTTGAGGAAAACTCACACCATGATTGACAGATTGCTGGCTTAGCATGGGCACATTTGAGAGTTAAAACATCAGGAAAACCCAGTCATTGAAGGGCTACTACATTTTGGTGAGTTTTACCTATAGGAGCTTTACTATGTCCTCACAATGAATATTGGAGAAAAATGCCCTCATGCTTCCAACATGAAAAGAGGAAAAGGAACATTTTACAATATGCTACAGCACTCTGTTCTTCATAAGGCCTGCCCCCAAGAGAAACTATTTTATCACACCCTAACCTTCTGTGGTTTTGTCAGAGCCTAACATCCTTGGGGAAAAAACAATATCCAACTCTCTCAGTCATAGCCTTCTACATGGGAGAAGGCAAATACACAACTACCTCCTGCTCCAGCTATCCTATTTCACTAAAGGGAAGAAAAAAAATTGAGGATCCATGGGTGACATTTATAGTCAAGGAGCGCAGGCTCACCCAAAGACTGGAACCTAATCCAATGACTATAGAAAGCTTTTGCTCCCCTGACACTTACCACTTCCATGGTAGAAACCAACTTAGCATGTTTGAAGACACCCATGAGGAGAAAGACCCTATGTAAGCAGCATGCATGACCTGAGAGGGGATAGGATTGGGACAACACATGGGTCTGTGTACTCAAGGGCCTTTAGGTCAGGATGAAGAGTGTATATTTTATTCTAAGTATCATTGGAAGACTCAAGCAAGCAGGTGGATGATTTGCTCTGATTTGTCATTTAAGGAGGAAATGCCAGCTGCTGTGTAGAGAATGAATGAAGTGGAATATGAGAAAGACCAGAGAGATCATCTAAGAGCCCATGACAATAGTCAAGGTGATGGTGCTATGGACTTGGGCAGCAATGATGGTTGTGTCATTTAGAAGATATATCAATTTATAGATGATGACTTGCTGATGAATTAGATGTGAGAGATAATGGCAGCTAGTAATAAGAAACTTTGTGAAAGTGTGTTACATATTACCTAGAAAGAGATTATAGAAGGATGAGCAGACTTAGAGGATTAATAATAGATCAAAATTCTGTTTGGGACCTCTTAAATTTGAGGTGCTTACTAATCACTAACCCTCTCTAAACACTACATGTTTTTAAGTGTTTTGAATACAGTAACTCACCTAATCTGCATAGCAGCTTTGCAATAAAAGTACTATTAATGAACACCATCCCCATTTTAAGGTTTAATACTTACCTAAAGAGATGTTAACTGGCAAGGAGTCTGGTTTGGGGAGTCTGTGCTCTTAAACCTTGTAACATAATATGTTTTGGATGAATATGCCAACCAGGCATCGAGAAAGGGAAGTGTTATTCTTTGTACTAAAAAATAAGTCTATACAGGTTGCAAGTTAGGTCTCCAGCAAGGTCTGTAGCTGGAGGCAGGTGAAAGGCAACCATACATTGATGTCTCTCTCCCTCTCTGCCTTTCTCCCTTCCCCTCTCTCTAAAAATAATAAATAAAATATTAAAAAAATAAGCCTATAAAGTTGAAAATTTTATAAACATGAAGAAAAATTACCAGTAATGCACTAACAAAAATTGAATTATCCTTAACATTATTATCTGAACTTGATTTTTAAAAGACTTTCCTCAAGACTTTGCAGAACAAATGTTCCTTATATTATGTAGACTTGAAAAATATAGAAAAGTAAAATATCTTATTATCCTTTTTCACATTGTAAAACATATTTAGTTTCAGTACAAAACTTTAAAAATGTAAAAAATATATAGATGGGGTGGGACCACCCCCAAAATGAAAATTATCTTCTGAAAGGAGGGCTATTGTAGTACAGGCTTTCCCCACTAGGTGAGTGTTCTAGGAAACCATCTGTATCAGTGTACCAGCTGGTGTTGTTGTGAGAGGCTGCTTTCAGGGTCAGTGAATGTTTTTTACAAACTCTTTCAATACATTTGCCCATTTCATGATGAGTGATTTGTGAGAGAACCTGCCTACAATGCACTGAGTGTTCAGCAGTTTTTGGCCAAAATGGTATGACCTCAATTCCCCACCCAAGATCAATTCACATGATCTTGCCCCTGAGAAACTTGTTTTATTTCCCTGAATGAAAAAATACCTCCAAAGGAAATGTTTTGTTGATGGGGAAGAGGTGAAACAAAACACTGCAGAAGCACTAAAGGCATCAAAATTGATGAGTTCAAAAACTGTTTTGAGCAGTAGGAAAAACACCTCTATAGGTGTATCGCATCAAATGGAGAGCACTTTGAAGGGAACTGAAGTTTAAAAATGTAAGAATAAATATATAATTTTTTAAATAAATTTTTGGGAGGGTTCCCTTTCATAATTCATCATCCTTTATGAAAACCTTAATAAAAACTGTTCATAAGATTTAAAAATAGTATATAGCACTGAAATAATAATTTACTGTGACTATGCGGGGTTTATCTTGAGAAGCAAAGTTATATAATATGAGGAAAATCATTAGCGGGGTCCAGAAAATCATTAATAGGATAAATAATAAACATTTATTAGACAATAATCATGCTTAAGAAACAGAAATGGTCACATACTTGTATATGATGTTGTGTAATTTGAGAATTTGTATCTGATATTATTAATGAGAAAATTTCCTCAACATGTAAAACCAGGAAGATGGAAGACTTCATGGGTGGGGAATGTAGATTGTTCAACATAATAAAAATAGAGAAATTGAGATCATGAAAGTTCTTAAATGCTATTCTAAAGAACTTAAATTTTGTCCTGGGAGGTAAGGGAGAGCCTAAGACAGGGCTTTATTATAGCTGCTTCCCCTAGAGAAAGAACAAATAGTCCTCAGTGAACAATTAAACCAAACAGATAGCAACTTGATGGGAGTAGACTAGACCTGCTTCTCTGGGAAGGGGAATGGTATTTATCCCAAAAAATAGTATCAAAGGTTAGACTAAAGTCAACAATCTTCTAGAGGTTAAGATCCAAACAGTTTAAAAAATGCCTAAAATAAGTAGATAACTTTGTATTCTACTCTGATCAGATTAAAACACTTGTATCTACTTTAGATTGGCTAAAAGGTAGGAATGAAATGGGGTGCTAGAAAGCAGTAGAGATATTTAAGAAGAGTCAAAATTTATTATTCCTGATACCTCAATATAGACTTAAGAAAAACTAATATATATGTTGAATCAGAAAGCACATTGTACTGAAAGCCAGCTAACTATCGATTAGCTAAGTAGATTTCCATACTGATGCTAGAATCTTGTTGGCCTGGGGTGCACTTAATCATCACTAACCATGAAAAAAACTTTGTGTTATTTGATATCATATGAATGTGAAACATAGACTGGGTTGTTCTAGAATGGGAATAAATTCTGATACTCAAACTGGGATTCCATCTATTGTTCTCCAACCTCATTCTCCTTCAAGGGAGAAATTGAAAGATAGTACAGTGGTTTTTCCCTCCCTGCCACTTCATTCTCCAGGATCACACACACAAGCACAACAGACCAGAAAAAAAGTTAATAGAAATATGGGTTTCCAAACTTTGATTAACTAAAATATTTAGGCTTTAGACAAATATTCTTTATGCAGAGTTAAAAGAAGAAGAAAACAAAAAGAAAACTCTTTTTCCTTCAAATTGAGTGTAACTAATTAAATCATGTCTTTAACTCAATGATACAGATTTCCCAACAAACACTATCTGTTCTAGAGTAGTCTAGTGATCTCTCAACTTTTCTACCCATCCCCCACATTGGTCTATTTCTATCTAATATAAACACTCTCATGAATGGAGGTGAATATATGTGTATTGAGAAAGGTCATAAGTGAATTTGGAAAATGTAAATAGAGTTTGTGCTCTTTATAAACATTGTTTAAAGTTGACTAAATTCAAAATGTTACTGGAAGAACCAGGCTTCTGCCCTGCCTCTCCCTCATTCTTTTACCTCAGGAATTTGAACAGGGAAATAAATCTTATACTGTGATCTCATGCTTATAGAACTATAGTGGGATAGGAGGATGTCTGCTATTAACTTCACCTTGACTTTCAAATATTTTAACTTCAATTTCAGCTAATAGTTTGTACAAATAAAGAAATATGTAGTTTGTTATTTGTCTCTTTTCCTGTGGATTTATATTGCAATATTTTTTGGATTATTTATTGTGTGTGCGTGTGAGTGAGAGTGTGTGTGTGTGTGTGTGTTTATTCTAGTAACCATAGGAGACCTGGTGCCCTGAGAAAAATTCAAGAATATATTATTTAAGAGCCTTTGGTTTGTAATAGAAAATTAACTCATTGACTTAAATTTTTAAAAAAGGCTTGGTTTTTATGCTGATAATTCCAGCAGTAGCAGCTATAACTGTATCCAGACCTAAGAGACCCCAATGCCATCATCAGAGCCAGTCTCTCTGTGTGTCTCAGTGATGCTTTCTTTTTGATTGGCCTTAATTTTGCTTTCCATGATGTCTGATGGGAAGCTCAGGCTTAATTTATCCTCCAGGCTAGCAGTCTTAGAAAAATAAAATAAAATAAAACTTGTCTTTCCCACTTGCTGAAGAATCATTCCTGGGATTACTTTGATTAGAGCAAAGAGTGATTAACCAATCACCAGGGCCAGATCACAATACCAATTGTTCAGAGTTGGGTCAGGAATGTACCGCTGATCCTAGGGGTTGGGCTAGCCCCACTTAAAGCACATGGAATGAAAGTGGGTGAAGTTGATCCCTAAGGGAAGTCAAGGCAGTATTACAAGAATAAGGGGAATGACATTAAGTATGCAAATCAACAAATGTCCATCTACCAGCCTAGGCTGGCCTCTCTTCACACTAGCTAAGAACCTGGATGGTAACCAGATTTTAAGCTGAAAAAGCCATTATAGACTATGATCTTCAGGGCCTCCTCCTCTCTAATCCAACTCCCACCCACTGTCGTTGTTATGATTTTACTTTGCATTCTCCATCTCAGTTTTGGGAAATTCCTCACGGGATGACCATTCCATCCCAGTAGTACACTAATTAAGAAAATACCACGGTAAAACCAATCCATATCAATATCAGGCATTTTTTTTTTTTTTTCCCTGAGACAAAACTAGAGAGTTTCACTTGCAATGATTCCCAACCCTGAGCTAAATCTGCAATAGCCATAGACTTCATGGTTAGGTTTTAATGGAATCAAAGTGATAGGTTAATGACAAAGTGTGGCCTTCTGGAATCGGCACTATCTCACCAAGAAAGACCCAAGTTCCAAGTGGTAAATAGCAGCGAAAAGTGCAATGACCAAGGGCTGTGCAGAAAGCAAGGCTGAGAGGAGCACATGATCTGGGCAATAGTTGCCAAGTCAATGACTCAGGAGTTGACATGAGACAAACCCTCTTGTTCATTATTTTCCAAATAAACTAGAAGGTGACCCTTCGACGCAGGAGGTTGACATTTCAGTTACACAACAATGAAAACCAAAAAATTAGAAGCAACAGCAAAAGGTACAATGAGTTATTATTTTCAGATGGGAAAACTGGGGTGGAATGACAGTTTCACAGTGACTATTTTAAGCTGCGAAGACATAGCACAATATTGCAAAGTGATTTGGCATTTTAATAGGCCACAATCAAATGTTGATTAAAAATTGGAAGCTTGGGCTTCCCTTGGATGAAAATTTCCTTCATCTGCTCTTCAGATGTAACGTTTTTATCCCTGCCACCTTAATTTAATATTGTACTCACCAGTTTTCTACACTGTACCAATCAAAACTAGACTGGGGCAGAGGGGACAACTCAAAAACTTTGTGGAAAAGAATGAAAGATTGGGGCTTTTTGACCCCCATCTACTACAAAATAAAATCACGGATATAATCATAAATTAGTGGTCACTTAGATTCGATAGTGCACAGTGTTCTTCATATGTATATGAGTTGGGAGGGAAAGAGCTTTAGAAGCCAATTAAACATATCTTTGATGCTTTGAGAGTTTCTAGGACCCTGTCACAGATTCAGATGTAAAAGAGCACTAAACAGAATAAGTGATGTACCAGAAAGCACAAACGTAATGAAAGTTGTATGCCGCTGTGCAATCAGTTGAATTTTTAGACAGTGACCTCAGTAAGTGTCTATCCTTTGGTGAAGTTTGAAGGGCTTATAGGTAATAGGATTATGGCCCCGCTTTCATCCTGTGTGAACTCCTTTCTGAGCAAATGTAGAGCCAAAGAACCCTTTTTACCCCCTGGATCTTTCTCACTGTTGTGTGGGTACCGATCGGAGACAATCTGCTGGACTTTGGACCTGGCTAATGTGAGCAAATAGAAAGGAATCAAACCTTCAGAGAAATTGTTGACAATTTCCAGCCATCATTAACATTCAGTGCTCCCTTGGATTTTAGCCACGTTCTTACCTTTAATCACTGGACACCCTTAGGATAATGCGCTACACCTGGGACTGGGGAAAATTTACCACTTACAGATGGGTTAGCACTGCAGTTCACTTAGACAGGGTTTTGCATTTATTTTGGGTCCCGGAGGCCTTCCTTTTATAGTGCAGTTATATCCACTAAAATTATAACTTCCAAAATTCTGTTCTATTTTATTGCTCTCGCGAAGTATTTATGACCTCTACTGCTTAAGTGGACATTTTTAGAGATTTACTGCTGAAAGCTTTTAGGAGAACTGCACAAGATTGGTGTTGCCAGTGCTGAACTATTAGACTGAGATTCTGTAAGAACTTTTTAATAAGATGCCAACAGTGTATTCAGCTTTAGTTTCTGATATCTTTGAGCAAATCAGGTGGACATATGGAAAGTTTATTTTGTGGAGCATCACCATTCAGTGCACTTAATAAGGACCTACTTCATGTTATGCAAATTAATATATTGATATTGTTCCCCTAATCTAATGTGATTTCAGGTAGCCAGAGATTGCCTGATTCCTAATATTTTAGGAAACCAGTTAGTTAACTGTGCCTTTTAAATTTTTATTCTTATAGTCAAGAGAGATCTCTTTTGGCAACTTTTTGTCCACTTTTCATATCAGTTTCTTCCTCTGCTGAGTTATTCAGCATTCTTATGTAGTAACTTTGGCAGGAAGAATTTCCAGGGAGTGTTACTGGGGAGAGTCCCAGGAAAATATAAGCAAAAGAATTCTCTGGGTTGAATTGCCTTTTTCTGCCAGGTTGAAAGATTTTGCATAATCTACACTAGAAGTTACCAGAGAAAGGAGTATGTTACAATTATACCTGAAGGTCTGGGTCGAGAAGAGTATTGGCTAGAGGGAAGACGAATCTTTGCCATGCTCTGTCACCAGAGAAAAATCAACTGTTATATTTTCAGCATCTTCTGGTTCCCTCATCTCAATTCTGACACTTCCATGGACACAAAAAGCCCTCATTGTACCATTGTTCTAATTACCCAGCTACGTGTGCAAATGAGAATATTAAAAGGGCATGCTTGTTCTTCAGGACTTCTGGAGCCTACAAGATATAAACACTCTCTCTCTACACCCACCCCACACACATGGCTGGCTAGCTATGCCCGTGCAGCATACATGTAATTTTCAACAAAGCCAAGAAATTTCATCTGACAATGATTTCTAAGTAATGCTTTATGTTTTACCGACCCCATTAGCTGTGACATGATACAATTTAAGAACAGACCTCAATCTTGCTGATTCACTTGGTGACACCACTAGCCACTCAGCTGTCCCAGCTTGAAGACTCAAAATGGCCCTTCCAGATGCTCAGGTCACCCCAGGCCATTCTTCTCAGGATTGCATGGGTTCCCTGACTTCCCCAGAAACAGAAACAGGAACTTCCAAGCATCTCTCATCTAGTCATACTAGGGAGGATGGTGGGAGGAGAAGAAAGATGAAAGGGACATATTAAACCTATTTGAGCACATGATTTCTCAACTACCCCCACCTCTTCCTCCACGTCTTGTGCCTCCACCCACACTCCCTCTATTAAAGCCACAGTGAGCGACTACTTCATGAACACATCATGCTTTTGCTGCCTCATGCTGTGCAAAATATGGTTTATCTCAGGCTAGGGAGTACCCAGTTGTCCTTAGGCACTTACTCAAGTGTTAAATCCTCTGTGAAAATATCCCTGACTCCCCAGAGGGAACTCATCATTCCTCCCTCTGAGCACCCCTGGTACTTATACTTATTAACTCAGGACTCCAGTGTAATGTTTCTGTGCCTTTATCAAATTCTTCCACTAGACCACAAAGGTTTGCGTTCAGAAATTGTGTTTTGTTTTGTTTTGTTTTGTTTTCATCCTGATAATCACCTCTTTCTTTTCCTGGTCCCAGTATCTAATAGAATGAAAGCATGACCCAGGGAAGGTGCCACAGAACAGAGTGTTGATGTTTCAAGTGTACATTTCCATGATACATAATTTGTACATCACACTGTGTTCCCACCGTTCAAAGTCAAACTATCTTGCATCACCAATATATTTGGCCCCATTTACCTTCTACTGCCTCACCACTACCGCTGCCACCACCACAGTTTTCTCTGAGAGAAAACTGAGAGAGTCAGTGTGTTCTGAAGGCAAATGACTGACTCTTTTATGAGAATCCAGTATATGACACAGGATCTATGCTATCATAGATCACAGCTTAGCATTTAAAAAAGTAACTAAATTGTGTTGAATGCTTTTTATGTATCAGGAACTGCTCTAAGCTTTATTTATGTATTAACTTCTTAAATTCCCTATAAATTCGAAGGAGTACTTATAAGTATTATCTTCATTTTACAAATGAGGAAACTAAAGCCAAGATTAGAAACTTGTCCAAAGTCACATAGCAAATAAATGGACAAGTCAGAACCAAGACTGAAATATAGATGTTTTGCTCCAATCACTACACATACTGCTTTGCTATGCTACATGACCATTATTTTATAGTTAGAAAAATTTAGCCAATGTAAATGAAATGTAATTATTAAAGGCACTCAGACAAATGGCCAATTTTTATCTCATAATTTGCGACTCTTTATTCCTATGACAAGTAACCAAAGTTTTATACAATATTCCGGGAGATTCTGGATGTTTAATCATAAAACTTTGAGTTTGGATAACAGCAAGATTTTTAAAAGTTTAACTTTTTTCATTTTATAGTAGATCACAGATAAAGAGACGATAAGATTCAGTTATTTTGTCCTCAACATTATTGCAACTATGCAGTTTATGGTAAAGTACTCATGCTTAGGAAACTTAGTTTAACCAAATAATCATTCCTATGAAGAATACTTTCAAGTCATGCATCTTTAATTTGGCATATAAGTAATGTGGGCCTTAGCAGGGTGGCAGTGAGAATAGACCAGTATGATCTGTCACAGCTTATCTGACACCCAAGGAGTAGCTACTCGTTCCATGATAAGGGACAACCCTTCTCCCTCTTTCAACTTCATCTAGCTATTCATTCAATCCACCTCTGGTCTTTAATCTTGTTCTAGCTGGATAGGGAAGATCCTCTTTGTTGGTCAAAGTGCATGAAGACAATTGGAGCTTTGCGGGTCATGTCAGCATGAGTGGAAGTGGTCATCTGTACAGAGATGGGGAGAGAAGTAGGTCATTTGTGGTAAGAATTGGATATAACCACTTACATTTTTCCCCTAACCAACAGTGCAGGGTGCCATGAAGTTAGTAGCTGATGAGAAAGGAAAAAAAAAAAAAAAAATCTTTTTAGGCCAAAAAAGTGGGTTAGTTAAAAATGGGTGAAAAAATTAAAAATCAACAGATAGACCATAGGTAACAGAGGAGAGAAATGCTGCAAGCAGGTGATTAAATATAAAACTAAAGACAAGTGAGAAAAAATGGAAAACAAGATAAGTACAATACAAAAGATTCAAGCAAACAGGACATGTGTTTCAGTCATAGGTATTTAGGTTTTCACGTTTGTTTCCATGCTGCAGGAAGTTGGGTGACCAGGGACTGGGGGGTATGGAAGAGACTCTCTGTTAGGAAGATTCCATTCTATTTATTTGACCACAGAAGCAGAATTAATGGGCTTGCTGCCCCTGGGACATATTTTGTCTTTTTCCTGTATGGGCAAAACCCAGGAAGGAAAATGTTGGCAACAACTATCAATACTTAGAACTGTGTGCTTACTTTGTGGGTTTGCGTAGGTTAAACAGTGAGCTGTTTCTGGGGTCTCATACCAAAAGCTGGGTGAAAGGAACTGCTGGAAATTTGGCCAAGAGCAGAGTTTATGAGAATCCAGCATACAACACAGGATCTATGCTATTCCACTTAATTAGAGCAATCCAGGACATTACCAAACAGCTTAGCATTTAAAACACCTATTTGTGTTGTCTGACACTACATTATTGGGGCTTTTATTAGTACCTGATGAATTATAAAAATATATTTGGTATATGAGCATGTATCTACATAAGTTTATCTTTTTATAAATAAAGACAGATAACACAGGACAATTTTCTACTTCTTAACTGGATTATAATGTTTTAGCTCAAGATGCCATGACAAAATACCATAAGCAGGGTACTTTAATCAACACAAACTTATTTCTCACAGTTCTGGAGGCTGGAGATCTGAGATCAAGATGCCAGTATGATCAGGTTGAGATGAGATCACTCACTGTCTCTGCCTTGGTGATAGCCGCTGTCTGTTTCACCATGTGCTCACCTGGCTTTTCCTTGGAGAGGGGAGGGGAGCAAGAAAAAAGGGAATCTGATGCGTCTTCTCATAAGGACACTAATCCCATCAAAGAGGTCCCTACCTTCATGGCTTCATCAACATAACACTTGCTCACCTTTATGCCCATCTACAAATGCCATCACATGGAGGTGAGGGCTTCAATGTATGAATCTTGGAAACTCTATTAAGCCCATAGCACAACTCTTTGGACTGTTATCTCTATGCTCTTTCATGTCCATAGAACATATTGAAGTAAGATATAATTTTACTTTATTTACTATAATTTACTATAATAGTTATTTACTATTATATTATTTGGAAAAGTATGAATAAATAGAGATGCCAAGACAGACAATGCTTTTTTTTTTTCAACTAAGAAAACTTTAGAGAAAAAAACAGTTTAGGTTACAATCTGGAAGGGTGACCAATGCCATGCCAGTGAGAAGGGATCTAAAAATATCAATAATAACCACCTTTTAATTTCTCTTGAAAAGATTTTTTCCCCTTTATTCTGTGTCCAACAGCAATGGTTTACACACAAATTTATATTTTCTTTCACTTTATTTGAAACATTACAATGCAGTATCTTTGATGAATCTTTGAGGCCAATTATACAGTCATTGATGCAATATCTTATAAACTAATAAATTAAAAGTTTCTGTTAAAATGAATTTGATATTATGGATTACACCCTCCTCAGTTCTATTACAGATACTTAGTTCAAGAGTTAAAATTTTGCTCTTGTATTCTAGACCAGCCTTATCTACTAAGTTGCCTTTTAATGCTTTTTATCATTTTTCAGGCATAATGACAAACACAGCACTTATGTGTGATAACATATCATGCTACAATTCAAAATAATAGTGCTACATATTTATAGATAATTAAATTAAAGCCTATCTATTGAATTCAGTAATTGCTCATTATTTATTGAGTTGTACAGTTCACAATCTTAGTTGAGTATTTGTAATTCTTCCCTGTATCTTTATATATTAAGAATAATAAATAAATATGCATATGTATGGACATATATAGGTACACACATGATTTCATGTGCAAACGTGATATATAATCCATACACATGTATGTATATGTATGTATACATGTATATCTCATACCTATATCTATACTTATACCAATATCTGTATACCTATACTTTGCATTTTTAAAAAGTCAAAATAAGATTGTTTATTGTGTATTGCAGGGTCCTGCTGATTGCTGAACTAGAAAAGTTAAGTATGGATGTTTGTTTTCTTTTATCCTTCTTCCATTAGTATAATTTTAATATTGAGAACTCAATTTTCCAACATTTAGCACATTTCCTGAAAGTAATTAAAGAGCCATAATGGCAGGTGTGGTGTGCAGAAACTGAAGAAAAAGCTTGGTCTGTCTGAAATACTCTGGACTATGTTGAATGTTCTTTATCTCCTCCGCCTTCAGGCAGAATTAATTGTTACAGCTTCTGTTTTGTGTGTGTGTGTGTTGGGGGGGGGGTCTTATAAATTGTGACTTCTTGAATTTATTTTGTTTAAAGATGTAAATTTGATTTCAGTAAACTTCTTTATTCTCTATTAAATAAGAATTGTAAATTGTGATGTTCAAAGCCTCTATATTTTTATATTTTATTACTGTTGACTTCTTATGGGCATATTATTGTCTTAAAATACTAGATTTCTTAATATTTTTATATTTCTACCAGTTTAGAAATATATAGTCCAAGCTATGCTATTTATTATTATATATTGTATTACAGTATCTCTTTCAAAAAAATGAACTATCACCCTGACATTTAAATATTTTTAAGTCTAGCCCTGGCTGGTGGCACAGTGGATAGGCACTGGTCTGTGAACCCAAAGGTCACTGGTTCAATTCCCAGCCAGGGCACATAACCAGGTTTCGAGCCAGGTCTCCAGCCAGGCCTGTGGCTGGAGGTACGTGAAAAACAACCATACACTGATGTTTCTTTCCCTCTCTGCCTCTCTCCTTTCCCCTCTCTCTAAAAATAATAAATAAAATCTTTATTAAAATTTTTTCAATAATAAAAAATAAAAATTTTAAGTCTAAAGTCATTTTGTCTTATATTAATTTCACCACACTATTTACCTATTTTTTGTTTTAGTCTTTTGTATTCTTTTTTCTATCCCATGTTAAATTTAATATGGCCTAAGTTTTGAAACTTCATCAGACCATGTTTATATTTTAATGGATAACTTTAATAACCCTTTAACATTTTGTGTGTATGTGATTAATATGCTAAATTTATTTGTTAAATTACCAAATTTTCTCTTTCCCTCTCTTTTGTTGAATGGATCACATGTTCATGCCACCTGATTTTTTTTCTGTAGTGGATTTGGCAATTGACACAACTAATTGGTATATATTAGTCACAAAATATTAACTTATGTTTAAGTTATTTCTATCAGTTTTTGCTTAAATATAATATATAAATTTATTATTTATTATATTTATATGCCTTAAACACTCACACACTATGTATTAATATATATATTCATTTCATTGAATTTATGTATTTCCTGTGAAAAAATAAGAACCTTAGAACATTACAACTTGATTATCTCCCCAAAGCTCTTACTCCTGTCAATCTATCAATTTCCTATGTGAAAATCATCAGAGATTTTAATTCCAGAAATTTGATTACTATTTGTTATTTTATATTATTCTTCAACAAAAACGTAAAGTTCACTAACATTATTGGTTTCTTTGTTCACTACTTTTTCTAGTAGCTCACTGCTTCCCACATCTTGTGCTCTTTTTCCTGTGTTAGACTCAAGACTATTTTTTTAAAGACAACAACTGTGGGTGGTAAACTTTCTGATGCATTGCACATATGGAAATGTCATTATTTTGCCCTCCAATTTGAGTATTAGTTTGGTTGAGTATACTATTTTAGGTTTAAATTGATTTCTTTTTTGTGTGTGAATATATTAAAGATATAGCTTTATTTTCATAGGACTTGTTGGATATTCTCTGTAGGGAATCTGTTTTTTCCACTCTAACACCTTGGAGGCTTTTTCCTTTTATATTTGGAAAATTCTGAAACCTCAGCAGAGTGGTGTAAGTTTATGTCTATCTTGATTCATCTTGCTTGGTACTGCATATGCTCTTTCAGCTGTGCCTTTAGAGTCCAAATTTTCTTCTATAATTTATATAAGTTCTTTGTCATTTCTCCCACTCCAGTCTTTTTGTGCCCTCTGGAAGTCTTATTAAATAGATGTGGGAAATTTGTTTTCCTTGTCTATTAAATTTTCTCTCATTCTTTCCACGTTTTTGCTCTTTGGTGCTGTGACCTGAGAGATGTCCTTGGCTCCATCTTTAGCTCATGGCTTCACTAGCTAGCTGTACCTGTTCACTGCTCACTTCACTGCTAGAGTTCTTTCTGTGGTTTGTTTCTTTTTAACACTTCAACTCTCTTACTATCATTTCCACAAAATCTATTTTTTTGTATAGATACAGAATTTTCAAAGAGCTAAGGATCATTTAAAATGTTATTTTTATTGCATTGTCTCTTTTGTTGTTATTTTTAATAATTATTTGCTAGCATAGTGTCTTTATCTGGTTTTCCTCATATTATCAGTAATTTTTTTGTTTGTTTTCTGAAAATGTTGTACTTAAATATTCCTGCATACATGAGTATGGTTTCTAGTTATATTTATCATAAATTCATTGGTGGTTTTGGGAAAAAGGTTAAAATATGTAGACTACCTATGGACCTCTTCTTCTTTTCAAAGTCTACTACAGACTTATTTTTTAAATAGAAATATATTTAATTTAATTTAATTTTAGACAGGAGAGCAGCTGGACATATATGTTCCATCCTCATATTTATCTAACTCTCTTTTAGTAGTTTGAAATTGTTAATATAAAGATTATTATGTTCTTCTCTCTTACTGTATTCATAGATAGATATAGGTATATATATATATATATATATATATATATATATATATATATATTCATGGTACCATAATCATAAGAAAAGGTAGAGATATGTGTTTATTCTTCCGTATTGATCTAACCTTTTCCTAGTGTTTCAAAACTTAAAATGACGATTCAAAACTTAAAATGATGATTCGCAACTTAACTACTCTGGATCACAGCTCTTAAAAGTGTATATTGAATCATAATTTTTTTTGTATTTCGTATTCACTTCGATATCAGATAAATCAGAACTCTTGTGCACTGCTGTAGAAATGTAAAATGGTGTAGCCACTGTGAAAACACTATAGTTGTTCCTCATAAATTAAAAATATAATTACTATATGATCCAGCCATTTTTCCTATGGATGTGTACCCAAAGGAACTGAAAGCAAAGACTCAAAAAGATAATTGCACATTCATGTTCATACTAGCATAATTCACAATAGCTAAAATGTAGTGCAATCCAAGTACAATATTTACCAACAGATAAATAGATAAATAAAATGTGATACATACATACAATGGAGTACTATTTAGCCTTAAAAAGAAATTCTGGCCCTGGCTCGTAGCACAGTGGATAAGGTGCCGGCTTGTGAACCCAAAGGTCGCTGGTTCGATTCCCCAGCCAGGGCACATAAGCAGGTTGCAAACCAGGTCTCCAGCCAGGTCCATAGCTGGAGGCAGGTGAAAGGCAACCATACATTGATTCTTCTCTCCCTCTCTGCCTCTTTCCCTTCCCCTCTCTCTGGAAATAATAAACAAAATCTTAAAGAAAAAAAAAGAAAAAATTCTGACATATGCTACAACATGGTTAAATCTTGAGGACAAGCATGATACTAAGTGAAATAAGCTAGTCACAAAAAGGCAATTACTACATGTTTCTACTTACATGAGGTACCTAGAGAGTAGTCAAAATCATAGATACATAAAGTAGAAGGATATTTGCCAGGGGCTGAAAAGAGGAGAAAATGAGGATTTGCTGTTTAATAGATATAGATTTTCAGCTGGGGAAAACAAAAGAGATGGATGGTGGTTATAGCCAAACAACGTGAATGCATTTAATATCACAGAACTGTATACTTAAAAATGATACAAGAAACAGACTGACAGTGATGAGAGGGGTGGAAAGGGAGAAAGAGAAAGGAAAGGAGAAGAGTTTAGTCAAGGAACTAGTATGAATGACCCATGGACATGGACAATGAGGTGGAGATTGACTAAGGGAGAGGCGCAGGGGAGAGCAATGGGAAAAAAATGGGACAACTATAATACAACAGTAAATTAATTTTATAAAAGAAACTGATAAAATTTATGTTATCTATATTTTTACCACACATACATTAAAAAAAAAAACAAAAAAACTCAGAAAAGTTAAAAAGTATTCCTAAGTTCTGCTGTTGGCAAATGGTAAAGTGGGAATTCCAATTCAGGTCCATCTCCAATTGATTCAATCAGCAATTTTTTTTTTTAAATTTTATTGTTGTTTTATTACATCCATCCCCTTTTTACTCCCCTCTGTCCCCCTCCCCACCCACCCATTCCCCCCAAAGTCAATCCCACCTGTTGTCCATGTCCATGGTTCCTTTATACTAGGTTCTTGTCTAAGCTGCTCCCCTTCTTTGCCTCTGCCTCCCCTCTCCCCCTAACCCTGTTCCCCCTGACCACTGAAAGCCTATTCCTTGTATTCATATACTTGGTTCTGTTTTGCTTGTTGTTAGTTTTGCTCATTATTGTCCCGTAATGGGTGAGATCATATGATATTTGTCCTTCACTGACTGGCTTATTTCACTAAGCATAATACTCTCCAGTTCCATCCATGTTGTTGCAAAGGGTACAAGTTCCCTTCTTTCTGCTATATAGAAATTTGGTACATTGTGTAAATGTACCAAAGTTTTTTGACCCGATCATCCACTGATGGGCACTTAGGCTGTTTCCAGCACTTGGTTATTGTAAATAGTGCCACTATGAACATAGGTGTGCATAGGTTCTTATGAATTGGTGTTTCAGGATTCTTTGGGTATAGTCCAAGTAGTGGAATTGTTGGATCAAAAGGCAGTTCCATTTTTAGTTTTTTAAGGAAACCCCATACTGTTTTCCACAGTGGCTGCACCAGCCCACATTCCCACCAACAGTGTATGAGGGTTCCCTTTGCCCCGCATCCTCGCCAACACTTGTTGTTTGTTGATTTGCTCAATCAGCACATTTTATAGGGTTCCTACAATATGTCAGGTAGCTAGTGTGAGGCTACCTACCGATGAACAAAAGAAAGAATCCTACCCATTTGGAACTTATATATTAAAGTTGTAGGATAGAGACAATAAATAAAAATAATTAAAGTATAAATTTTATGGTATGTGAGAAGGTGATAAGTGCTAGTGATAAAAGGAAAACTGGAACAATGTAAGAGAAATTGGGGCTGCCAGTATAACTGGCTTCTAAATTCAGGCTTTATCCACAAACCAATATAGTTTGTCAAAATATAATATTTCAAAAAAATATGAAATTTTCTTTATTTTGGATGTGTTTTTGTTTTATCTGTTTTCCTTTTTTCTGCAAGTACTTTATTAAGAAAGTAAAAATAAGGCACGTTTTAGTTCTCTAAGAATCAGAATTGAGCTCTTTAGAAAAGTATATTGAAGTAATACTTGTCCTTCTTACAAACCTAGGAAATAAAAACCATGTGGACCTTGGAGAAGACTCATGCACCTTAAATGAGAAAAATGCTCCAAATCAATACAAGAATTCTCAAACTTCCAAATATTGTTGTAACATATGATTTATTTTTCACTAAATATGAAGAGGATTTTGGAACATCCATAATTGCTCTAAGTGCACACAAAGGCCTTAAACGTTGTCATAACAGAAAGGAGGGACAGAAGAACCAACTTCTTCCTACCCCAGAGCCAATGGAAGCACAGTAGCTATAACCTCATATAATCACTTTGGTGTGGAGTGAAGAATTACCAATGAAGGTCCTTACAACCAGCCATTTGATACAGATTTCCTGAAGTTTTCTTGACTTTAGCATATTTTCTTTTTCTGGTAAAATAATTATTTTCCTTTCATGTTCATAAATATTTGAGTTCAATAAGTGGTGAAAACTTGAAGACCAAACAGAGTAGCTACAAATGCATAACTTACAGCCTAAAATATGTATCAACCATTGGTGTAACAGGGCTGAATTTACTCATCACATGAAAATGTTCAAGTCAAATATGAATTATGTCACTCATTGGTGTGTAAGAGTAGATAAATGATAGGCAGATGACAGAGAGATAGATAGATAGATCTGTATATCTATATATACTGAGGCACTGCCTTGTCCTACACTGAAACCAAATAGGGCTACCCTAAAAGGATATAACTGCTGATTTGCAAAACTGAAAACTCAATTCATGATGCAGTTTTTTAAAAAATTAATGCAATATATTTATATATTGTAATTATAGCATATTGAAATTATATATATAGTTGTTTGAATCCCCCTTTATATTGTGAGTTATTAGAAGATAGAGTCTAAAAGATGGAAGTCTTGGTCAACTACTGTCCTCAGTGTTTAATGCAATACATGGTACATAGCTCAGGTGGAGCATTATAGTTGGTATCTTGTGGAGAATTCACTGTTGAATATCTGAGTGGTTAATGTTTGTAATTTGATAGAGGCAACTCCTGACAGCATAGGAGGCTTAGAGATGCTTGGTACCAGCCAGAAAGATAAAGATTCAGGGCATGGCTTTAATCTCTGCACGTGTGCTGGTACATTACTTTATATCCATATTGGGTTTGTTCTAGAAAATCCTTAGTCATGTAGGCCATGAATCAGAAACCAGTATCAGATAAAGGAAAGTTCAAACTTAAAGGCCTACGTATTGTGATGCCACAGATAAGCCAGGGAAGGAAGGAGAGAATGAATTGAAACAGAATGAAGCAAAAATAGTGGGGCTGGAAGAATAAGACTCTATGTTAAAGTAGAAAACTGACTCAAAAAAGAACAATGCAAGCCAAAAACATGAGAGAGAATGTATGTCAATAGGAAATTTTAAAATTTCAGTACTGACTATACGAAGTGTTCTGGGAGGGGGTCCTAATATTATAAGATATCATATGATTTCCAATTTATTTACAGTGAAACACAATGGAAAGCTTTAGTACTGTAGCTGATTAGGCTTTATATAATCAAAATAAAGCCAAGCAAAGACATCAACTTGGATATCTTGGCTCCCCATGCCCAATGTATGAAAGTCCTCCATGGAGAGCGGCTGAGGCGCTCTTCTCACCTCTGTTCAGATTCTCTTGCCCTCATAGGTTTCCCTTCTTTTCCAGATTATTTGGTTAACCCTTCACAAGGTGGATTCAATCTGTCTGGGTTGAATCTGAGGTTCACCTCAGTACAAGGCTTTCTGCATTTTTATTCTCCCTTCAATCCCTGTATCCTGTGGAAAGGGACACCTCTCATCACCATCTACTCTAATCTCCCAGGACAGAGGAGCCCCAGTAGAGCACTTGAGATCTTCAAAATTCTAGTTATTTGGGAAACCAACATCTTAAAATTTTTTTTTTAAATTACATATACATGTTCATGCACAATTTAGTTCATGGGATAAAAAAATAACTTCAATAAACTGTTGTTCGGACACAATGAGTTTGGTATGAGAAGGTAAGACTGCTCTGTAGGCAGAGCAATTCAATGGTTTAGAGTTCAGGGGGAGGTTTAAGCAGAAGAAACTGATTTAGGAACTATCATCCTCCAATTTCTCCTCTCTGCTATTCTTCTTGCATGCTTTTTAAAAAAGATTTTATTCATTATTTTTAGAGAGCAGGGCAAGGAGTGAGGAAGAAAGGGAGAGAAGCATCAATGTATGATTGCCTTTCACCTGCCTCCATCTAAGAACCTGGCTGGAGACCTGACATGCAATCTGGTTATGTGCCCTGACTGGGAATTGAACCAGCAACCCTTGGGTTCACAGGCTGGTGCCAATCCACTTAACCATATTTTTTGCTCCATAAGACGCACCTTTTTCCCCCCAAAAGTTGGAGGGGGTAATGTCTGTGCATCTTATGGAGCAAATATTGTGTCACAGACCATGATGTGTATTATGTGACCTGTCAGCTGTGGTGACAGCTGTTAGAAGAGGAAGCAGTGGGTCCATGTAAAACCCCTGGGGATGCTTAAATGTCTCACTTTATTTTTGAATCTTGGGGTGTCTGGTCAGTTGCCATCCACCTTTTTAGGGACCTAAAAGAGTGCAGAGCCACCTGACACTCCCAGGTACAACCACTGACCTGTTGAATCAGCTGAGGATAAAGGATGTGAGGCACAGTGCCAATTGCCAATTGTCTTTGACACTGGGTGGGGTCTGTGTCAGTAGAATCACCTCCAATCACCAATCATTGTGTCTTAAATGTGGTTCAAATATCAAGGGCTTCTGAGAAAACCTGTCTTACTTGTGCCTGACCAGTTTAGAGCACATATTAGCAAAACTACAAAAAAAAGAGCTTTAAATAAGTGAAGATTCATCTAGCTGTAATTCTTGGGATTCTTACCAGCCAGTTACAACCTTTTGATGTTTCCATCAACAAACCATTTAAAATCTTTATGCGAGAAGAGTGGAAGAAATGGATGGCTGTTGGTAATCATGATCTGACACCTTCCGGAAGAATGAAGAGGCCCACTATCATTCAAGTTTGTGAATGGGAGAAAACATCATGGCACTCCGTGAAGGAAGAAACCGTTGTACAGTCATTCAAAAAATGTGTCATTAGCAATGCCTTAGATGGAACTGAAGATAGTATCATATATGAAGATAGCGAAGAAAGTGGTATCAGTGATTGTGAACAACTGAGTTTCAAAATTCTGACACTAGCAATGGTGAGTTCTGGGGTTCCCAGAAAACTAGAAAAGTACTTGAATCTTAACATCTCTCCCCATTTGTTAACGACAGTGATGATGGTTCTTAATACCGCCATTGACTGCTATTCACTTTACATGGCTGAAATATTATTCTGTTATATTTTATTAAATACTTTAGTACACCATTTGGTTCAGAATATTTTTTTTCTTATTTTCCTCC
The DNA here is from genome assembly GCA_004026585.1 of Noctilio leporinus. Lineage (NCBI taxonomy): Eukaryota > Metazoa > Chordata > Mammalia > Chiroptera > Noctilionidae > Noctilio > Noctilio leporinus. The sequence goes on along the minus strand of PVIW01001070.1, from coordinate 80,486 downwards.
TCTAAACTTAAGTGCATCAGGTGAGTCTTATAGTGTGAAAAATATGGTACATGCTTTTAGTAACCTTTATAATACATAGATATAATCAGGTCATTGCCTATGTACAAAAACTTCAATGAATTTCTACACAAAAATAAGGTTTAAATACTTCAGTATAAACATTCAAATACCAAAGTTTGGCTTTTTCTAGTTTCATCTAATTTCCTCACCATGGGCATGGTGTCTCCCCATGTGCTCATTTTCCTGCAAACATGCTTGGAAATAGCTCACCTTCAGACTTTTGTCTAGATTGCATTTTCCTCCAAATAGCCAATCTCTCCATTGAGAGTCTTGTAAAATTTGTTCCTCTAATATTTCCTCTATAATTACAATAATTAAGATTTCCTTGAAATAAAGATGATTAAATCTTTGTTTGCCATGAAGGTGTTTACACAGCAAATTGTTCTTCCATTTTATTAACATGTTTATTTATGAACTTATTCCTAAACATTTTTATTCATAAGAAATCAGAATAACATTTAAAATAGATTCTGAATTATTTGGGGGCTTTCAGATATTCAGAAGGGAAGGCCCTGGCTGGTAGCACAGTGGTTAAGGTGCCGGCCTGTGAACCCAAAGGTGGCAGGTTCAATTCCCCAGCCAGGGCACATAACCAGGTTGCAAGCCAGGTCTCCAGCCAGGTCCATAGCTGGAGGCAGGTGAAAGGCAACCATACATTGATGTCTCTCTCCCTCTCTGCCTCTCTCCCTTCCCCTCTTTCTAAAAAATAATGAAATAAAATCTTTAAATATATATAATATATATATATATATATATATATATATATATATATATATATATATATAAAATATTCAGAAGGGCAATTATCTCTCCTGTAAGAAGTCTTATTCCAGAGAAATAATAAATGTCCAGGAAGAAGAGAAATAGAGAAGACCTCGGGAAGAATACAGTTCCTTAGTTCTGTGCTCGATTGCACCCACTAGCCTGAGGGAAAGTAAGTACAGTTCATGTTTATAAAGCAATTAAATAGCTAATGAACTAATGATTCAACAGATGGCTCCAGGAACCTGAGCTATCTTGAGATTGATGGGGAGGAGGAGAACAGCTATGACCTTTTTTGTGAGCTGTGAAGGAAAAAATGTAATTTTGTAAAATTCAAAAACCCAAAATCAAACCTAGCATATTTAGAATGGGATTTTGAGAGAATTAACTATATAGAGAGAATAACCAGTATATCAGTTCAGCCAAAGCACTATGGAGATAGGTCAATAGATTTAGGCAGAGATTAAAACTTTGGTGAATGGTAGTTTTGATCACTGGATTTTACCTAATATTACATAGTATTATAAGTCTTTCCTCACTTGATTTAAATTACATATAAATACCATTTTAATAACTATAAATTATATCAAATTGATTTGTAATGATTATTTAAAGATAACAGGTATTGGGTATTTAAGTGCTTTTTTACTTTTCACTATTACAAATATCTCAATAGTAAACATCTTTGTAAATCTTTTTGCTTGTAATAGTCTATCTCTATTGTTTTCTAGAAGAGGCATTTCTGAGGTAAGCCTAGAGACATGTTAGGCTCATAGAAGCCAGACATAATCATGGCCCTATTCCAAGTTCTCATCCTTTCTTAGATTAGAAAAAATGTTGGGTTGCTATAACAGCCTACTAATTAATCTTACTGCTTCCAGTCTTGCACCCTTCCAGTCCATTCCCTAGTTTAAGCCAAAGTAAACTTTCCAAAATATAAATCTGACTCTGTCCTCCCTACCGAACCTTAGACTATGGCTCCTTGATGTGTTCTGTATAAATTCAAGAACATTTTAAGAATTTTAATACATATTACCAAGTTGCTTGCAGAAAGAATGCAGCACTTCATACATTTCCATGAGCAGTATACAAAGTATGGACCTTACCATGCTTGCACCAACATATGGTATTCTCATTTGTCACACATATTGTAATGATCTATTATTGTCTGTCTGTACCATTAATTTATTGATTACGTACAATCAGGAATGCTGTCATTCATCATTGGATTGTAATGCTCAATGCAATGTTAGTGAGCAAGGAATGAATGAATTTCACCTAAAACACTTCATCTGTATGTAAAATTTAAGATAATTGTATCCTCTGGATCTTTGCACACATACAGATTTCTAAGCCCCACCAATGGGTAAACAAGGCTGTTTTAATTTTTTAAGTGTTTCTAGTGATTCTGATGGTCTATCAAACTTGAGATTGCAACATAATGCATGCTAGAGAAACAGAAAATAACATTTATTAAATATGTACTGTGATAATGTCTCTGCTAATACAGAAAGGTCTAGTCATACTTTCACTACCCCAAATAATTTCCATTTTACTGAAGCATATAAACGATTTAGTCTCAGATTCTCACCAAAAAAAAAAACAATAATTAACAGATTTATCGATTCTTATCTGTTTTGGAGAGTTTTGTCAGCAGTGCTGTGAACATAATATAGGCTCTGAAAAGCACTTGAACCTTCCCCTTGATTTGACTTGAGCTTTAATGGGCCTTGAGTTTTCCAGCTCCTATATATATTGATAAGCTTCGTAGAAAAAAGATCCAATGTGTTCTGTTGTGCTTCAAATATAAAGCACCCTTTAAAGAACTTCTCTTTTTATGGGAAAATCCAATTAAAGTGTCTTGTGATGACCAAACATCATTATTTACAGAAGGGTATATTGCTTCAAAGACAGGGTCCTTGACCTGAGAAGCCTAAGGGGTAAGATAGGGATAAACAAATGTAAGATGACAGTAAAACAGAGTCAGTCTTAAGGCTCTAGAGGGATCAGCCTGGAGTCACATTCTAACCTCCACTGCCTCACAAAATAAACTGACTTCTAGAAAACCTTAGTAGCTTTGAGACCTAAGAAAAACGTAGAACTTGAAGGTTTAGTTTCAGGTTCTTCACAGGGAAAGTTGAAAATAAAATCATCAATTCAAACTGTGGCTTGTGTCACCTTTAGTTAATATTATCTGATGAGGTTTATTTACCACAATCTAGACCAGGTTGAAGGCTAATTTGATTTTAAAGATTTTTTGGGTAGAAGTTTTCATCATGCCAGGACTTTTTCTTGGGTCCACTTAACATTCAATGCTTTTGATGCTGTTGTTGGGTTAAGAAATTTCATTTTTTAATTTTAATTTTTACTAATGTAGTTCAGTAGAACACAGTAAATGAATATGATGGAAGTTAATCAAAAGCTTATCAGTCTCAACTTCATTTGCAATTAGTTTCTTTGAATTTTGTGGCTTTGGCTCGGTAACATTAGTTTAAGAAGGAATATGTCAAATCTCTGCTATTTGGTCATTCATGGTTTAACATGTATTTTTTTTTTCTTCCAGGCTTTCATTTCAGAAAATAAATTCTGGATTATATTCTCAAAGGAATTAGAACCATGTTCATGGACCTTTTGCTTAAAACCCTCTAAGCTTCCCCCCACCTCTGGCCTCCCGTTTGTGTTTCTTTATAAAGGTTTAACTCTGGTAGCCCTGGAATCTGATGACCTCTTTCTTTCCTTTGACTAGGTAAGGTAGCACAGCTGCTGGTAAGTTTTCCCACAGACGCTGCCAATGGTGGTGGTTAGGGAGGGGTGTCCCTCTGTGGACAAAGAGGTAATGCGATCTTCACACGAATCAGACCTGGACCCTGTCAGAGTTGAGACTGTGTGCTGTATTAAGTTACGCTTTTGTTTTCTGTTCTGTTCCTTGAACTACTGTTCACAGAGACCACCCAACCTACAACACTTCCTTGAATCCATGGGGAACCCACCTATAACTGTCCTCATGCCATTCAGCCAGCAGGCGGTCAGGACCTGGCTTCTTCAGAACCTACTACTGGTGGTGCTTCTGGCAGAACGATTTCACATTTGTGGTGAAATCTCATCCCATAAGGAAAGTTAATAATCTTTAGTGAGAAGGGACTTGTGCTATGAAGCTGCAGAGCAAAGAATTCAGAAGTGGTCAGGCAAAGTTTAGACATGAGTAGTTTGGTGTGTTGCTTGTACCTAGCCTTTCCTAACCATGAGCCATATTTTGTGCCTGGTTTGAGACTTCTTGTGCTCTATCCTCTTCCTCTAACTCATTGACTTTCAAATCTAGTGTCTTATCAGACTCAGATGCCTGGTCCTCATCCCCCTGGAGATTCTGGTTCCTGAGCCTGGCACTACATTTTTAAGAGGCATCTCAGGTGCTCATGACTCCCTTGGTCTAAGGACTACACTTTGAGAAAAACATTGGTAACAAACGCTATCACAATCCTATTTCCATCTATCAGGGGAACATATACTTCATAGATTATTCATACCGTACTGGGAATTAGTTTAATGTGTAAAGATATCCTCAAAATTAAAATTTTATTGGTAGATAGATATAGAGAAAAATACCTATTCCAATATACATGTAAACACAGTAGTATAGACTGTAAATGTGGGAATAAATTTAATAAAAAGAGCAGTTACTATTAGCAGCTGCATTAATGTCTTCATTTTTAGGAAAGCTGTTTTTTAAACAGAAAATTTTAAGTGATGAGGGAACCAGTGATTTTTGAAAAACAATTCCAGCAGATGATAGAAACTGGCTTTTTGCGTAGCTTCAGTTATAAAAACAGAATGTATTAAGCACATGCTATGTAAAAGACATTCATTTTGTTCTGAAGCCACTTTATGTCTCCTGGGGCCAGAAATGAAGTCCTCAGCATTCTTCAATTTCTCCAAAGCAATATAACATGATCAGTATATTTGAAAAGAAATAAATTCAATTAGACTCAAAGAAAACACTGAGGCTCTTTAAAAAGTCCATTCACTCTTACAAAATCTAATGAGGAGTTTAAAGATATTTTAAGGTGGCTCAATTTATTAAAACAACTAAGGCTGTTGCTGCTATGGCTACTCAATATTTGTTTATTTGTTTGTTTGTTTGTTTTTGGTACTGAAATGTAGAAATGTACAATTGTAATTTTTTCTTAGATCAAAATAGAGGAGTGGAAAGATGCAAAGGCTGTAAGGTAATGAAGATTCTAATCTCAAGGTTGGGATTCACTAGCTGTATGACTTTTAATTTTTCTGTGCTCTAAAAAAGAAGTCAATGCTTATTCTTTATATAGCAGTGTAAAATATGTACATATAAAATAAATGCATATATGTTTTTCCTTCTGAAAATCTACAAGGTCAGTTATGTGCTAGAATTAAGGTTTTTAAATGGAGCTTTGTTTTTGGTTTTCTTGGGTACATTTCTCTCCTACCCTCTGTTCTCACCCTTGGCAATGCAAGAAGAGGGTTCATAATCCTATGCCAAATTCATATAAGCTTATTTGGTTTCTATAAATACTATATTAAAGTTAAGATGCATAAGTACATTACCTCAATGATGACTAATAGGTGGCTATAGTAATTGCTAGTGATTTATCAATAGCAATTAATGATAATTGTTGAGTTTTAATCAAAGAATAAGGAAGTAAATTAAATTTAAAAAAATATTATTTTGTCTGCATAGCATATTTTGTTGGGATATCTCTCTACAGAGAGTGTTTTAGGTTCTTGGACCTGGGATTTCTACTGAAGATGAAAAGATCTATGTTATTAGCAATGGCCATTTCCAGTTGGTCCAGGTTATTTTAAACTAAGATATAGACTTGGTCACTTTTAAAAAATATTAAACACACACTGTGTGTAAGACACTGTATGACTCTTGTCAGGGAGGCAAAATATTTAAATAATGTTACAATTAAAAAGTATCTTGAGAGAAACAGCAATAAGGAGACATGGGAGTTTAAGAGAGGAGTCTCAGAAGCTTGGGGGGATCAGTGTTGATTCCGAGATGCTTGAACTGATTTGTAAAGGAAAGAGGTTCAACACATGTGGAAGAGAAAAATGGCATGCCAGGTAGGAAAACATGTTAGAAGCAAATGTATAAAAGAATAAAGGAGAGATAATGAATGCATAAGAATAAACAAGCTCTTAAACCACTTTTACTCAAATTTCAAAGAGAGGAAATAACATCTATTTTTAAATTTACTGGTCACTCACCGCTATGATCTGAATGTTTGTGCCTGCCTCGCCCCGCTACAGTGTTCGTATATTGAAATCCTAACCTCCAATGTGGTAGTATTAGGAGGCAGGGATTTGGGGAGGTAGTTAGGTTGTGAGAGTAAAGATCTTATGGAAGAGATTACTTTCCCTATAAAAGGGACCCCCACAGAGAGTCATGAGACAACTCAACAAAAAGACACTGAACCAGGAAGCTTTCACCAGACACCCAATCTACCAGTGCTTGATCTTGGACTTCTCAGCCTCCAGACACGTGAGAAATAAATGTTGTTTATAAACCACCCAGTTTATAGTATTCTGTTAGAGCAGCACAAATAGACTACAACAATCACATTTATAATGTGACTTTTTCAGTTAATTAAAAGTCAAGAGAAAAAATACTGACTCTTCTTTAGAACAAACATAATTTAGTCATAAATACTTGTGCTATTTAAGAAAACAATCACTCAGCTTTTAGAGACACAGTAATAGAACACACACTGAAGTAGTTGAACCTGCCTCCTTTCCTGGCTCTAACCTTACTGTGTGAATTTGGGGAGGTTGTTTAATTTTGCTGAGTCTCATTTTTCTGGGATATGCAGTTAATAAGGGGAACTGAGCTAAACAATTTCTAAGATCCATCCCAGCAATAAATATTTACAAAATCTTACTTCCAGAATTTATACATTCTAACGCTTAGTTTCTTTTTTCTCCACAGCACCCACAAATTCCAGTCTCTTAACTTCTCTCCCCCCAAGACCCACCTGTTTCCCCCCTGCTTGCTAGAATTTGAAATAATAAGAAACTAAATTAGGTAGGATAGATGTTACCTGCAAGATATCCTAAGTTTATGAAAGAAAGACATGAAACTGAATAATTATCACTTTATGTGCTTTGTGCATGTATTCTATTTAAGTGATGAGAGAGCTTAGGTGATGTGAAGGTGGGCATATTTGGAGAGGAACCTCTTTGCAATGCAGGAGGGGAGGTTGAGAGCACCGCTTTGTTCCCTAAGGGAAGCCTAAAGGCCCAGGAGCCTTGAGTAAATTCACATTTCAGACTACAGGTAATGTGAAAGAACTAGGAATAAGAACATGTATAAATATATTAATAAATAGCAAACATATAATAAAGCTTATCATGTACCATGCATTTTACCAGATTTATTCTCATTTAATTCAAAATGATTACATGAGGTAGACATGATTATCTGTCCCCATTTTACACTAATGGAGAAACTGAGACCTGGAAAGCCTCATATAAATCACCTAAGATTAAACATTGGCAGAGCCAAGATGCAAACTAACTAGATTTACTCTCTTTATTGCTTTACCGTACTCTCCTGTATCATTTAATTTAATAGCAAAGAGGGACCACAAAGCACATTTGCTTGTAACTAAATACAAGCTTTTTTGCTTCATTATAGGTCTCATAATATACTTTTCTTGCACTGTGAAAAGAAGAAAATAAGGTACTTGAAATGTTTCACTTCAGTCCAAGAAATAACCTTAATGACTGAAGCAACGTATTGTATTATCAGGACACATTCCTTGAGCTTTTCCTTTGCTTTCTAATTTTGTGCACGATGGCATCATTCCACCGCACAGCTAGCCCCCACCATTAAAGATCCCTAGAGGTAGCAGAATTAGTTATGGCTTCTAAACAAACCCCATGTTTATAGAGTGAAATGGCCCCATCTGAGAGCCTTTTTCTCTTGCCTAAACCTATTATATAAGTGCCATGTTTTCTTTCAATAGTTGAACAAATACTGTCTTTTATTAGTTGCAGGGGGAAAAGTGTACAAAATCATTTACACTAATTTACCTTGCACTGTGTGAAAGTTTGATATGATATGATGCCTTGGAATCCTTGATATCATTTCTTCCTTTTGAACACATGTGGTGGAGCAACAAGACGGTATTATTTCCTTGCTGGAATTGCATAAAGTCTAGCCAGCCAGGGCAATTTCCCAGTGCCTGACCGAAACACCTTGGCTGCTGCTCCTATACATGTGGGAGATGTTTTTGGATGAGGATAATGGCTTGAGTCAATGATTGCTGAATACCCTGCATTTGGCATTCTACTTTCCATGTAAATAGTGGGGAGAACAGAACAGGCCTTCATGGTTATTCCTTTACATACTGAGGGGTTTTGGTGAGTAAACATCCACCTTATAGTTGACTCCATTGGTTTTTTTTTTTTTTCTTTAAGTTAATATCTTTTATCTTAGTTAGAAGTTCTAGTTGATATTGAGATTATTTTTATATTTGTTGATCAAATATCAAGTTGATTTTTTTCTAAAGTGCTCTGATGTGTGAATACAGAAGCATCATTTTAGCACACAGAATATTTCTCTGAGATTACTTCCAGTATTTCATTTAGCTTTATTTTCATAACTATATAGAAGGTCTTCAGGGTATGTTTCCAGTTCTTTAGGCTCATTCATTTATTACTGGTGAGTACTGAAGCAGTGCTGAGTGTAAAACAAACACTGAACTTCTTAACGAATTTACTTGGCTATTGGCTGACTCCATGGAAGTAAAAATAGGTATTTTGAATGGGCTACTCACTCAGTTTGTAAGAGCATAATGTTGTTGTCTCTTTGGGATGGGGAATGTGTGTCTCCAGATGGACCTATTTCATTTATGATGTTGGCTATTGTATTCAACCAACCTCCTCACAAAAGTGTGAGTCTACTTGTAAGAAACTAATTTCGATAGTAACAAACCTCTTTTTTTCTTTCTTCAAAAGATATTATTGACTCCCTTTATGGGCCAGCCATAGTGTTACAGGGAGGAAATACAACAGCAAAGGAGATGACTCCTTAACTCTGTTCACATTTTAGTAGAGGAGACAGACAAGCAGCATACTAATCAGGTCTATACATAATATCATAGGAACATATAACCCAGGTCCATTGACTGGAGGTGGCAGGTGGAGTTAACCAAATAAAAGGAAATGAGTGCTTTCTGTGGAAGGAATAGCACAGCACTTGCAAAGACCTAGAGATGAGGGAAGAAATTCTGATTAGGAGAGCTGACATAATGTTAGCACTTATCACACAAACAATTCAATGGTCAAGGAAATTGAGATTCATAAGCATTAAGTAAACTGCCCAAAATTATGCAGCTAGTGAGAGATGAATCACACCTAGATCTGTCTAACACCAATGCACTTTCCACCATACTTTTCTATCTCCTAAAGTACATCCTGGTTTAGTTCAATCAAACTTTTAATACAAAGTGAATCACCATATGACTTTTTAATGGAGAGCAAACTCTTGGGAAGATCTTTTAACAGAAAAGATACCAAAGGGAGAACTATTATGAAGACATGTTCCTGGACCTGGCTTTCAATATATCCTGAAGCTTAGTGAGGAAAACACAGTTCCTGGAAACTTTGTGAAGAAAAATAAAAAATAAAGGGTTAGGTCTGAACAAGAAGAAAGGAAATCTCAACCTTACCCCATGTTTTGCATTTAATTCACTAATGCATCTTAAATACACTTAGATTTGCTGTTCCAAACATCTGAAAAGTGAAAGTAGGCAGTTAACATGCAACATTATGTAAACAATGCCGAGTAATTTTTTTCACTGGATTGTCAAAAACTATCTTCTGTATTCTGTATTTTATCCATATAGCCCTACAGCCTCATGGAGAATATAGCACTGGAGATCAGCTCTCATAGAACCTGGCATAGGAGAGTGGTTTTCACATTTTACCATGCATAAAAATCACCTAGAAATCTGACAAAACACAGATTTCTGGACTGTATTTCCAGGGATTCTTATTCAGTAGGTCTAAGGAGAGCTGACAATCTCCACGTCTAACAAGTTCTAGGGAGATGCTATTGCTGCTGGTGCATGGACCACATTTCTGAGTGGTACAGCTTTAGATAGTGAGGAGTGGATGAGGTAGCAGAATTAGAAAGTCCATTTGTCATTTGCTCCCTGAAAGCTGCTTCTTCGATTCCCTAACCTTTCCTCCTTTTGACTTATTCCACCTGAGTTTTATACATTCCAGTAAGAAATATTCTGAATTGTTCAAAGAAAAGGAAGGCATAACTTCAGGAGTTTTTAAGTCCTGTTTGGATGCTTATCATTATTAAGCTTATACGTCAAAGGTAGATTCAGTGCTGGCCAGTCAAAGCAGGAAAATTTGCAAAAATACTATCAAAAAGTCTGAGAATCTTCAAATTTGTGAAAGCCCCTGATCTGGAAAGTTTATATTTAAAAAGCTAACAAAAATAGAGTATTAAATTGATAACTATAGTGATCTCTAAAGAATTGCAGTGAGTGAATGAGCTGGGTATAGAAAATTGGTATGTTTTCTGATTCTCCCCAAAAAAGAGAGAGAAAGCTGTTTCTACCATTAAAAGCACAACAACAATGCCCATATCTTGAGATTATTCTTGAATAATAATATGTGATTATTTATTCATAACATTTTTGAGTACTGTAAGAAAAAAATTGGTAACCATTGAACCCATCATGGCTTCTCTAAAAACAGTGTGTCTTGTTTCCTTGTTGGAGTGGGTTTTATAATGAGATAAGGAAGTGTGATTTTTTTTAAAGTAAAAATAAATTTAAGCAAGGAGCTGGCATCTACTTTATTTATTTATTTATTTATTTGAAAATTTAATTTTATTGTTGTTGTATTACATCCATCCCCTTTTTACTCCCCTGCTTTTATATCTCCTTATGAACAAAATGAAGAAGCTGACCAGATGCAAGGACAATAAGAACTGAATGGTCAATGTAATAAATGATAAGATTTCTTTCCTTCTGGAGTAAGTGGTTATTAGAAAGACATATTTTTGTCTTTGGCTTCATTTTTCATTTTTAAGCAAGATGTGGATAAAATTGCATATGGTATGTTTATCAAATTTATGGACACTAAGTTAGGAAAAAGGTGTGATTATTCTGATAAATAATATTGGGGCAGAAAATTTGGAGGGAATGGCTGATTCTAATAAAATGAGCTTGAATAACAATTATACATGTAAAGGATGATAGAAATTTGGTATAGTAGCATATAGTATAAACATATTGAGTTATAGCCAAAAATTCTACTGGGCCAGAGATGGAATCAAACAAAAGGAAAAGCCAAAGCAAAACTTGGTTATATGTGTTAAAACCAATACTTTGTTCTGTTTTACTTTCATTATTCCCATTAAGAATATAATATTGAGTTTTCTTTTGGAAGCCATATTTTATAATGGCTTTAAACAAACTAAAACAAGCTCAGAGGGTAGTCATTTGGTGAGAAATGTAATTGGAAACTGTCATGTGAGGAAGTAATCTTATTGTATCCTTTCCTTTGTTATGTTTCTACCCTATCTAAGTCACCCATGTCGATAATTACATCCATAGGAGATGTAAAACAAAGATCATTCCAACCAAATACACACTGATAGGTTGTTTTGGGGAACTTCATTGGCTTTCTAACCCCATGAACCTTGCTTGGCTGAATATCAGCAATGACTTTTGTGTGATCCTTTAAAGTCAAACTTGAGTCACACTAAACAAACAGTTTTGTCTCCTTTCCCGTTATTGTCTGTATGCTTTCCACCCTCATTCTCCAAAACCAAGACACCTGCATAGGAGACAGCTTTCTCACTTTCTCTTCTCTTAAAGTGAAAAATAGAGAAAAAAATAGAACAATAGAGGAAGAAGGGTCCACTTTCACTATAAGTGGCATTTTAAAAGACTTGAGATATTTTAAATGATATCACTTAGGAAATATATTCTGAATAGTTCTGAGAATAAGATTTGTACCTGAGGTTGGAAGTAGTAGTGAAAGAGACTTTGGCTCACTGTTAAGAGAGAACTTGAAAGAAAGGACCCTTGGCTTGTATGTGCTTTCAGTGTTTGTCACAGTTCATGGAACATAGTAATTTCATGAAATACTTGTGAATGTGTTGAATGAATAAATACATAAATAACTCAGACAAGGGGCTAAGCTGTGTAAGTCACAGGAGATAGCTAAGTAAGTTATGCAATGTGACAGAGTAATTCATTCATTAGATGGGTCTAAATAATTGTTAAAATCCCTTCAACCTAAAGGATTTTTGAAAAGTAATTGCCCTGCCTTCTACAATACACACCTCTATCTTTCTGTTATTGGTTGTTGTTCTTCACCAAAGCTTCATTTGGACACAGTCTGCAGCCAATCATAAGTATTCCTAGAATTTATCATTTGAAACATCTACCTGTTTTTTTGCATTCTGGCGATGTGAGACATGTAAGGAAAGATTTCTGAATTACACAGTTCATAAGATATTTTATCAATATTTTCAGCCCAGATGCCTTTAGGTGACTAGATAGAACAAATATTGGGACATTTATTTTGCTACCTTACTATCCCTGGGAGAATATTGGCTTGCCTTCTACTAATTTTATTCCTCTAAGAAAATCTAGTGCAAAAAAGCAAACATTTTGCATTCCAACAAATCTGGATAAGAATTTCAGCTCTGCTACTCAACATCTACATGACCTCAGGCAAGTAACGTTACTTTTCTGAAACTTAGTTCCCTTGTCCATAAAATTGGACAATAGTATTTACTTTAAATTTTTATGGATATTAAATGAGGTACTGGGTCTTAAGTGTCTACTATAATTCATGGCAATAGTGTGCTCTAGAAATGGTGAAGGCAATGGTGTTGATGCTGATAAGGATGATTAAGTATTTGTTTGTTTCTTCTTCTCTGAAGTGTATCAAATTCCAAGTGGTATTATAAATGGGGAAAGAATCATCTCAAGGCATTGGCTATTTTTAGAATTTCTCATGAGGTTCGATTAAGTAGTTTTAACAAACTGAGAAATCTGTCATTTACTTAAAAAGTGCCAAGGCATTCAGACTATTGCCTTTCTTAAAAAGGCTGCATTCTTTTTAACTATATTGAAATCTTATACTAAGTAAGCTCATAGTAAAAGGATAACCCAAAGTCATGCTAAGGAAAACATAGTTTGGCCCAAATTCATTCAATTATAAATAAATTTGAGCCTTTCTTGATGAAGAGGAGTTAGATTTCTTTATCATCATGCTTTCTGAGGTAAAAACTATAAAATAAATTTACATAAAATATTTATATAAATCTTTGATACATTTATGCATTGTCCTTTGAAATGAAGCCTGCTTTTGTCTTCATTATTTATAAACATATTGTTCTAGAAAACGAGAATTGGGATGCTTTTTCTATCATTTGACACTGATTTGGTTCCTTTATTTGGTATACTATGATAGTTTTAAATGAAAGAAATAAAGAGAGCATTATATAGCAGTATTGCTTTTGTTGCCTACCTAAACGTAATGAGGATCTTCACACAATAAATCTGAGCATGAAGACCAGCATTGTCCATGAAGAACGGGGCTGGCTAAACTGTACTCTCATTGGGCTTATAAACCCAGGCACTCTGTGTACCAGTGGGCTGTCCATATATGTCATTGGTCAATAATACTGAGTTTACATAGAATAAATGAGCAGAACAATTAGCTCTTTTGACTCTGAGATAAATGCTGTCTAGAATAATTGTACAATTGGCACACAAAAAAATATCTTTTGAAGTGGGCTTTCTAACATTCAATGCTAAAAATGTAGTCAAGTGCTTAATAAGACTCCAATAGGAGCTGTAAAACTATGGTTATTTAAAAGTGCAAATCTGGTATATCTTTCAAGTATTAAAAACAGACAGTCTCCTTGGCAGCTGTCAGAAGAAATGTGTCTTAGCAAATTTCCTGACTGAAATAAAATATTCAGCATTTACTTAAAGATTTTGAAGCTCTGGCCCAAATTGTAATTAGCATATTTGTTACCGTCACTGAATGCTTTCTTTCCAGGAAACAGATGTTAAGAGCAAAGCTGAAAAGTGATAAAAATTTCATTCTTCATCAGTGTAGAAAACAGTTCAATTATACTTTTTCGTGTCTACTCTTGTCGTTCAAAGCACAAATTTTACCAGTATTTTGCTATTCATGCATAAAAATAGTCAACGGCTAATACTCTGCATACACATGCTTTCATATTGTTAAGATGGCAGGCAGCCATTGCTACACACATCTTGAATGTTCTACTATCATAATGCATTTGACTGCAGTAAACATAACTGAAGATTTAAACTGTTGATGGCAGTTAACATTCAGATAAAACTTGAAAATGACAGCCAGCTAGAGGGAAGAATGATGTGATTTGGCAAAAGTCAAAATCTAAGCAAAATACAATATTTTGTCCCAGATTTTTTTTAAAAGTGAGAACCTCTCAATTTAGGAGTTCTTTTGGGTCAATCCCAAGAAAGACTGAGAAGCTGAAGAAAGATCCATTACTTACCCAGTCACAAGGGGCTACCTTCCTTTAAAGGGCCTATGAGGGGTTGAGCTCTTAGACAGTCTGGTCCTGGTAGGTATCTTACTCTGCTCACTCAATCAACCATTTCATTCAAATAGCTCAGTTGGCAATTATTTTGTTTTGGATTTTTGAACTTGATCAGCTGTTGGAACAAATTTCCTAAATCAGCTGGTCATACTCCTGGCTCTGACTCACCATCTAGGTTTGTTAGAGGTCCACAACAGATTTTAAAACCACCTGCAATTCATATTAGACCAAGTAAATATATGTGGACATCTGTGCATATATACAGCGACTTATCACTGCCTCTTACTATTACTTCATCCTCGAATCAAGGAAGGAAGTTTTGCAGATTTTTAAATCTTGTTTGCCTCACTAGCTGAAGGTATTTACAATATTGTCATCAATGTGTTGCCATCCTCCTCCTCATCTTCATTCAGCTTAAACCATGAAAAGTCACACAACAGAACAAGGAAATAAAAAATATTTGTTTTTATTCCTTCCCATATTGAATGACATACTCTGCTCTTAAACATACGGTTGGTATGTGTCTTTATTAAACAAAGGAGTGTCTGGTAACTTTCAATGAAAAGTCTGTCAGCTTTTACTGTTGTTGAAACTACAACTTGACCAAATGCTTCAGTGAATTTGATATAGAAATCCCCTCTTTTTCTTGCCTTCTTCTTTTTCTCCATCTCTCTTTCTTCCCTTTTGTTTTTAAACAAAATCCAAACATAAAAATGCCATTTCCCAGAGTATACCCTGGGGCTCTCATTCACAACTTATTTCTAAATCCAGGGCAAATACTACTAAGAGCTGATCAAAGAGATGGAATACCTGTATTTTTATGATAGATTTAAAAGTTTAAGGCAATAAAGTTTGAGAGTAAAGTGATGATGAAGCATGGAGTTCATAAGTGTCTGAGGAGATTCTGTTGGGGGAATACCGAAAAAATACAGCAATTCAGGGGATAACTAAAAATGAAAATCTAAATTAAGTAGAAAAAGAGCTGGTTTACATTTCCAAATTTTGGATGTGGAAATTAATATTGGATGTGGGATTGAAGCCACCTCATCAGAATATTGTCTGAACTAGTATTAGAATCACTCATTTGTGTCACAAATGACTATGCATTGTGGATAAGAAAGAGTATGGCATGACGACCAGTCTGGTGTTGGTGAGGGAAAATAATTTCCCAGGTGTATCAGTCAGAGGTTGAGTATAGGTGCTCATTAGGAAGTCGACACACAACTTAAGGTCCAGAGTGGGGCACTTTTTAGAGTAAAAGTGAGTGCTATTAATACTTATGCTGAGTCAACATGCATAAACTTACTTAATACCAGGTAAATTGGATGCAAGTCACCCTACTTATGGGCAGAATGCTATGAAGCAGACCTCTCTGGAAAGATCACATTCGTAGCCATTTTAACCATTGCTGGAGATTTTGTGCGGCTCTTGCTAATCAAGCTTAGAATTTGACCCTTGAGTCATTAGACTCCCTTGATTTAAGGGGCATTTTGTAGTTTAGAAGCTTTCTTGTAACACTGTCTTCATCAAAATTAGATTATAGAATTGTGATTTTCTCTCCTCTTTATTTCTGTTACCTATCATGTGTTATACTTTGCCCTGAGTCACAAGAAACTCATGTTAGAATTATAGAATAACCATTAATGAATTTCTGTTCATAGTTTGATCACAGATTAAACTTCACCCTTCCCTTTCAAGTCCTTGGAAATTTTAAGGAGAAAAATAAAAAGGTTTTCATCTGTATCTCTTCTACAGGGAAAAAGGGGAAATTCCAGAAACTGAGAGATTTCTAAAAAACAGAAAATATATTGGAGTTGATTAAAGAAAGCTATCACAATATAAAATATCCATTAAAAATTAAAGAATACAGGATTGTCACAGGATTACATATCATGCTTTTCACTCTCTTTCTTTTTCAGATGATGACAACTAAGTCCAAAGAAAGGATATGACTATCTAGAATTTCAACTGCTCTCCTAACAACAAATAAAAGCTTCTTCCTATTACTCTTGCCTTCTCCAAAGTTCATGTTGTGATTTGGTCTTACTGAAAAATTTGTTCTTTCAAAAATAAAGACAACACAAAAATCAGCAGCCAATGTACAGAAATCACCAAAGCTATTCATTAGTTCAAGAAAAATAGGTTAAATGAACATTGATAATGATGCAAAATAGTCTAGAAAAAATACCTATGACAGTTACCCTGAACAGATGAGATATTTTGGTCTCCCTAATAGAACTTTTGCCCATATTATAACTAACACATCATGAGAAATTATATTTTAAAAGGTTTTCAAAACATTAAAATGTTAGACAATCTACTATGACCAATACCAATAACATAATGGCAAAATTTATTCTTCCAAGAAGTTAACTTTGTTATTGAATGACAGGATTTATCATATATTTGTTGTTGTATAGAGTTTTCTCAACTATGTGTATTTAAAGACCAGATTTTATTCCATTTCTTTGCAGTCTGCTTTTGTAAAATTGAAAAGAAAATATTCATGGCAACATAAAAGTACTATAAAACTTTCTAAATTCTTGCTCTTAATTTCTCTACTTATGGCAGACCAGTAATAAACAGTTTTAAGATCAACACCGAACCACAGACAACATTTTAGCAATAGTTAGACTATCAGAGTTGCAAAATATTTCTAAAAATTTAGCCTTATTTTTGTCACATTGTGTTTTTTGTTTTTTTTTTTGTTTGTTTTTTGTTTTTATCTTTGTATGATTTTATAAAATAAAATTCAGAAATTATTAATGTTTAGTTCAATTATTTTTGAGTTACTTCTATGGACTGAATATATACCCCACAAATTGGTATTTAAAGACCTAAACCACCACCTGACCCACTTATGATGATATTTGGAGGTGGGCCTTTGTGAGATAATTTGGTTTACATGAGGTCATGAGGGTGAGGCCTACAGGATGGAGTAAATGCCCATGAAAGAAGTGAAAAGACACCAGAGCTCTTTTTCTCCTGCATGTGAGAGCACAGCAAGAAGGCGGTTGGTCATCTGGAAACCAGGAAAAGGGCTCTCACCAAGAGCTAGAAACTGTACTGGCTGCCATCTTGATCTTAGACTTCTAAGCCTTTGTAACTTAGAGAAATAAATATTTCTATTGTTTAAGCCACCAGTCTACAGTATTTTGTTACAGCGGCCCAAGCTTCCTAATTTGCATACACTTGGGTATCTACCAACCAATGCAATATTTAAAATATCTAAACTGGCATATTTTGGGGTAAATTAATATTTTCTCTTTTTTATTGCTGAATAGGATTCTATTATGCATGTCACACATACCCATATGACATTTCCATTCCTTATGACTTAGATGGCTTCAAGGCTCACATTCTTTCCATTATTCTACTATTTTTTAGTTTAAGAAGAATTCATCTTAACTGTAATATTGGTTTCCCATACTTCAAGATACCCCATATTAGAGAATTAATATTGCCATTTAAGAAAAAATAAATAAATCACATATAGTTAACATGGTCCTTAAAGTTTATTTTAGTCTATCCACAGCTTAACCATCTTTGTTTATAACTTGATATTCAGCTTTTGTTTTTGTATGCTAGATACACACTTTATTACCCAAGGCTGAGAACCTTATATAACATCACAATTTATCTAAAAGATTCCATAAAGGATATAGTTGCCCTGATTATGATCATAAGGCCACAATAAGACTATATATTCCAGATATAGGAAGATAGGGGTTATCATCTTGACCTAATTATTAAATATAGGATCCTACAGATGATTCATGCAGATGAGGGGAAGTGAGGGTTCAGAAAATGTAGTCTCTATATTTTGATAAGGTAGGTTTTAAAATTTCTAAACAAAGTTGTTTATACCACTCTCTTATCATCATAAGGTAAAAAAGAGAAGTGAATTGCAACCTCTTTTTATTTTTCTGGTGAAGTGGTACCAGGTGATGTAACACAATGTATTCACGAAATTTTTTTTTAACTTGGACATTGTGAGCTAGAGGATTTCATGTATCCTATTTAATGGCAAATTGTTTTCAGATTCACATATTATACAAAGAAATATCTTATGGCACAATTTCAGTAAGTACAAACTAAGGAGGTGAATCTTTAATTCTGTGGTTTCCTTTAGCTGTCAGATTCGTTTTTATATCCTATACTTTTTTAGGCATTATTCCAGTATATGGATAACGTCCAAATATTACAAGAAGGCTTGTGTTGAAAGAGGTTTTAGAGATCCCTTCATAGATGAAAAAATAAGGCTGCAAAGGCAGTGATTTCTGTGATTCCCAAAGCAGGCACTAGCTGAGCTGAAATGCATTCTTCTCATTCCCATTATAGAGCTTTATTTTCTGGTCTCTGTCTCACTACCTCTAACCTGGCAAATGGCACCATGACATTTACTTATTTAATACGGTTTCATTGAGAAGGATCAAAATGCTCTTGTCAGCATTAGGGTGAGTAGCTGCAGACAAATTATAAAGCATCTTGCTCTTCAGATATCACAGCTAAGTGTAAAAAGAAAGTAGCATATTACAAATCTTGACACTATCAAAATAAATGTGATAACACATTAAAGAAGGTAAGGGATAGGGTATCTTCAGCTAAAGGGAGTGAGGAGATGTTGCGCAGGAGTAGGACTTTAACTGCAACCTAAATGATCATGAAGAAATTGACCTTTCAAAATAAGAGCACATGTGACAGCGATTTTAAGGTCTCAACAGAATGATAAATCATAATGTCTAAATGGACATTTTAAAATATGTAATATCAATGGTCCTTTCAGCTAGCCCTTCTGAATTGGTCACATGATTAGAATAATTAGACCATCTGCCTGCTCCATTGTGATATGACTAAAAATCATCATCTTGGTCTAATAGCTTATCTTGCTACCAGTCTCCATCTTCTTAGTTATTATATATTCCTTTTTCTTGTATCTACTTTTTATGGTAATATAATTCCATTATATCCTGCCACTTCCTGGGCACCTCTATTTATTTAAATCAACACTAAGTAATAGCTCTTTGTTAAGTTTCTTATAGATTTCAACCTCAGAAACAGAATGGAAAAAAGTGAGATATTTACTGCCTTAATACTCAAGGTGATTGAGAGTTACTATAAAATTGTTAAGTGATAGAAATAGGTTTTTTTTCATACAGACAATACAATATTCATTAAAATAATATTCAACTGCCATTTCTCCTCACGGGGTTGAAAATCTGAAAAATGTAATAGATAGCATTATAGAGCTCCTTCTTCAAATATCAAAGTACTACTTGTAAAATAAAAAGTATCATAGATACTCTGTTTTTGAGGTTTTCCCAGAGATGCAAGTGACAAAGATGAGCCTTGGAGTCATTTATAGTTCATCAGTGTACTTTCTGCATATTGTTCTTAACTTTGTAACAACACAAAGCCTCTACAGAGTTTGGTTAAGAGAAAGCTATGCTAATGATAAACACAGTTGATGGAAAGTATTAGAAATTATGAAAAATGTTGTGTCGTTCTTTCCTCCACAGAGTATGAAATCATTGCCTTGATTTTGCTTTCCTCTGAGCTGCCATTGTAACCACTGAACACATGAACACTGTGCAGTCGCTGTGATCTGATAGAAATATATCACTATTGTCTTTGCAGTGGTTTTGCAGAAAAGTTTTACGTCCTCATTGCTTTGAGGGCCAGTAGTAATAGCTGAAAAGTTATATAAAGATGGTCCTTGGCTCCCTTTCTATTCCACATCTTATATAGATGCATCTAAATGAGGGAACCCAAATTTTACTCAGAATCTTAGGTGCAAGGAACCCAGAGAAAGATGCTGCATTGCAACCATCAACAACACAAAAGGTTGAGTTCAAATTTGAACATGTCACATCGGTCTACAGTGTCTACCATTGCAAGAATACAGGACATAAAGCCAGTTGACTCAAGATTCTTAGGAGAAAGTGAGGTTAAGGTTAGAGAGTTCCAATCTTTTGAATAAATAGGAAGAAGCATGTTCCAGGGAGAGAAATCCATACTTAGAAGATTCATAAGCGAGGCCCTGGCTCTTGGCTCAGTGGATAAGGTGCCAGTCTGCAAACCCACAGTTCGCTGGTTTGATTCCCCAGCCAGGGCACATAATCAGGTTGCAAGCCAGGTCTCCAGCCAGCTCTCCAGCCAGGTCCATAGCTGGAGGCAGGTAAAAGGCAACCAAACATTGATGTCTCTCTCCCTCTCTGCCTCTCTCCCTACCCCTCTCTCTGAAAATAATAAATAAAGTCTTAAAATAAAGAAGAAGAAGATTCATAAGTGAAAGAGGATGTGACATTGAAGAGACTCAAGGTAGTTTGAAATGCTGATAGGGTAGAAACAACCAGGGAAGGGACTAAAGATGAGGTGAGAGAGATAAGCAGCGCCAGATGGCTACAGGCCTGGTAACCATCAGCTCATTAAGAAGTGTTAACTCTTACTCGGTAAATTACAGAGATTCCCCACAAAGCCTGGTAGTTCTCAGCCTCAGCCCTTCCTCATTCTAACTAGAATAGGAATTTCCTCTTTTTTTGCTTTCAATTTCTAATTTTGGAGTAGATTTGAAAAGACACTCATGACGCTAGGCTTTGCGGCACAGAACCTAGGATCATTAAACTTTTATTTCTTCGAAGTCACCAAGAAAAAATGCAAAAACCAAACATTCTTACCAAACTGACCCATAGGCTCTTGTGTGATCAGACAGCACTTGATGCTGAATTATGGTTTTTAAAAGAGTTTATAAACACAAATAATAAATTGTCTTTTACAAAGTGTTGCCCGAACAAAAGGCTATAGGATGAAATGCTTTTTGCATCCCTTGAGAGAGTAATAATGTTTGATATTTTGCAATATTCCATTCAACTGGTTGAAAGGTTATTAAGGCCACCAAAGTTTTTTAGAAGGGACTTTTTAACGTAACAACTCCTAAGTACACTCCTACGCAAGGACTGAATTGGAAAAACCCATTAAGCATCATGCAGTTAACTTCTTCCTCTCAGGCAGAATGGTTATTTGCTGCAACTAAAAACAAAGGCACCTGTAATTACTCTGTTTTCCACCCTCACTGCCAGGCAGACCTTTCCTATATTTACCATAATTCAAACATATTTTATGTACGTATGTAAATGATAACTACTTGTCAGCGAATATAAAATAGCACTTCATGACCTAGCACTGTTCTCATCTGAGCTTTCTTCTTCTCAGAAAACGCCTGACTTTTATATCATTTCTCCAAATCCATATTGTTATCTTTCTCTAACATTTCTTTATATTTGATTTTTAAGAGTTTCATCTTGCATAGACTGAAATTAATGCAAATCATTTTCTTTGACCTTGCCCTCAAAATATATCAAGAACAATTTATGTTAATAGACCATGTAAAAATAATTCTAAGTAATATGCTTACTCCTATGAATGCTGAAAACTTTAAATAGGTTGCGTTTAAAAAATATTTTATTTCAATTAATAAGGCATATATAAGAAAACAAATATATCAAGAGGTTAGGTAATTTACTCATAAGCCTCACTTTGACTATAGCCTTATCTAAAAAGTGAATTTAGGTTTCGTTTCTTCCAGCTTGTGCTTTTTCCTCAAACTGCTCTACCCCAAGGAAAAAGTGCTGATTTTCACCCTTCTGTATTCAATTCTGCAATTAAAATATGAACTTTTAAACCTAAAAATTCCAGTGAAGGATTGGTAAATAGCAGGAGTAACACATATCCAAGGGTGTTCACGTTTCTGGCATGTGAAGGCCCACAGAAGAGGGCTTATTTTTATATTGGTCTTTTGTATTTTTACATTTGACTGATTGAGTCAATGAAAACCAGCCCTAATTGTTGCTTTATAGGCGAACGATGTTTTCCATCACTGGCACATACTGAACTAAACCTTCAGGGAGTAAAACAGGGCTGGGCTGCTGTTTTCTGTTACTCTGCAAATCAGAAAAAGATTGGTAGTTCTGATTAATCTTTTATTTTGTTTAGTTGCCTACACAACACCCTGCCAAATTACTTTATAATAAATAATAAAAGTCACTGAGAACTATGTGCTTATTCTCACCACCAATGCAAATAAAAGTCTTTCTGTAAATGAGCTATTTCTAAAAAGGCACAAAGCTCGAAGGAAAAATATTAAAAGTAAATTTGCTGCATTTTTTTTTTTTTGTTAATAGAATGCACAAAACTTGAGAAGAAGTTCAACTAATGAGGATGTGCTCTTAAAGGTTTTAGAAAATCAAAAGGCAGCAAAGTAATTCCAAACACATCTCATCTTATAAAATGACATTTAATGAGTAAAACTTAGCTGTTAGGGTAAACATGACAGTATTCAGATTCTCCACACCAGTAGACTTCAGAAATAGAATTCATTGGATATGTTAAAATAATATTTTTAAATGTGCTAAAATAAAACAAGCATTAGCCTCTAAATGAAAAAAAGACTGCTTTTAATAGCAAACAGAATGCAATGTTGCCATGCACACTTTCTCAATGGGAAAATGAGTTAATGAGATCATTCTTATGCAAGAACATGGCGAACATCAAAGTATGATTACTACTGAGCACATGTACAATTCTTTGCAAAACACAGAATTGCTTATATTTATTTTGGTTATTAATGTCTCCTTAGCACTACTAATCATTGCTCCCATTTTTACAGATGAGGAGTAAAGATGTAAAATTATTATTATTATTTTTAACCTAAGATAAAAAATGAGTTCACAGAGAGGCCAACATTCAGCTCATCAACAGAGAGATTCTTATACGGGACATCGTGACTGCATCGCTCTGCGGTCCTTGCTGGAGTGATGCAGCCAACTCACTGAAACATGATGACCAACGAATTATTAGCAAATGTGACATCTGGAAGTTGTTTCAATAGTGCAGGATGTTAAAGCAAGTTGTGGGGGTAATTAATTGATTTAGCACATTTAAGGGAAGTTTCTTCTCAATTACAATACTTACTGGGAAATAATAGTGTACCAAAGAAATAGCATTTTTTCCAAGGCTAAAGTTACCAATATGCCATTTCTTTCTCCTCAGTGGACGATGTAGGCACTTAAGTTGTGGGTTTGAGCTATAAAATGTGTCTTAAAACACTGGTCAATAGGATATTGGATAACTTTCTGGAAATTTTCAAAAGATCTGTTCCTAATACATAAAATTATATGGCTTCAGATGTATTTAGTTATTTTACTTAACTGTTACAGTGACTTCCCTCACCTAATAATTCAAACACCTCTTAAACTACTGAACAACCATTAGGATATGCATTGATTCTATAAGCTGCTGGTTACAAGCGTATTTTACACAGTCAAGAATTTTTAGAACTCAAAGGCTTCCTCTATTATTTATTAAATAGCAATTTTGCTGAGACAGAATGGTACATGGGGTTGAGCCCAGTGGCATTAACAGCAACAAACCAAACCCAGACAAAACAACAACAACAAAAAAGTCACATTTAGATCTTGCGGCAAAGAGAGTTTTTTAAACATGCTATGGAGGCTGATATGTTTAATTGAGGCTAAAAATAACTGGGAGATAAATAAATGCTATAAAAACTTTCTTAAACACTTAGCTCTGGGTGAAATTAGAGTAACTTCTTGACCAAACTGTAAAAGACTTATCAGATAGCAAGATCAGCCTTGGTTCTTGAAAAATGATCTCATTTTGTGATCAGTCTAATAATTAAAGGGAAATAGGAGGAAACACTGGACTGAATTCAGGTGCTGAATTAGTTGATTAAATGAATATTTATGTGCAAACAGACTTAGAGTGAAACAAAGAAAGAGTCACCTGGAAATGCTATCTTAGTTCTTCTTAATATTTTATCATCTTTATCCTGGGATATTCACCACAATTTCAGTCTAGACTAAGGCTTGCATACTTAATAATTTAGTCTCTTTAGTGTTCCAGATTTGTAAGAATGGGAAACATAAATTCAAATGAGCAAACGGCACAAAATATAATTTAAAAAACTGGAAGGTAGACAAGGGCATTTATGTGTATATGAACATTGTTTTTTTTTTTTTTTTTTTTTTTTTACTCTGTTCAAAATATGTATATTCTGTGGGCTAACAAAAATGGCTAGGAGAGACAGGTAGGAGTCACATCATGAGGGCCTTGTGTGATGTGCTAAGAAAAAGCTTAAGGTATCATTAAAGAAATGAATGATCTTAGCAGATTTGTCTTTTTCTCTAGTGGCAATTTTTGAAAAGTACGTTAGAGGGATGCAAAAAAGAAGGCAAATAGATAACTTAAATAGCTTCTATAATAGTACAAGGATACATGTTGATGGCCTGGAGTTGAGACAGTAGTCATGGAAGAAAGAAGATAAATTTGGAAACTCCTAAAGTATGGTGAATAGAACCTGATAGCCAAGGTTGATGGGAGAGGGGTAAGGAAGGGAATAGAGAATAGTTTGGAAAATTGGGTATACAATGGTGCTTTACAATGTCATGGAGCCTGCAGAGTGAGCAGCAGGATTTGGGAAGGTACTGTGTATTTTGGACTTGTGTTTGAGATACAAGATAAACATTCATTTGCAGAAATTTCATACAGAACTGGAGTTTTCAATCTGGCCTTCAGAAGAGAAATACATGTTGAAGGTAGAGGTTGAGACCCAATATTTAGAAGGTTGTTGAAACCATGGAATTACATGAGAACAAGTGTGCTGTGGCAGACTTCAAGTTAAGATAAAAAAAGGCATCAAGTGTTCCAAAGATGGAAGAGGCTACCTGTACAGTCAAAGAAATAATTAACAAAGCAGGGATTCCAGTTTTCATATAGAATGGGATCCAGGTCATAGTTGCAAGCTTTTACTTTCGAACAGAATACTTTTTCCCTTCCCCTGTGTTGTGAGCACATGTTTGCGATAGATGTAGTCTTTCCTATAAGTCAGCTGGGCAGCTGCTCTGCTCTCCGCTTACTGAGCAGCTCAGCACCAAGGAAAAGACAAGAGTCACACAAGGTGAATGCTATTCACTTCGCTTTTACTGAATGCAGATTTACTCAAAGTGGAACATTAACATATATTAATTTCCTACTCATACTCTAGCACTAAGAGAATTTTAACACATACTAATAACAATTGATGGGAGATAATGAACCTGAGTCCCAGAGTCTCAATCTGCACATCTGGGAGACAGCACAGTGAGCAAGGGAGTGGGTCAGTGTCAAGCAAGGAAGGATCTCCAGAGCCAGGTGGGCAGCAGGGCAGATAAACTCCACAATCCAGCAGGGTAAAGTCTCCAGAAGTCAATGCCAAGGGAGATCAGCGTGGCATGGAGCAGCGTTCTGGTGTGTGGAGCTGGGCTGTCTCAGGAGGGGTCTGGAGCCTGCCTCAGTTATACCTTTGAGAGTGGTGCACTCCACCCTCCTAAGTCTCCTAATGAGTATCTTGGTAAGTGGGGAATTTTCCCAGGAGTTTATCTATGGGTGGTTCTGCTCTGCTGACAAAGCTGATCTGGTCACATGTGCAGAAGTCTTAGGTGTGTCTCCTTGCCAGATGTGTCTAGAGTGACTTAGGTAGTTTTCTTCTTGAACCACAGTGTCAGGGCTGACTGACAGCCATCTTGGTTGACATGAGTGACTCCACTTTGTTTTATATACTTCATGCCATTTTGACTAGACCAATGCCATTGTATTGGTCCTACTCTGTACCGTGAAATACAATAATAATGATAATAATAATAATGCAAGGATGGGTTGATATGTGAATTGAAGATCTAAATATGGGACCAGAAAGATAGGAAATCTATTCTGAATACCCTTGCTTATTTAGGGATGTAAGATACATTCATTGAGTAGCTAACAAATGCCAGGCATATACATTTCTTCTTATTAATTTATTTTAGTCCATATTCATAATATAGATCTGCCTTTAGTTTTATTTTTATGTATGTTTGTCAAAGTTTGATGTCATAAAATAGATTTAATTGCTTTTATATTTTTTTATGATCTAGAACAAATTATATAGCATTAAGTTTACTTGTTCCTTTAAAGTTTTAAATAAGTCACTAATAAAAAATTCCCTGGAGAATTTGGAGTAATTTTTAAAATGTTTTTCATTATGCTTATGGTTATTATTTAATTCAGCTTTTTCTAATTTTTATAAATTTTTATTGTTAGTTTATATATTTCATAAAAATCATTCATTTCACACAGTTTTACATATCTACTTCATACATTGGGTCTTGAATATTATAATCTTAACATATTAAGGTTACACTTTGTTATATTTGATTCTTATACCCTTTCTCTTTTTAATTTTGTTTTTTTCTTTTACTTAACCACATTTTCTAAAATATACCTACTCTAATTTTATTTCCAAATATGCATACACTCATGAATTTTATTTATCCCTGATTTTAATCCATTAAATATTGCTTTTAAAATATTTCATTTATTTTTATATAATAATTATTTTATTTTACTCTTTTGTTAATTTTTTTAAAATAACGTGCATGTTTAAAGTCATTAAATTCCTTCTGAATGTGGGCTTTGGCTATCCATTCCTCCAGCTCTGCTTTCTATTATTTTGTTTTTGCTAAATAAGTCTTTGATCATCCTTTTATTTTCATCTGTATTCTATGTCACTGTAAGCTATATAAAGTAACAAAGAGCTGACTTTTTCTACCATGATCTAAAAAGCTTTAAATATTAAAATTTAACTAGTTCATTTTCAGATTGACAGATGATGATTAAAAATTTTTGTCATTACTTCACAGGCTTTATTAAGTTTATTAACATATATTTTAATTTTTACTTCTGCTGTGAGCTACATAGTATGTGTTTTTTAAAACTTTGCATATATTTGAAACTTGATCACAACATTTAAAGTTTCATGAACAATGATTTTGTAACTCTAATTGCTATAGTCATCAAAAGAAAAACCTGTACTTTTCCTTCTTGTAAAATTTAAAAAGTAAAATAATTAGAAAATAAGGTAAGAAGAAACTGAAAATTGTTAAGTTTATTTGGGAATGTGGAAAAAATAGACCATTCTTTCACACAAATTTTTAACCTCTTTAACATGCATATATTAACTACATCGTTTTGTTAAAAGAGAAAAGGATAATATAAGAAAATGAACAATCTAAAGACTTTGTTCTATATAAAATAAAAACTGTAGCCCTGGCTGGTGGCACAGTGGATAAGGTGCCAGCCTGTGAACCCAAAGGTCACTGGTTGGATTCCCCAGCCAGGGCACATAACTAGGTTGTAAGCTAGGTCTCCAGCCAGATATGTATCTGGAGGCAGGTGAAAGGCAACTATACATTGATGTCTCTCTCCTTCTCTGCCTCTCTCCCCATCTCTCTCTCTAAAAATAATAAATAAAATCTTTTTTAAAAAAACTATAGTGATTTTATTATGTTTACAACTGCTACTCAGTAACATTGCAAATAATACCTAGAATTATCATTTTTTCTGTTATTAAATTTTACTTTTATTATATATAATATAAGAATACTTTTTCTTGGGATTCAATAATATTCTATTTATAAAGCAAGTACACTCAAGTCAATACATATTATTGGAATAACACACCATAATGATAATAGTTGAAAACCTTATTTTCCCTACTTAAAATTCAAATTAATAATTAATCTCAGTCACTGGATGATTTTAAGTAAGTTTTTTAAAAGGAAGATATGAGTGGTATATTTACTGATACCTTGTAGAGTTGATGACATTTTTCCATTGCCTTCATTTTAAATATTTGAGTCAAAATTCCTTCTTCTACAACATTATGTATGGTTGAATTTTCTTCCATTTTGCAGGGGGCAAGTTTAATAGCAATTTTGTTCCTTTTGACATGCATTGGAATGCTTTTTGAGATATTTAAGCAATATATTTTTCCTAGATTTCTCATAGGTCTCCCATCCACTGAATCAAAAAGAATCATCATTGTTTATGGGCAGAAGAGGGTTTATTCTAGAACAAAGATGTGATTATTAAGCTCTGAGTTTTAACTTAAAAACTGAGTCTATAGCCAGACACTGATTTTCAAATGTAAGCTTTGTTGGGTTTCAACATTTCCAAAATTTTCCCTTTCGCCATCACAGTGACTTGATCACTGTGTTTTACTCTAAACCAAGATAGAGAGAGGAGCATGCTTTACATAAGATAATTAATAGAAAAGAGAAAGTTTTAATAGCACGGAATTGTTAGAATTCTATTTATTCTTTTCCTCTGCATTCTTTCCCCCATCCTAAGGTCAGATCACTCTGAAGCCTGAAATTAAGCACCAGAGAAATAAGTGGAAGTTTCTAAAAGAAATCTCTAAGCAAAAAGTCAAGTATCTCATTTTTATGAAAGAGACCAAAAAGCTGAACACTTAGAAAACTTCTGAGCATTGCCAAAAGAAAAATTGGTACTTCCTAAAAAAAAAAAAACCCAAGAAAACAAAACCCACAGTGCCGATTATGTGCCATAGTATACAAGCAGTTGCCTGAGGGAAGAATTTATTCCTATATCCCTAAATTTAGATTTCAGATTGCCGTTCCCTTTGTTTGATATCGAGGGGACCCCTGGCTGGTAGAACAGCAGGGATAAGAGAACTAGTGGACCTGCAATGGCCTGAGTTCTAGACAAGGAAGCTGCAGGATGTCGGGACCTCTTGAATTGAGAGGCTACGCCAGGGTCAGAGACTTCAGCTGAGCCTCTCTGCATAGTACCCTAGAAACCCAGTTGAGGACAGCAGTTACCATGTAAACAGCAATGCAACATGCCCAATAACCAGATAAAATAAAGGACTTAACTTTCCAGTGGAATTAGTGAGTGTGTATGCTGATCAGAAGCTACATGGGTGACTGGCTTCAGTCCTATCATGACATGGATAATTGTTCCTAGGCATACGTGCCATCTAGGAAAAAAGGAGGGAAAAAGAATCTATGAAGAGGGAGAGAAATAGTGCCTGATAGAAAAACACTTGAAGATTTAATATAAAGGAACTGTGTGCCTCAGCCAAAACTAGAAGTAACTATTTTGATCATTCTCTAATCTTCTAACCATAAGTGGCAGAGATTTTATATCAAGCCAATAATTACAGAAAGTTTTTGTGTGTTAATTTACACATTTGTAGTTTGTAAACTTTTTCACTCGTTATTTCTATGTCAAAATTCTGCTTGAATTTTTAAAGTGAATTTCAATCTACACACTCAGATGATGAACATAAGGGAATTTTTCAAATGAGGAAAATCTACTTCTATCATGTTCTTCAGCATTGCTCTCACCCTTTGGGAATGTGAAATACATGCATGCTAAATCACTAGGCTCTTCCATCCACATTTATTGCATGTTCTCTTATTCTTCTCTATTTGTTCTTTTCCTCTATAGTCCCAGAGACCTACTTTAACTTTTCTTTTTATTCCATATTTAATTTCAATAAGGATGATTCTTCTCATTAATGGTTGTGTTTTGGCAGATGGTATCCATTCTACCCTATCTTCCTCTCTCTGTATCACAAGGACCAGAGTGTAGGAACTTAATTTTCTAAAATCCTTGACTAAAAAGGATTTTTACATCAGGTTCTGCTGATGGGGAGCATTCACATGAGAGTTGGAGGGTAGAAGTCATTCTGCTTCCTTGGGGACCAGTGACATATTCAATCCACCAAATTTGGCAAATGAGAATTTTTGCAATATTCTTCACTTTTTTTTTTTTTTTTTGCCATCCATCTATCCTAGGGCCATGAAACAGCTGTGAAGCCTGATTTCCTGCAGGATGAAATTAGCTTTCTAATTTTCTAGAAACTTTTATTATAGAATTACCTTTCCTTCTTCAATTCCAGCTGCAAAAGGCAGCGAAGCCTTTTATTTTATATCTCCTTGTCAAGATAGATGAGGAAAGAGGGCACCACTGCACTACCATAGTATCACAGGCAAGACCCACATCGGTACTCTCCCTGGTAAAATCCTGGTACTATTTCCAGATCCATCCAGACATTATCCATGACTGCTTTGGCAAAACCCTGACCCTTTCTCCCAGGAGACTAGCAGCATTAACAGAGAACAGCTCAAAAATGATCATTCATTAGGCAGTTGCTGAAAGAAAACATTTTGTGAAAGAGATGAGATATTTTTGATCAATGTAAAGTGGGTTGTAACAAAATCTGTGTATAAAAAGTTCAAACCACTTGGGAAGATATGGAGATGAGGAAGGAAGAAATGACCATGGATATCTTGTAAGAAAAGTGGCTGTCAGACCTTCTGATCAGTGGCATAGGACTTGAGCTTGTGGCATTCCAAGGTTCAAGCCTGATCTTCCTCTCAGCCTGTCTAGACAGATTGCTCTGTTTCTGAGATCTAGGCTTCAGTTAGCTAATGGCCTATTCATGTTGCAGTGATTAGAGAATCTAATAGTTTAAAATTAAAAAGGCTGATTAACATGTTCAGATTAGTGTGATTTGATATTTGGCATGTGTTAGATTTTTGTTAGAGTAGTAAATGCAAGAGAACCAGGAGTGGAGAGATAACCACTTTTGCAATCCATGATTAGCTAATTGTATTTTAAACTTCTTTCACAATTGTACATAACTTTCTCCCTCATGTTCTTTCATGACACTGATTTGTGATTTCACAAGTTCCTACACATAAAAAGAAATATCTGTGTCATTCCTTTTCCAAACACTCCAACCTGCCTTTCCTAAATACTCTTTTTTCTCATCAAGGGTTTTCCCCTCCTCTGATGAAGAATTGACCCTTTTACCTGCCTTTTTGACTTTAGCCATTCTCACCCTAGGATAACCTTTGACCTCCATGCTCAATCCGACCCCTCCCATCAGCAATCTGTTTAACTTCAGGCTCTTTAAATCAGACAAGTACAAGATTTTTAAAAACTGTACCTTCCGATGAGAGAGAGAGAGAGAGAGAGAGAGACAGAGAGAGACAGAGAGAGACAGAGAGAGAACCATGTCTTCCATAGTACTTAATTTGAACCTAACCATCGAATATTACTTAATTCTCTTAAATGTCCTCCATTTCACTTTACTAGAGTTGAGCAATGAGAAGAACTCTTGAAAATTAGTTTTGTGTGTATTTTGGTTTTAACTAGAATACACTGGGTTGGGCAAAAAGTCTGTTATGTATTTTTCTGTACAATGGCTCTAGTAATGATTATTTGTGTTTGACTTCATTTGAAGCAATTTTGTTAGATTGTATTGCAACAGCTGTTTTATAAGCGTGCATTAAAAACAACATAAAATTGGTGAATTTTTGTGCAGCCACTTTAATATTGAAGAGAGAAGAAGATACGCAACATTTTCGGTGTATTACACTTTATTACTTTAAGGAAGGTTAAAAACATGCCCTGGCTGGTGGCACAGTGGATAAGGTGCCTGCCTGTGAACCCAAAGATCACTGTTTTGATTCCTCAGGGCACGTAACCAGGTTACAAGCCAGGTCTCCAGCCAGGTCCATAGCTGGAGGCAGGTGAAAGGCAACTATACATTGATGTCTCTCTCTCTTTCTCTCTCTCTCTCTCTCTCTCTCTCTCTCTCTCTGCCTCTTTCCCCTCCCCCCTCTCTCTGGAAATAATAAAATCTTTAAAGAATGAATGAATGAATGAATTCACTAAGAATCTGGTTTAGGTGGAGGTTAAGTGGGAGATGAAGTGGGTAGATATGGTGAGGATCCCATGGAAGAATGACCAGTTGAGAACTGTCCATAAAGAGATCATATTGAAGGTCTGGGAAGTGAGGCCCATGCTTAAGAACAGCCATAGCTGGACTGAGGGTGACTAGAGGCACAGCATTATTAGTCATCTGCCTCCACCTCAACAGTTTAAATTTGTGTTCAGTCATTGGCAACATGAGTTAAAGTACTGGATGAAGGTTCTTTAGTGATGTGCATGTCTATCTCCCATTAGGACCAAGTTAGACATTAGAGGAAGATGCAAAAGAGGTACTGGTGAATACTGGCCAAACTCAAGAATAGATGAGCCTAGGAGGGGGAGGGGGAGTGGTTCAGGGGAAAGCAGTGGGGGGAAACAGGATAAATATAATATAACAACAAAAATAATAATAAAAAAGAATAGATGACCCTAAAGGTATGTCCAGGATTGTATGTTTTAAGCATCTATCCCAATGTTAGAAAAACTGTAGGTGCTTAATATTTGGTAACAATTGTTATTACCCATTAAAGATGATGGCAAAGTATAACTTGGAAAGTTGGTATGAAAAAATGGGCTAGTCTCAGTGGATTGTGTGCTGGCCTATGAACCAAAAGGTCACTGGTTTGATTTCCAGTGAAGGCATATGCCTGGTTTGTGGGCCCTGTCCCCAGTTGGGCAGATTGTGAAAGGCAACTACACATTGATGTTTTCTCTCTCTCTTTCTCCCTCCTCTCCTCTCTCTAAAAATAAATAAAATCTTTTAAAGAATGGGCTAGTGACTATAGTTTGAAGTTTTATGGACTATTCACTTAGCCCATGTACACTGATATGCACACACACACATACACACACACACACACACACACACACCCCACCCTGAACCATAAAGCCACAGCCATGTAATTTAATTATATCTCATATTTGGACATGTTGCAAAGTACCTTTACCTATGTTATCTCACCTTGAGATTAACTTGGGGCCTGGTGCAGTTCTCCCAAATTTACTAATAAAAAATTTAGTTCAAAAATGCCAGGTCACTTTTCTAAATAAATTTTTGTGATTTGACATAGGTGACTCATAAAATAAATATAAATAATATTTAGGATATTTTCAACAAACATGTTACATGGTTTTGAGCAATTTAAAGAAAAAATGATAGATGTGTACTTAGCAACTCCTTTTTAGAATAATTTTGAGCATCTGTGGTTGAAGTATTCAAAAAAGAACATTGATTGCTGTAGGATAAAGTCCCTGAATGAATTATGGAGTTCTAATTTTTGTGCAAGATGTGTATTCTAAACTGAAGTCATGAATGCCTGAAATTCAACACATGCCTCCAAATCCTGAAGACCAATTTCCTTCTGAAGACCACCATCCATTCTACATGAGGAATTCCTATGCCTTCTAGTAACATTACTTTGATCCTATATTAATCAAACTAAAAGTCCTGGCTTTTTTATGCTAAGAGATTTGCCTTTTCACAGCTTCTCTACATTAACCATCAAGTGATGTCTTTGTCCTACCTGACTCCCTGAAGTTAGGAAAAGAGGGGGTAAATTAACCACCTAAGTGCTTTACATATAACTCATTTAATGCTCATAACAACCCCATGAGAACAGATACTATTTTTAACTCCATTTTACAGATGAAATACTGAAGCCTAGAGAATTTAAATAATCTGCCCAGGTTTATCTTGGACATCACAGCTGGGATAGAGATTCAGGTATCCTGGCTCCACCCACTTTCAATGACAGTGCGGCAAAGGGGGAAATTTGGGTTTGTTCTCACAGAGAAGAGAAGAGGTTATTAAGGCGCAGATTGGAGGGGTAACATGGAAATGAAGAAACAGAAAATGCAAAAACAATTCTTTAAAAAATATGGCAAACCCTGGAGACTGGAAACTTCCATGAACTGACGAAAATGAGGATGCCAGTGTTTCATGTTCGGAAACTCAAACGATAAACGGACCACTGATTAAAACGGGGTGCAAATGTCTAATGAGGAGGGAAGAAATGACAACAGCTTGACCCTCAAGTATATTTTGAGTACATTCAATTTCTCTATTAGAAAAAACCTAATTTAATAGGTGAATGGAAGAGAAGGGAGAGGAGAATGTTTCAAAGAGTAAGGTTAAAATCATCATAGTTTGACCGAATCTTAAAAATCAAAATGGACACCACAAGAGCAGGTATTTGAGACTTACTGTTAGAAACAACCTTATTTTAAACACATGTGCTTTCTAACGATACTACTAGCGCGCTGGCTGTGCTGCCCACCTTCCGGGGGAAGTGCTGATTTGCTTAATTTTATTAAGCCAGTAAGAAAGGTAAATCTGTCTCCTGAGCTTCAAGGGCGTCTGCTCCAAAGTAAGTTTGACATTGGCCAATAATCGCCCAGACATTCCTGTGGCTTTGGCTGCATTCGAAGCTGCTGAGGGGCACCGAGAGAAGAGGCTGAGTCAGAAAACTTAGGTACAGCCACGGCAGCCCTGAGCAGCAACGGTGATCTGAAAACAGCACAAGCGGAGATGCTTCACGTCGTCCTCCACCTCCACCACGGTGGGGGCCCTTGGGCAGAGTTGAGGACTCTGGAAGCTCCCTGTGGCAGAGGGGATAATGTGATTTCTGAAGCATGTATGAGTCAATGAAGTTAATTTTGAAAATGGCCTTTGAACACTGCGTGCTTTACAAAAATGAACCGTGCACACAGGGCGCATCGAAAGACTAAGGATCAAACTGTGGTCACTGTTGTAGCTCCAAAATGCCCTAGGTAAATAGCCTCTAGACATGATGTGCCATTAGAAGCTTTCTGAGTGGTCATCTCAGTTTGCAGAGGAGAGTCTTGGTTTATCTCTTGGTCCTGGGACCTGGTCATTTGGCATATGTCCAAGTACTTTGTTTTCTACGTGTTATTAATAGCTGTATTTTTAAAAGGCAGGATAGGAATGACAGACATCTACTGTAGTTCCAGCTCCTATCATTTCCTTACTAGAAGTAGGTATGAGACACAAATTCCTTAAAAGATGACCAACAATAGGCTCTCTCTCTCTCTCTCTTTCTTTGTTTTTCCTTTACCAGATCAAGGAGAATGTGCAGGGCATTCTTGTATAACAGCTAACTTCTTTTGTCATGGTGGTGAAGAAGTAATAGATGCTGCTTCCCCACCAGCCACCTATCATAATAGCCAGTTATATTACAGCCTATGGGGTCTGCAAAATTCATGAAGTCACTAGGATCCTAGAAGGAAGTGCTATTGAGATATATATATGCATATATCACATATGTAGGAAATAAAGCTTGAGCAGTTCAGTCTTAAAATATATAGCAAGTGGTTTGAATGCTTTCCCTGCAGGGATGTGATCAATCAACATAGACCTATAGCTATTTATCATGCTGTTCACTAATATTCTTTGAATTAAGCCTTCTGTCATCAATATCTTCAAAATGAAAGTGCATGTTCAATTTTTTTTAATGTAACAAGTTTTGCAGGTATCACAAAGGCCATAGTAATATCACCGACCAGGTGAAAACTAGAGGATAAAAATTAAACCTGCTAGGAAATCATCAGCATCAACCAAAAATTGCTGTTTTAGTAACAGTGTGCCCAAGAGGACAAATTTACATTTGCAAACACAAAAAGTGAATTTACATATCACTGTTTGAAGCATGAGTTTTTATTTAGATCCATGGGCTATTGGTTTAAGTTAACATTTTTCTTTTTTTTTTTAAGTTTTTATTTATTATCTCCAGCAAGAGAGGAAGGGAGAGAGGCAGAGAGGGAAAGAAACATCAGTGTATGGTTGCCTTTCACCTGCCTCCAGCTATAGGCCTGGCTGGAGACCTGGCTTGCAACCTGGTTATGTGCCCTCGCTGGGAATTGAACCAGCAACCTTTGGGTTCACAGGCTGGCATCTTATCCACTGTGCTACCAGCCAGGGACAGTGTTCATTTCTGATTCCAAGTTTTTTTGTTCATGCATAAAGCAAGCAGTGATAGCAGAAAATGCTATGGCTTCCTTGTATCAGAACTTCTCAGGTTTAAAGACATCATTTTCCAAATTGAAAAACTGTTAATTTGCATAGCATTTCTTTCTTTCTTTTTTTCACCATATATTTGCAGGAATCAAAGCTTAGCTTTTAAAATTTATTCCTTCGGGGGGAAGCATCTAATATCACTGTAAATATTGAAAGTGCAAGACTGAAGTTCTAATATTTGTGGTGATAGTATAAGTAGAAATTTTTGTGGAGCCCATCACTATGGTAACAACAGTGTTAAGAAACTTATGGAAGAGAAATGTATATGGAATTGATTGTTGTGTGTTTGCTTATAATTTTATTCAATTATAATAGAAGCAATGATTGTCAAAGCCTACAAAATTTTTAACATACACAATTGGAATAACTAAACTGTCATGATGAAACTTATATTAAATTTTTCAAATCTTCAGTATGGAGGATACTTTTTTCTTTTTGCAGCCTCTGATGGGTATGACTTTAGGAATGTTTGAGTCTTTAAATAACTACTTTATAAATAAACTTTAATGCCTTACACAAAAGTGATGTTTTGATAAATTATTTTTCTGCATTTTGTTTAAAGACAGCTGGAGATTTTTAAGCAAAATACTCAACAAATGGTGTGGCCACAAAAAAAAAAAAAAAAAAAAAGGCTTCAATCTAAAGCTTAGATTGAAGCTTTAATGAATTGAAATTGTTGAAGACAGTATCTTATCTACAAAGACAATACAGAACTGAGCATATTAAAGAAGGAGATCACAGGCAGCCTGTAAAATTTAGTTTTGGAATTGCATAACAGCTTTGGAACATCTGACTTATGGGAGGAATTAGTTGATAAATCTATTTTTAAAATATTTTATTTTATTTATTTATTTTTAAGGAGAGGGAAAAGGAAGGGGAAAAAGAGGGAAACATCAACATGTTGTTGCCTCTCGCATGCCCCCAGCTGAGGACCTGGCCTGTGAGCCAGACATGTGCCTTGACTTGGAATTGAACTGGTGACCTTTTGGTTCACAGGTCGGTGCTCAATCCACTGGGTCACACCACCCAGAGCAAATCTCCTACTTTTAATTAAATATATTTATATCCTATATTAGAATGGAATAAAATCAAGAAAACCCACAGCTTTGCAACATCAAAATTTGATGCAACTTACAGGGAAACCATAGAGACTATTTATTTGACAAATATATTGCCTTACAACAATATTTGTTGAAGAAAACTGCTCCAAATGGAAGCAATGCCTGTGAAAATATTTGGACTGAAATAGTTACTCATTTCAATATAAAATAAATTGGAAAAGAGACTATATCTTCTTCAGCAAAATTTACTTGGAGCTTCTTCAGCATATTTAGAGAGAATATTTTATCTTTTGCAAAACAATATTTAATAAAGATGTCAATTATTTCAGCTGTTTAGACATAGACTTCTAATTCCAAAACAGTGTAGAAAATGTAATAGAAAAAAATTAATATAGTAAGTTTTATCTTTAAGAAAAACTCCCATTTTGAAAGTAATTTTTAAATAAAATTGCTGTGTAGGTTCTTGAACATAATACAACAACATTTCAAACAACAAATAATATTTTCAAAAAATAAAAGTTTCTAAAAAGTACATAAACTTATTGTTAGGGTTTATGACCATCCTTCTTTGGGCCATCCAAATCAATTTCTGAAGTCTGAGAAAAATCTATAATTTGTCTTCTTATAGATGCTGGTATTTAATGTAAATCCAACATTTATATTAATTGCCATTTAAAAGAATACCATGGGCATGAAAGAGCTTCTAAAACTCCTGAAGAGAAGAGATAATCACATTAATCCAAGTTTTAGTCCATGAGAATTTAGTGACCTCAAAACTGTGATAAAGGCATATTTATCATAGAAAATACAACAGTTGGTCAGTATAAACTCTGGGTGGCTGTTAAATATGGTTGGGTGAAATTTATGAGATGGTTTTTCCCCACTTCCTGTTCATTTTTTTGGGACAGGTCACCAGTGCCCCAGCTGCTGCATTTCAGTGACTACAGTGTAGTTTCAAGTGGCAGGGAAATTATGATACTATTGGGCAGTGATAAAGTAGTGAACACAGTGGTGATGAATCAAAGTCTGGGATTGTTTCTCACTCTATCAGATTACAAATCACTTCACAGAATTTAAAGACTACTTATTCCTTGGTAAACTTGTGCAGTTCCCAGAAGACAATCTTTTCATTTGCACAACTGTTTGTAATAATTGAGAGAATAGTTTGATTCTTATTTCATGTTTTATTGTAAAAAGTAAGGCAGATTTATTCCTTACAGTAAAGAGCAATTACAGGGCTTGATATACAGTCCTTCCCTGTGCTTGGGGGACATTTACTAGGTGATCTCCCACTATCATTTGCCATGTTTCCTTAGTAAACACACTCTCCCTTTAGGATCTTGGGGACAATGTTATCTTCAAATCTACCTCTAAATTTTGGAAGCCACCATCATATTTCCAGCTTTCCCACTGAGGGAGTAGTCACTGGTATTTGCTGACAAAATACATCCTGACTACAGTGTGTGTCATAGGACCAGAGACATGATGCACCAAACAGCTTCAACTTTGCCCAGACTAGAGTCAACCATGAGCCATGAATGAGCCACACACACATTTATCTTAGGAAAAGTTTTCTTGGGCCTGCGAAAAGAACATTGAAAGTGGACATATTTTCACTTATCACATAACACACAATACTGCTTCTCTGATGTTCTGTACTCAATTACTAATCAAACTAATGTAAAACAATACATTCAAGCAATTGTACACGTTACTGCCCTGGAAGAAAAATCTGACAATAATAGCTTCTGAGACCAATAATTAAAATAATAATGACAGTGACAAATAATAATAGTAACACTGATATATACCAGGCACCATGCTTAACATTTTATATACCATTTAATTTTTGCAACTGGCACTTTAAGAGCAATACTATTGTTATCCCCTTTTTATAGATGAGGAAACTAAGGCACAGGAAAGTTAAGTGATTCACTCAAAGACTACTAAGTGAGAAAATAGGGAATTGAATCAAGCTGCCAGATCCCAAGGTCATGCTCATAACCACAGGATATTTATACAGCCTTGTATTTTATCAGGTTTGCATCCCTGAAACTATATGTGAATGTGATGAACTATCTTTTAAATATTTTATTTTATTTCATTTAAAGTTTATCTAAGAAAACTACACGTCAATTTGCAAATAAAAGTTCTCCAAACTTTCTACAGTAATTATGTCTAGGTAAGAAAAATTTTGAGTAACATTCAGTTTCTTATTTATGTTTTCCTAGAATTTTTTGAAGAGTTAACATGAGAATGTAATGTTTCATAATAAAAATGTACTCTCACTTTAAAAAGTCCATTATATTTTAAGATGACTTGAGTCTCAAAAATCCTTCTAGTTATTCCTAGACTTGGTTTGTGTGTCATAATTGCCAGAGGAGCTCTTGAAAAATGCAGGTGGCTTCCTGGGTATCTCTTCTGATTTAATCAGAATTTCCAGAGCTGGGCCTAGGGATCTGTATTTTTCAAAAGCTTTTTTAAATGGTCCTGCTGGAGCTGAGTAGCATTTGCTTTTGTACTGGTACCAGGATCTTTTGGTCCTGCTAGAGCTGAGTGGCATTTGCCTTTGTACTGGTACCAGGATCTTTTAAGTATTTTATTGAGTTTGCTAGCACTTTATTGTTTTCTCATTGTAGATAAATAATTGCTCGCATTTTCGTGTTTTTCTTTTTGTGTGTTTGTACATGCATGTGATAATTTGTTTTTCTTTCTTATTTTTTATTTTATTCAGATTTTTTACTGCCCTAATGTCATAAAATAACTAGGAAGTTTTCCATATTTTCTATGTCCTAAGACAAATAAAGAAGCATTTAACCTCTAAAAGATTGAAAAAACTAAGCATAAAATTCTTTGAAGCTAAACTTTTTTGAGTTAATGAATACACAGCTGTGTAAAGTGCCTTCTTATGATTTTAAAGTATATTATATTCATTCATTTTGTAAATATTTACTAGAGCTTGCTACACCTATGAGGTGTTAAGTTATGAGTGTGCTAGGTTATGTATAAATAGAATGAACAAGGTAAAGCCTTGAGAATTAAAAGGCTTATTATGAATTTAGTTTTTATTATGTCCTCATTTTGATTTGTAACACTATTTGTGTTTTTAATTAGAATTTAAGCAAAATTTTGTCTGTTTAGTTTGTTCATTGCAATTTTCCCTAAGAACTAGTTCTCACTAATTTATTAATTACACTTTTATTCTTATATTTTAACAATAATATATTTTAAAAAGAAAAAAGGAAATTATTTTCTAATTTCTAAGTATTTGGGATTGTTATTTATTTTCTCTGAAAACAGGAGATATTTTAAAATTTCAAACTTTTTGGCTCAATGCTTAAGTGCTATCTTCTTAAACAATAAATTCCTTAATCTACACAATTAGCTGAATGTAACTTTAGTTGCATCCTATATATATTGATATTAGTATCCTTATTTTTTACTGAAATTAGATACATTTGTATTTTTTCCTTTTATTGTCCACGTTGTATCAGGCGTATTTAAGTACATATCAAAATAATAGAATTATGATATCGACTTTGCTTTTAAATTTGGATATGTCTATATAATGGTAAAATGGTATCTAAAACTTTTATTATTTAGAATTTGTTGAGAATTTCAGTATGTTTTATGAACAGATGTTAATATGGTATATTTGTACAATTAAGTATTTTATACTTCTTAGTCCGTTAGCATTATGTTAACCAAATCTTTAGTCAATACTTTTTTTTAGTATTCATTGTAAAACAATTTTAACAAAATTTTATCACCCTTCTTGTCTTATTAGTTCATTTTGCTATTAATTTTACTTGAATGTATTTTAATATAGCCATGTCTGATATCTGTTTTTATTTGTCTGATAAGCCATTATTATATAGTCAAGTTTTTGTACCATTTTTTTTTCACATAACTCTTGTAAGCATCAAAGGGTTGAATTTGCTTGTTAAACAAATTCTCTTATGTTTCTATTAATATGCTGATAATTAAAATTATTTTAAACTTTTAAATACTATTTTTCTCATTTCAGTTTAAAATGCATGTCAATTTGCTTTTTACTAAAAACCTGAAGCAGATAGCTTATATATTTTTTCCATTTCCATGAGTAAATTAACTTCAGAATATGACTTCCCTAAGAGCCCTCAGGGTAATAATTACTATCTGGTTCTGTGAATACAGGGAGGAGAATTTAGAAATCTAATAATTTTTGACAGTGCATCAGAAGTAAATGGAAAACTTACAAATTAGCTTCTGTGCCCCTCCTCATTGATCTCCTGACAGAGTAGGCATATGGTCGGGCCTGGTCATATTTTTGTTTGTTTGTTTTGTTTTTGTTTCTGATCACAGACCCACGGATGATATTTATAATGAGGTAATTATGAGAACCACTGTACTAAAAAATATTAAGGTCCTTACAGAAGTGATGCACTTAGGAAACTGTATCCTCCCATCTTTATCCTATATACATATATAATCCACCAAAAAAGCTTTTATTTACTCAGGTTTTAAGGTAAAAATATTCTTTAGCTTACCTATCACTCTAGTTGAAACCAGTGACATAGGTTCTTTAATTCCCAAAAAAGAAATTAGTTGCCACCCCCAGTGGATTTGACAGTCACTTTTCCTTCCTCATTAGCATTTCTTATGCTCTTGGGACACTGCAGATACACAACAGTTACCCTATATTGAGCATTTAATGTTTATATATGTTTTTTTATTTAATCACCCTAAAAATTCCAAGGAGACCTGTAGTGTTATCTTCATTCTGAAGAGGAGTTAAAAAGCTGTCTTAAAGGATTAAGATCACACAACTGGAGAAGCCAGAATATGAAGACAGATAATTTAACTTCATAATCTAGTCTCTTACACACTCTACTACCATGTGGTTATATGATGCCCTGAAAAAAAAAAAATAAAGCACTGTACTACATTTTCCAGGATTTCTCTTTCCTTCACTCTAACAAAAACACACCTTACTGGACTCCTGGCAATTTGGTGACAGTGTGCTTTGCTGAAAAAAGCCAACATTGAATATGGAAGAAAAGGAAGGAATGAGTGCCTGGCTACAAAGCTGCAGATTGGGTCCTGGATGGTGGCACAGCGGATAGGCACCAGCCTGCGAACCCAAAGATCACTGGTTCAATTCCCCAGCCAGGGCACATAACCAGGTTGCAAGCCAGGTCTCCAGCCAGGTCTGTAGCTGGAAGCAAGTGAAAGATAACCATACATTTATGTTTCCCTCTCTGCCTCTCTCCCTTCCCCTCTCTCTAAAAATAATAAATAAAATCTTAAAAAAATAAAGATGCAGATTGTCTTCAAAAAAGAAATAAGTTTTCAAGAACAAACAGTTATTAAACTATAACCAACCTCAAAAACTGTTTGGAGATAAACATCATCATATATGAATAGATTATGCTCTTTATCTTTTGTGAAAATATCAATATTTGGCCCTGGGAAAGAGACCAAGTACAACATCTGTAAATAGTTTACTACTGTCCATTATGCTCTCAATCAATGGAAAGCTTGTCTTGTTGTCACTCAGCTTGATTTTTAGGAAGATTCTTTTTTAGATGCATAAAATTGGTCAGAGGTAAGGTCACAATGTGAATTTTCCCTCATTAGACAAATGTTTTTCATACCTAATGAAACTGAATAATATCAGCGATTAGACATTTATAACACTGACATAATAAAATAAAGATGAAAAATAAGTATTACTGGAGCAACTAGTTAAAATGTTTAAAAAGTAATCAAATGTTGTTTGACATCATATGCACAATATAGAAATTATCATCTGAATTTTAAAATATTTCTTTTAAATTCAATTTAAGAAGTAAAAATCCACCCACTGGTATGATCCTTTCCTAAGAAAAGAAGAGAGGGCAAAATGACTTGAGATGATGTAAGTTACAATGGTATATCAACTCATATCCCTTGTTTCATAAATAAAATGAAGCCCACCAAATTATGTACCTATTTATTAACTTTTCACCAAGTTTTTCTGGTATCTAGTCAAAATAATTATAGTCCAAAAACATCATGATATTACAAATTTACTTTCATATGTTTTGGTTGATTTTATTTCTTTTCTTATGTCCAAGAGGATGATACCTCCTCAAAATGTTAAGCATAATATGGTAAAGTCAGAAGTTATATAAAACCTATTAAAAATGGATGCATGGAGTCTTTGAGTGTGATTTCTAGAGTAAAGGAAACAGATATGAATATTTTAAAAGATAACTTCTCAGTTGCTTCTGATGAGCTCACAGGTTTAGGGTGCACTGATCCTATCAGACATTTTCATTTATAGCTAAGGAAATGGAAGGACAGACAAGCTAAATAAAATCAGATCACATATTAGTGACAGTGTGAGATTGTGATCATCCAAGTTTCTAGTGTCCATTTCCATGTTTAGGCAGAGATCAGCTTTTC
This sequence comes from Noctilio leporinus, assembly GCA_004026585.1. Classification (NCBI taxonomy): domain Eukaryota; kingdom Metazoa; phylum Chordata; class Mammalia; order Chiroptera; family Noctilionidae; genus Noctilio; species Noctilio leporinus. The sequence continues at coordinate 36,907 of PVIW01001070.1, read as the reverse complement.
AGACAGATTCCCGGAGCAGAACTCAGTTCATTCATGGGCAAGGAGCTCTTTGCCCACCTCACAGGGTGCTTTGAGAGGAAGCCCTGGATATCTCAAATATGAACTGCATAAGCCACCAAATCACCTCTCTGGGGCTAATGCCTTAAAGACTGTTGCAAAAGTAAACATACGGTAGGTGTCCTTAAATTATTTTTATCTTAACTCAAAATAATGGTCTCCAGCTTAAGGAGATATTACCCCAAGAATTCATTGAAGAATTAAATTAATAAGAGGTTGACTAGGCAACGAAACAATGTCAGAAAGTCAATAAGCAAGAGTTCAAGTCTTAATTATAATTCTTGCTAGTTGTGCAAATTTTTAAATTTTCCTATCCACTCCAAATGGGGACAAAAATACTTCCATCTTAAGGTGCTATAAGCACTAAATAAATGGAGGCATTTCCCAGCATATAATTCATTATAACAGTCATGCTTTCAGGTTTCAAAATGATACCTTAACCTAGAACTAGTCCAGTTCTATCAGGGCCTCAAAACTCCTCCAAGTTCATCGTTAGAAGATAAATTATTTTTAATTAAGCATTGTCATCTCTAGATATCAATATTCTTTTTAAGACAGAGCCTCCTGATGACTCAATACATTAAATTCTACTCAGTTCAAAACCTTTTATGACCCTGTCTACTTTAAATACTTCCAAGATGAAAAGAGTCAGAGTAGCAGGCACTCTGGAGTCCGTAATGAGCCAGTGTGTAGACACAGAGGGCACAAAGTGGAGAAGAGAATACAAAAATTGGAGAGTGTGGATTTTTGTGCAAGAGGGTATCTCCAGATTTTTGTCAGTGGGGGTTTAAAAACCTTGGTAGGAAATAGTGGTGGAGGGAAGGACAGAAGCAGCAAAGGGTTAAAAACAGTTCTCCTAAAATGGTTAATTATGTGCTCAAAGAAACCACTCATTCAAAAAATGGAGGCATTTCAGACTCTTGGAGTGCTAAGCATTCTGAGCTTCAGGCCACCCCTAAGAGGAACCTGAGTATTCAGTATCTAAACTATCTTTGTAACTGAAACAGCAAAACTCTGCGATGGTTGAGGGGCATGAAAACTATCTTTAAATTATGATTGTCCTCTTGTAAATGTTAAAGGGTGATTAATCTACGTCTCCAGAGGAAAGCCAAAAGTCAATGCATTCATGTTAGAAAAAGCAGTTACAAGGATTTTCTCAAAATATTTCTTGAGCCTCTTTGGGTGGGGTCGGGGGTAAGAAGGCAGTAGATACAGTGGTTACACCTGCAGGCTCTGCAGTTAGACTGCCTGGGTTCAAGTCCCAAGCCCATTACTTATTAACCTTGCACTAATGAAGACATTAATTAGTCCTTTCATTCATAACTCAGTGTATGTATTCATCTGAAAAGTAGGAATAATATATCTTGGTTGTTATTAGTTTAATACATGGGATATATTATGCAAACTGTAGAGGATATTAGACTAAATAAGACACAGAGCCTAATGAAATTCAAGTCTATCCCAAACTCAAACTTCAGTCTAAGCTGCATCTTTCAGTAGGATTTAGACCTGATTGATTAATTGGTGAGATGATCCTGAAAGTCTATTTGTAAGAAGAACTCAGGAGGTTCCAGGAGTGCAGTGTTGTATTTGTTGTTTGCACTTAGCTACCTTTGGAGAATTCTTTCCTATAAATGGAAATGAGGCTTGGCAGTAAATTACAAGCCTTGAATGACATGGGGTTGGGGAGGGATGGTATGAGACACAAAAACAGTAGCACAATACACCTTAAAAATTGGAGTGACGATCTCTTTCATTGTTTTTTCAGACAACTGCACAGCTCAGGACTGCCCCAGTTCCTGCTGGTCCCAGAAAACAGGGTAGAAAGTGGCAAGTTACCAGTGTGAGACAAACACACTTAGCAGAAGTGGCAGGTTCTATATAACAATTTACTGGACCATTGCTATGACTTATTGATCAGCGCTTGTGAGACAATTTCTAATTGTGAGAACAATTAGAAATACAAGGGGTTAGAGAAGGTATTTTCTAAAGAGTTGGGTTCGTATGTGAACCAGTGTGGGTGGTCAGACACTAGAATAAGGATATTGCTTTAAATGGAATCCAATTTGAATCTATAGAATGGTATGTATGGTCTTGGGTAACTCTCTTTATATTTAGGATGAATTTGGTGATTAGAAAGGTTTCAAAATAGCATGTGCCATCAATAACTGGAGTTGGCCAAGCAGAACCTGAAGACCCTCTCAGTGAATATGTATTAAATAAATGACTAGTTTAAGATGTAGGAAAAAATGATCTCTTACGTTATTTTTTAACTCTGAAATCTTTGTACTCTCTAAAAATTTCTAGAACTGTAAAGAAAAGCTTTTTCTGTTCCCAGATTGCCTACTTCTTTTGCAAATATTTTGCTGAGTGGGCTGTCAATCATGTACATAGATAGGTTTTGCCTACATTACAATAATGATTCATTAGGATATGTGATACTCCATGATAGTGTTATATCTCATTCACTTTTTTATCTTCAGCAATGAGGACCAAGCCTGGAACTTGGAGGTGCAGAATGAAACGGAAGTGTCTTGGCTCTTAATTTTTTTTTTTTCTTTTGAATCCATGTGTTAATGTTTTGTTTTGTTTTGTTTTTTTAGTTGGCTGTGTAGTAATGTTAGGCTCAGAAAATATTTTTGATAGATATAATTATTAAAGAAACATACAAGTATGATTTGATAGTTAATCCATAAATAAAACATGGACACATATAACTATCCTTAGCACATTATTTTACATATACGGGGCAAGAATATACAAGAATTCTGGTAAAGATGGAGGTGTAGGTACACTTTGCCTCCTCTTGCAACCATAGAAAGAATTACAACTAGATCTCAAAACAAATAATACCCAGAACCATCAAACTGCATGGAAGTTCAACAACCAAGGATTTAAAGAAGCCACATTCATCCAGACAGGTAAGAGAGGCAGAGTCACAGAGATAGGCTGCAGCAGTAGCAACAGAACAAATAGTCCCACATTCAAGTATGGTGGATAAAAATCAGCAGGGATACTTTGGGAGTGAGCAATCCCAGTCCCAGGCCAAACCACACAGCCCAGAGTTCCATGCCAGGAAGATAAATCCCCATAACTTCTGGCTGCAAAAACCAGTTGGGATTGGGGTGGTGGAAGAAATTGTCAAATTTTCAGGAAACTCTGGTTAAAGGGCTCATACAGAGCTAGAACATACACACACACACCCACTCTGGGATTTAGCACCAGGGCAAAGGCTGGAAGGGCACCAGTCACATATGGGAAATGTGTGAAGTAACTGGAAATGAGGCAAGTGCTAGGCAAACCTCTAGAAGCCAGGCAGCAGCATTGTCTTCTCTCCAAGGCCTCCCTGCACACAGAGCCACAAAACAATAAACTGGGGTTCCCTGTCCTGGCATGACCTAAGATTCAGCCCCCACACAATTTATAGGTGCTTTTTCTACAGTAGGCCATGCTACTAAGACAGGGAGTCAAAGCACCTCTACCTCATACACAGAAACAAATACAGGGCAGCTGCCCAATTGAGAAGGTAAAAAAAAAAAACATGACCCAAATGAAAGAACAGAACAAAACCCCAGCAAATGAATTAAACAAAACAGAGACAGCCAACCTATCAGATGCAGAGTTCAAAATGCTAGTGATCAGGATGCTCAGAGAACTCACTGAGTACAGACAGCATCAACATAAAGGAAGAAGTGAAGGTTACACTAAGTGTAATAAACAAAAATATACAGGGAACCATCAATGAAAAGAAGGAAGCTGGGATTCAAATAAAAAAATTGAAGCATAAGAAGAGATAAGCATTCAACTAGAACAGCAAGAAGAAACAAGAATTAAAAAAAAAAAAAAAAAAGAGAAGAGTATAAGGAGCCTATATGGTATCTCCAAATGTACCAATACCTGAATTATGGGGCTGCCAGAAAGAGAATAGGAAGAGCAAGAAATTGAAAACTTATTTTAAAAAATAATGAAGGATAACTTCCCTAAGTTGGTGAAGGAAATAGACATACAAGTCCAGGAAGCACAGAGTCCCAAACAAGTTTGATACAAAGAGGACCACACCAAGACACATTATAATTAAAATGCCAAATGTTAAAGAGAGAATCTTAAAAGCAGCAAGAAAAAAACAGAGAGTTACCTACAAAGGAGTTCCCATAAGACTATAACTAATTTCTCAAAAGAAATTTTGCAAGCAAGAAGGGACTAGCAAGAAATATTCAAAGAGATGAAAAGCAAGGATTTACAACCAAGATTACTCTATTCAGCAAAGCTGTCATTTAGAATGAAAGGGCAGATTAAGTGCTTCCCAGATTAGTAAAGCTAAAGGAGTTCATCTTCACCAAGACATTATTACATGAAATGTTAAAGGGACTTTTAAGAAAAAGATCAAATCTATGAATGTTAAAATTGCAACAAATTCACAACTATCAACAACTGAACCTAAAAAATAAAACAAACAAACAATCAAAACTAAGCAAACAACCAGAATAGAAACAGAACCATAGATATTGAGATCATTTGGAGGGTTATCAGCTAGGAGGAGGAAGGAAGAGAATGGGGAAAAGTTGCAGGACTTACCATATTGCTAAGTACAAAATAGACAAGGGGATGTTAAAAAAAGTGAAGGAAATTGAGAAGCCAAAGAACTTATATGCAAAACCCATAGACATAAACTAAGGTGGGAATGGCTGGAGGGAAGGGGGGTACTGGGCGGAGGGGGACAAAGGAGAAATTGAGATAATTGTAACAGTATAATCAATAAAATATATTTTTAAAGAATATATACACATTTGTTTTTAAAGTAGCTCAAATATTTAGGTAACCCAACACATAAGTCACTTTGTTTCAATACGATGGTTAAAATAATTTATCACACAAATTGTTCTTTTTCTTTCTTTATCTAAGCAGTTGCTTTGTAGCATAGTATAGTGGACAGATATTTAAAATGTTAGTCATTCCAGGGCCACTTTTTGGAGGGAGGAAGGGAGGTGATAACATTTTACCTCTACCCTCTTCACAGATTAAATGACTTTGGAGAAAATACCCAAATGTCCCCTTTCTAAGCTTCAGTTTCCACGTTTACAAAGTAGTGATATTTAACTGGGTAGTTGGTTATTGAAAACCGTTTTGTTTTGTTTTGTTTTGTTTTTTAAAGATTTTATTTACTATTTTTAGGCAGAGAGGGAGAGAAACATCAACATCTGGCTGCCTTTCACCTGGCTCCAGCTACAGACCTGGCTGGAGACCTGGCTTGCAACCTAGTTATGTGTCCTGGCTGGGAATTGAACCAGTGACCTTTAGGATCACAGGTCAGTGTCAATCCACTGAGCTGCCAGCCAGGGCTCTAAAAGCCTTTTTAATGCTGGCATTTTATGCTATTTCAATTTTACCTTTTCTTCTCTATTTCATTATTTTCTGAAGGCCTCTATGACAGAATAAATTTCTTTTGCATATTTATACATTTTTTATCCTGAGTAATGATAAATTGATAATTCATTGCTTGGGATAAAGGACAACAAAAGAAAGTGGAAAGTGGGGCAAATGAACAAAGGAGAGATGGAGTGAGTGCAGAGGTAGTGATGCTTATGAGTGTTGTGTTTTATTTTATCCTTTGGGTTTTAAAGAGAAATTAATCATTTTCTCTTGGAATGCTCATTTCAAACACATGTGAATTGTGACCAAATTTTATCTTTTGCCACTGACTCCACTGGGAAGCTTCTGGCAATAAATCTCCATGTCAGTATACACTGTCTCCCAGAATTACAAACATGTCAGAATGAAAAAATCTGGGCACACTGGATATAATGTAGCTAGGTCAGGGTCATGCTATATGAAACAGGGTTTTTATTCCACCAAAAGGAAATGGCAAGGTTTATGTATAAAATCAGATAAAGTATTTTGGGACTATGATGATTGTCATAGTCTAACTACAGTATGGAGCAATCATATTTAAAAATTTTGCATGTTTTGGTCATTCTGTATTTAAGGTGAAAGGAGAGGCAAATGGAACTTTCTGCAAACATTGGAGGGTACACAGGCTCTAGAGGGCATAAGGTCGTATTGGGCAACAGACCCCCAAACCAAGCGGTCATTCCTTGACTATTTTTCTGCAGTCCCGTGCAGAGAAAGTTTTATTTGATATACATGGCTGGATGCCAGTCTACTCTTTCGGGCAAAAATAAGGGTCCTTGAAAAGGGCCATGCCTTATGATGACTCTGAGCCCCATGTTATGTATACCTACTTGGCAAATGTTATTAAATAATAATGATGAATTTCCTCTGTTAATACATGGAAAAGGAGAGATATTTATATGTGTGTGGCACAGGGGAGTCAACACACAGGAGATTAATACATAAACAGACTATAAAGAAATTTACTCCATGTGATGAGTATAACTGAAGAAGTTTGTGTCACGGAGTCAAGGAAAATAGTAAAGATGACCTTTTAAATTTATTATAAATCATTTAACATATTAAAAGATATAAGAATAATACAATGATTACTCATGCAGCCACAACCTATTTAAGAAATGGGATGTTATTATGCAGTTAAAATTGATATGTAACCCTTCCCAAAAGCATTCTCCTCCGTGCCCTGAGAGAAACCAATACCTCATATTCAGTGATGGTTGTTCCCATGAATTTTATGTAGTTTCTATATATACATGTATATGTGCATAGATATATGTGAACCTTCTTCATTGTTAAGGACATATTCTTAAACAGTAAATAATAAACATTACACAATTTTAAACTACATGTAAAATTTTCTTAATGTTCTTCTGCAACCTGCTTTTTAAAAACTTTTTGCTCAGTATTGTTTGTAAGAATTCTACATATTCATCCATGTTTGTTTAATTCATTATTTTTCTACACATTTTATTGTGTAAATATACAGCAGTTCTTCAACCCTTTACTCTTACTGAGAGATGTTTGTATTGTTGTTAATTTTTGCCATTGCTAATAATGTTTCTATGAGCATATAAGAGTATTTTTAAACATTCTCAAATATATACCTAGGAATGGGATTGTTGAATCTCAGAAGATTATATGTATATCAGAACATGCCAAATCACTTTCCAAAATATCTGTAGCATTGACACTTACCATCGTTACTGATTTAGTTTCATTCACCCATATTCTGGATTTTTTATATTATCATCTCTCAAGATGCTGGCAGTTGATTTTTTGCTTTGCTCTTCTGGTTCTTCTTTATGTTTTTAAAGGAGCTTAGAGACATTTTATAACCAAATTTCCATCATAATCTTCACTATAATCCACCATTCATCTTAATGCATTTTTTAAGCATATCAAAATTTTGTGTTTTGAAAAGCAAAGTTTTAAAAAGTAGACGGTGGTTATATTATTACATATGTCAGAAAGTATAATATAATAAACATCTTATTAACATATATACAGAGAAGATATGTTTCTATAATAGTCTTATTATAAAATAAAAATAGTTTTATTTTTTAGCTACTGAAGCCTAGTTGCATAACTCATCTATTCTTTTTAAAAATTTTTTATCCTCACCCAAGAAAACTTTCTTCAGTGCTGTTAGAGAGGAAGGGAGGCAGAGAAAGAGACAGAGAGACAATGATGGGTGAGAGAAACATTCATTGGCTGTTTTCTTGGACACACCCTGACCAGGATCAAACCCATAACCTTTCAACCTATAGGATAATGCTCCAACTAACTGAGCCACACCGGCCAAAGCATAACTCATCTATTCTTCCATAAATATGAAAATTCCACACAGAAGACTTTTTCTATGAGATTAATATTTCAATGGGACAAGTAAAATATAAAAATAAGAAAACAGTTATAATTTGAAGGCCTGAAAATCTCCCATAACTAATTTATCTGTAGAAACTAAAATTTACACATATATTAAAGTAATCATTATTTTAGTAGGTGTTTATAACTACTTATGCCTGGTACATACATAATAGAAAATCAAGTACTTATTAAATGCATGAATGAGAAACTTTTATCATATTTTATTTTTACTACAGTAAGTGCAATAATTATGATTATTTTGTAAATGAGAGGTGACATCTAATACTTCATAAACATTATTTCTTTCTAATATATTGGCATTATGTTATTGAAGGGGACGTAAATTTTACCACCCTAAATCTGCCTTTTAGGATATTGATTTTATGTTGTTTATTAAGAAACAAATGACTCAGAATGAACCTTTCACTGTTTTCCTTTTTTTTTTGCCCACTAGATTCAGATAGAAAAACCTGCTCTAGGAAGAAACCATTAGGATTTTCATCTCAGCCTAATCTGAATTATTACATGTGGTACATAAGAGGGCTTCAGGCCAGGGGTTTGTTGGTTACACTCCTAGTGTCCAACAGTGTCTCAGTTGTCTAGCATGACTTTACCCATTGTATGTGTTTCACTCTTCCTCAACTTCCTTTAAATCACCCATTCTCACTACTGAAATCTAATATTGTGACCCCCCACCCCCACCCCGCTCCTTTTCTCCTTTGTGCAAAATGTCATATGTACCAGGAATTCCCAACCTTCAGGCTTTGAACTGGTACTGGTCCATGGTCTGTTAGGAACCCAGCCACACAGTAGGAGGTGAGCAGTTAGCAAGCAAATTTTTGCTTGTGTTACAGCCTGAGCTCCACTTCCTGTCCACCCCACTCAGTCCGTGGAAGAAGTGCCTTCCATGAAACCTGGCCCTGGCGCCTAAAGTGTTGGAGACCGCTGATATGTACCAATTGTTACCTCGTTGTCATTGGATTTTTATGTCTATGTAAATTTCCCATGCACATGTATTAAAACTTTACTTTCTCCTGTTAATCTCTCTCTGTTTGATTATTAGCCCTGCTGGAAAAACTTAGAAGGTAGAAGGAAAAGTATTATTGTTTGTTTGTTTGTTTGTTTAAGATTTTAGTCATATTTTTAGAGAGAGGGAAAGGGAGGGAGGAAGAATGGGAGAGAGACATCAATGTATGGTTGCTTTTCACCTACCTCCAGCTACGGACCTGGCTGGAGACCTGGCTTGCAATCTGGTTACATGCCCTGACTGGGAATTGAACCAGCGACCTTTGGGTTCCCAGGCTGACACCTATCCACTGAAACACCAGCCAGGGCATATTATTGTTTTTTAGCTATCACCCTCTAATCTTGCCAAATGAAGGATGACACTTTTCATATGCCCTCACAGTCCAAGGTTGTATATGTGGATAAGAGAGACAAACACAATAGCACAGCTTTTCAGTCAATGAAACTTCATTCTATAAAAGGAAATAAATTAATTCAACCAAACACACACATTAAATAATTCTATATTTGAAAAATCTAATTTAAATGTAGCATTGAGAATAAAGAAATCAAAGAACCTTTTCTTTAACCAATTTGTAACTGTTATAGGTGGAAATAGGATTTTCCTGGGATCACGAGGAGAGCATTCCCACGTGAGACATTTTCCAAGGACCTGCATATGAGACATTTTCATGTGGCAAGGATTATTCAGGTGGAAATCTGCCTCTGGGTTACCAGTGTCCTATCTTCCTTCATCCTGCTGTGGAAAAAGTCCAACCATGTCATCAGCAAGATCAAAAGAAAAGCAGTGTCCTGAGTTTCTGCTTCATGTTAAAGCTGACTTCTTTGTGGAGCCCACATGGTCTGCCAAGGGCCCCAGTAGCTGCCATGGCTATGTGCTCTCCAGCAGGAAGCAATGTACAAGGGCACAGCACCCAGTGAGAAAGACAACACTTGTGGATGCATGAGGTGAGGGGAGTTTCCAGGCAAGAGAGTGTGAGAGCGCTTTGTTCTACTGGGACATTAGTTTGGGTTTGGGATGAACCATGTGCTTTTTAAGAATAACCAATCAACTTCCCAAGATTTTATGGGATTTTTGATCAGTCCACCCCCTAGTTAGATTGAAAAGCCTCTATGATCAAGCACTTCCCACTGTGTCATGCACCCCCAGCTGCTGGGGAAATGACCTGTGCTTTTAGCATTAAGCCTCCTTGGTGGCAGTCCCCTGGAGAGTGTGTATGAGTCTGTAAAGGCCAAGCAACCAGGCTTATGCTTACCAGTTTATTAAGCTCCATGTCTATCTTTCTTTGCTCCCCTTATTTACATCTAACTAACTTCCTATGGTAACATAACTTTTATTAATTATTAGTATTTATTCAATTATTTACCTAATACAAATTAATGCTTAAGTAATTGTTTTCTCTAATGAATTGCTTTTTGTGTGTGTGTTTATAGAATTTCTCACACTAAGTGTTCTGCTAAAATGATTCTGTTTTCCTCTTTTGGAGATTAAAAGAATGTGAACATATTTAAAATGATAGGTATTTCCTTAGTAAAGAAACTTGTTTATTCTTGTTTAATCCATAATTTCCTAAACTTGACCAAAGACTTATTTATTCATGTAACAGCTTGTTAAGCTTTGCATTACTTGCATCCCATGGAACATAGGTTTGAAAACACTGCTCAATTCATAAAATTCAGACACATCTGAGTTTCAGGAATATTTTGCACCACAAGATTTTATAGAATGTTTTCACAATAAGAAAGTAATATGTTCCTGCTGTAATAAATAGAGCTCGATTTTTTAAATCTGACCTCCTATTTCTTTTTGATTTAAAAGAAGAAAATATAGTCGGAGCCCATAATTTTGCAACAAGATAATATGTAAGATTAAAATGAAAAGCTGTAGTTATCATTTTACTAATATGAAGAAAGTGATTTTTATTTCTCAGGCATAAAATTTGTACTGCCTATTTTGAAATACCTTGAGGCATAGAAGTATATTTATAGAATGACAGGATGGAAAAAATCTCATATTACTTTTGGCTATAACATCCAGGGGTTAGGTCCAACTGATTATCCATCTAGGTTCAATTGCATGAAGCAAGCCTTAGGCTTTAAGAGCTAAGAGGCTTGAGCTGTTGAGAAATAATCATCGCTATGACACTGAAAATAAAGTGGTAGGATGTGTTAGAGGTGAGGACAGTACTGTGGGGAATCAATTCATTTATTCATTTAATCATCAATTAGCCACAGTTCCTGATCTCAGGCTTCTCATCATTCCCCACACAAGTAAAGATAGCCACAATGCAAAGTGATGTAGTCATATTTCACAGGAACATAAAAACAGTAGCTAATACGGATAAGAGTGGGAAAGTTGAGGCTCCTATTTATGGTGAATGAAGTACCAGCAAAGGTTTTCATTTGGTCTGATTCACCTTCTCTTACTGACAGTGCTCAGCTCTCCTGAGAGTTCACCAGTGCAGTCTGGTTCCAGCCTCTCAAGCGAACTGATCTAGAGGCTGTGGACAATGGTTGGCACAGTCCCGAGGAAAGCCAGGAGGCAGGTTATTTTTGAGACTCTTGTTCCTACCAGGCAAGCTCTGCTAGGATTCCAGCTGACTCTAGTAATACCATCTTCTGGCTTTACTTCTCAAGCTTCAGTATGGTCCCTGCTTTCCCTTCTCTCAGAGTTGACTCACTCCAGTTGAATTCTTACACTCTTCTTTCATATGCAAAGTCCATTTCCTGTGATAATTTCCTGTGCTCTAAATACTCAGAGGGGTTTGTGTCTGTTTTTCTCTTTGGATCCTAACTGATATAGAAAGCTTCCTAAAGCAGGTAAAATAGGAACCAAGTATTTTAAGATGATTAAGCAAGCAAATAGGGGAAGCAGAACATTTGTTTAATCTAATGGCAGAAGTCTATACTGGAGCACATTGACTCAGTTTTTTAAAAAATTAGTCAAGTGCTTAGTATATTGTGACCTCAATATTTTCCCCAAGCTCTCTCCTGGAGAGTCCAAAAAGCATATTTTAAAGGCAAATTGTATTACAATGTTAACAATAGAAATCTATTTTTAATCTCTTGTTATTTCTTTGCAAAGGATGATAAATACAATTTATTGGTATTGATTTTGAAACAAATTTACTGTGTTCTAACTGTACATTTTTTGTAGGCATAAAAGGAACTGGTTGGTATATTTTTCTTGCCAGTTAATCTCATTTAAAATGATCTTAATTACTGAAAAACATTCCAAAGCTGTTCAGCTTTAAAAGGAAGGCCTTTTCAATGACTTAACCTCTCCTCTCTTGGAATGCCAATGAAAATTTTGAAACTTTGTTCACTTCTTCTCACCTGTGTTCAACTTACCAAGAGATAAGATATGGAGATATCTGTAGAACCAGAAAAGTAATACTATTATACACATTTCCTAAGATAATGGAAAACTCTATCTACTTTATAACAGAGATAATATAAGTATTTCAAGCAGAACAAATACATTTCCAAAAATAAAGATATTTCAGTACATTTAAATAACAGCCACTTTCAACAAATAACACGTATATCTAATTTAACCGGCACCCAGTTATGGCTCTTTAGGAACAAATGACTCTTGGAAACACTCTAGGAAGGTCAGCACTACTCTATCATTTACAATGATGTAAATTTTTCCTTTGCGTCAGCACTCATAGAAAGGCAGCTTTGCTCTCGGGGAAGACCATGAACTCTGAATCCAGAAGAAATTTCATTTAGAATCATAGCTCTTTCACTTACTCAATGTGCGATATTTGGCAAGTGTCTCAATTGCCAGAACTCATTATTAGTGAAATGAGAACAATAATGCTCACCTTTTGGAGTTTTGGGAGAATTAAATAATGAACTATGGCACATAGTTAACTATCAGTAAATGCTAGTATACTTAATTCTCCTAACGTTGCCAGTGAAAGTGGGGCTATTTCATGGGATCCTGAGAAAAGTATCCCACGGATGCATTCATGAGAAGTCGTGGAGTGGCAAGATTTATTTGGGTGGAAGGCTACCCCTGTGTCCCGTCTCCATCTGTCTCACCATGGAAAAAGTCCAAACATGTCCCCAGCAAAGCCAAAACAAAGGCCAGTGTCCAAAGATCTTGTGCCATGCTAAAACTTAGTTCAGTTCAGCCTCTCTCACCATCCAGCTAGCTTAGCTTGCGTTCCTGGCTGCAATCCATTGCTGTGCTGCAGTATGCAGATTCTTGCTTGGAGCCTGTACAGCCATCAGCCACGCAGTTGCTAGGGCCACATGGTTATGGAGAAAAAACACGTGAGTGCATGGGGCAAGTGTGGGTCACAGATAGAGACAGAGAGAGAGAAATTTTTACTCCCTGGGATTCATTATTTGGGGCTTGGGAAGGACCAGGAGCTTTATCAAAGTGGCCAGTCAACTTCCCAGGATTTTGTGTGGCTTCTGATGGGCCCGCCCCCTAGCCAGTGGACCCCTCTCCCAGGTTAAAATGACAGGGCTCTATGGTGTAGTACCTCCCCCTGTGCCTTTCTGAATTCTATTGCACGAGTGCTTACCTCCCCCTGCTCCCCCTAACAACCTGGTACTGGAGGCAGGAAGGAAGATGTGTTTGCCAATCCTTGGTGGGCCAGTGCTGTGACCCACTGAAGTGTGTGAAACTGTAAGTTCTTTTTCTTGTGTAACTTCTTGGCGAAGCAAATGAGCAGGTTTAGGCTCCCCCCATCCATTGGGCTCAACAATGTCCAATTCCCTTTGCTTCCTTCCTTGTTAATAATCACCTATCTACAGTTATACTATCTTAAGTACAAGTAAAGTTTGTCAACATGTGATAAATTTTAGCGATGCTTATATGTTTCCTGGGAAGAATGAAAATAAAGAATGAAATTCAGTAGCAGGCTGCATATGACTCAGATAAAAGTCATCTTTCCATTGATTGACTTTTTAATTGATGCATTTAATATTCATTAATACTATTTATGTCAACATTATGTTTGGTCCTAGGGTGGTGGGCAGTTAGACATGAGCAGAGCAAGGACAATGGGTGGGGTACAGAATGTCACTAGGGCAGAAAGCCTCAGATGCCTAACAACAGGCAAAACTGGGAGAACAAGAACAACATCCCCAGGGTAACCTTTCCTCCCCTAGCACATTGTTATGATTTAGACTTCTTGACCTTTTATATCACTGGTCAGGCAGTTCAAACCCTCCCCTGACCTTTTCTCTCCTGCCCTCATGCAGGAGTGACCTCATGCAACTCCCACACAAGCCCCTGTACAACCAGTCCCTGAGGCATTATCCCCTATGGATGACATCTAGGTCTCAGTTGAGTTCCAGCTCCAATCCAGAAAAGCAGCGGAACCAGGCGAGTGATGCCAGGGCTGACATCAGAGCCAGCTGCATTGATTAGTGACCTCCTGCCCTGGCACTGACCAATCAGGGGACACCATGACCCTGAAAGGACATACCTGGAAAGCTGATGAATATTCTATTGAGATCTTCCTCTGGGACCTCCGCTAAAATTCCCACCCTTAAAAGTCCTAACAGTGGATGACCCATGCCTTTCCTGTCCACTTTCTCTCTCTGCCAGGCATATTACCTTTACCTATCTCTTTCCTAAACTCCAAGGGCATCTTCTTTTGCCTGTGTAGCTTGTTTCCTGAGCCCATTTCTTCTATGACTCACCTCTCTCTCTCTCTCTCTCTCTCTCTCTCTCTCTCTCTCTCTCTCTCTCTCCCCCTCCCTCCTTCCCTCCCTCTCTCTCCCTCTCTCAGTCTCTCTCTCTCTCTGTCTGACTTTCTAAATAAATTTTGTCTTATAGTTTGAGTCTTGACTGTGAATTCTTTCTTGGCCTGAACTCAAGTACCAAGGTTGTTGAAATGAGGTCCAGCCTGACTCCACCAGTCTAACACCTGGTGCTGTTTCACTACCAACACTAGTATTTAAAAATGAACAAGACGTAAGCTTTCAGGAGTGTACTGCAAAATCTAGAGGGTTTTTTTTGTTTTGTTTTGTTTTTTTTAATCCATACAGAGGTATGTACTATGATAGGGAAATAAAGTAAATACCTTAAAAAATGTTTGAAAGACAATTGAGTTGTGGGAGTCTTTATGGAGATGTTACCTTGGCAGAATTAACCATATAAAGACAAAAGATAAGGAAATTTTATGAAAGGAAGCAGAATATGCATTGACACCCAAAGGTGAGACAATGAGACACCACATTGAATTGTTATGTAAAGTTAGGTAAACAACTGTTAACTCTCTAGACAAGAATTAGAATAACCTTTTCTGAACCTTTCCAAACATGCTACTTTAAATGATTTTTCCTGAACATATTCTAATTGTGCTGTTTCCTCTGAAAATGAGAAAATAAAAAGAATATCCAATAATCTAATGAGACGACCAATACTAATTATAATACCATTCTTATTAGCCATTACAGTGAGAATTCTCTTCATTGAAAAATGATACTTTGGCAGATACTCAATTTATATTCAATTGTATCCCCATTTGTTTTGTTGTGTGTACTTACATTTTGCAAAATGGTAGACAAGAAACATAATTTAATTCAAAGCTGTGTTTTTTGGCCTGCACAGCTTAAACAAATGGAAATAACATAGAAAGTCTAGAAAATTCATGTAAAATGTGAATTTATAATTTCTTCTGAATGGTGGAAAGTTCTGGAAATGCTAGATTCACATTCTTGCATGACCATATGGGCAGAAATGGAAGGAGCCTGATCTCTTCAAGCTGGGCATGAACTAGATTGCCACAATCACCAGCACTTAGGGACTCCACTCCCCAGACCTTATGCCCTGCAGGCTTCACTGATTTATAAAAACTGCCTGGCTGCAGGAAGCATTTGATTTTGTAAATTTGGCCTGCACCTATCTAGGTTTATCTGAAAGTTTTTATCCTTTTTTATTCTTCAATTTACTACTCTGGATTTTTCTCGGATGACTTTGTCCTGTCTCTGCTAGGCTCTTTCCAGTAAAATAAGTTGTATTGCCTTTTAAAATGTAAAACTAACTCAACCAAAAGAGTAAATAATAAATAGCTTTTATGTTTTAAATGCCTTCATTTTAATGGGTATTTTGCCTGTCTTAAAAATGCAAAATGGGACTGGGATTACATATCATTGGGCGTATGGGTACAAATGGACTTTTTACACAGTGAGAACCTTTTCAGAAGTATCATGTTGCATGAATCATAATTTCTTCCAAGCTAATATTACTGTCTGCCACACAAAGTGAAAACAAAAGGTTTGATTTGGATCAGCAATTTCAGCTCAAAAAACCTATATATTTTCAGTTAGAAGTCATCTCAGTTTATATTCAGCTGATTGATGAAATACTTGACTACATGATTCTCTTAACCATATATTTAAGTATCATTTCTGGTATTTAATAATATGGGAATTTTAAGATTTATGAATGTTAGTTATATGTATACACATATACATACACATATAGATATAGAGATGTACCTTATAAGAGACTGCATGATTGCATTGTTTCATTTAGCCTTATCAACCACAGTTGGTTGGGTGTATATTACAATTGCTTTTTAGCAAGTAAAAAAACTGAAGCTCACTGAAGATACGCCATCCGTCAAAAATCAAATAGATGACAAGTAGGTCTGGAATTGCAACCTAGGTTTCTGAATTTAAGTTACTTATTTATATATGTAATATTTACTGAGCATATATATACCTTTGCAGGCTTCCTGCTAAATTCTAGGGCTAATATAATGAATAAAGCAGTTACTGCCCTGAAAGAACTTACAGAGGCACAAATAAGTAAAATAATACTAATATTTACAGTACATGATAGAATACTTGTGAGGGCACCTTGGGGTGGTGAGGTCAGGGAGCAAGACTTCAAGAAGATGGCACTTATAGGAAGACTAGGGGAGGAAAGGGGCAAAGAATCAGCTGAAGCTTCCAAGGACAAGTAGAAAGAATGAATTTGGATTAAAATCGGAATAAGAATTAGTACACAGAGGGCAGAAGGGGCAAACAGCAAGAGAATACGGAGGGCAGAAGCAGAAAATTACAAGCAGTTTGCAGAAGTGTATCATGCTAGGAGGGGGAGCCAGGGAGACTCTGGAGCACCGACAATGGTACCTTCTTGGTCTGGTAATACTCTTATTACCATGTTCATTTTGGGTTTGTTTGTTTGTTGTTGTTGTTTTAGATTTTATTTATTATTTTTAGACAGAGGGGAAGGGAGGAAGGATGAGAGGGAGAGAAAAGTCAATGTATGGTTGCCTTTCACCTACCTTCAGCTGGAGACCTGGTTTGCAAACCAGGCATGTGTCCTGACTGGGAATTGAACTGGTGACTCTTTGGTTCTAGGGTGGGCACTCAATCCACTGACCATGTTCATTTTGTAATGTGCCATAAATACATTCCTGATATGCAGGAATGTGTGTATGGTCAACTTTTTTTTCCTCATTACTTTTAGAGAGCAGGGTGGGAGGGAGGACAAAAGAGAGAGAAACATCAATGTTCAGCTGCTTTTCACCTGCCTCCAGCTGGGGACCTGGCTGGAGACCTGACTTGCAACTTGGTTATATGCCCTGACTGGGGAATCGAACCAGCAACCCTTGGGTTTGAAAATTAACCCCACTCCACTGAGCTACACTGAGCTAACTTTTGAAGGTGTTGAAAATCAGCATCTCTTGCCTTTAAAAAAAAAAAAAAAAATAGATGAAGTATTACTAAAGTAGTAACAAAAAAGGACATTTCACCACGTTCTTTGTTTAAATATATAAAGCTTATTTGGTCGGATTTGTCTTCTAGACAAGGAAAGGAGTAGGAAAAAAGATGAAAAGTATAGATAAGAGTGATTATTTTTGGATACCTCCCTTCTATAATAACTGCACTGTTTCTTTGATTCATTTGACTACAGAGTAGCCAATGTTGGGGAACTAATTGGGGAAAAAGTAAAGAAGGCACCAAACTGACTTGCCACTTTTAGCATTGTGTTTATACAAAAGAAATAAACATTATTAAAATAATTGCAGGAGCTAAGGACAGAGAAAGGTCAGAAGATGAACACACTCATAAAAGGAAAAGCTGAAACTTAAAACGGGCCAGATCTTGAGTGCCCTAGATCTGTATGAGAATGCTGCATCCTCCAAGAAAAATATTTATTGCAACATATATCTTATTAAAATCCTAATTGTTTTCAGTTTCCAGCAGAAGAGTAATGGCATGACAATGTTATTATATTTCTTTAAGAAGTTTTTTCTAGATTTCCCTTGGAGAGCTAGCTGTCTTTAACATTTGGTTTACTTTTATAGTGGCAATATTTTTTCCATTGTTTTGCATGCTAAGACAGCAATTGATTAGTATAGAATCCTTGGGCCAAGTTCTGCCCTAGGATATGTTGTGACCCCCACTAACTTCAAATGGAGTTGCATGTGCATATCCTTGAGTGGAATTTGGCTTTCTTCCATGTTAGTCAATGAGAGTCATTGAAGTCAATGGGAGCCATACATGGGTAACTGACAGCTGAATTTGGCCCTTAGGAATTGAAAATCATCTCAGCATTTTCTTTGGAAAAAATATCAAAGGCTAAGATTTATAATAAATCATAATTCTTGGAATTGAGTATTTTTATCAACCAGTTGAAATATTACAGTATGTATCTATTAAAGCACTGTAATGACAAAAAGGAAGAGAGGTTTGTAATTTATTTATCCTATAATCCTTTGTTCATATAATAATAATTGAAACCAGAAAATAAGGAGACACTTATTTTCAGGTGATTTCACAAAAAGCACATAGATTGTGGTAAAAGGAAATGTTACTTTTTAATAAGCTCTCTAGAGAGTTTATTATATCTTTGTAAAAATATCTATTTACTGGGCTTCTAAAAGTTTGTGATTGAAAAAGGAGTAATTATATTGGAGCCAATTTTATAAAGTTGGTTTAGAAATGAATAAAAGATAAACCAAAGTCCTGTCTCACTCCTACATCTCAGTATTCATTTATTTAGGAGCTGTGAGGTATTAACTTGATTTTGATTTGGGTTTATTTCATTAATATACCATCTCTTATAGACAAGGGCAGCATCTTTCTGAATGTAGTAGTCTCCTAGCCCAGATTTACAAGAATTTTTTGCTCAAATTCTCATTAAAATATTTTAAAATATATTTCAAAAATATATAAAAGAATATACAATATATTCATATAACCTCCATCTTCTATAGGATTTTATATTTCCTCATTCTAGTGCTCTTCCTTCCTTTCTTCTCTTCCCTCCTTCTTTTCCTACTTTTGTCTTACTTTCTTCTTTCTTTCTTTTATCCTGTCATTGATATCCATGATATTGAGATACCACCCCTAAACATTTCAGCATCATTTCCTAAGAAAAAGGATGTTACCCTTAATAACCACATTACTATTGCTACATTTACAAAAGTTAACATTAATTCTCTAATAACATCTATAGCTAGTCAATATTTAGTTTTTCCTGTCTCCAAAATGACTAAGGGCTATTTTTGGAATCAAGATTCAATTAATATTCACATATCACTTTATTATGTCTCCTTAACAGTTCCTTTCATTTTGACTTTTTGAAGAGACCAGGTCAATTGTTTCATAAATATGCAATTCTCCGAATTTAACTAAATACGTTCTTGTGGTACTATTAAATTATTCTTCTATACTCTGTATTTCCTCTAAATTAGACCTTGGATTTCACTGTTTGATTAAATTTATGTTAAGTGATTGTGGAAAGAAGGTGATACTGTATTTTTTATATAACATCACCATCAGAAGTACATTGTGTTACCTGTATCATTCCTCCACAGTGAAACAAAGCTTGATCACTGGTTTATAGTAATGACTACCAGAAACTCTCAATGAAAAAATTATATACAGTATATGTATTTTTCAGTGGGAAGTATTCTGTTAGATGGTACATGGGAGTGGTGAGTTTATCTTGTCCCCCAACAGATGTCAAAGAATGGTTTCAGTGTCCTTTGGTGATCTTGCCGGTAACATGTATTTCTTTGAGTTTTTAATGATAAGAAGTCCATTTAAAAAGGCTTCAATGATGTTTAATTTATTGAAATATAAAACAAAATTTAAAGTAGCTTTTGAATATAAAATATAACAGTTCTCAATTCATATGCTATTTATTCGAGAAGCATACTGTATTTACTGTGTGTAACTACACTGTCTGTTAGCAACACTAGTACTATAAGACACATAAGGTATACAGCCAGGTAAGAATTGACTTGAAGCATTATGGCTATAAATTTGAAGCCTCAGTCAAGGTGAGTTTTTCTTGCTACTGATAAAAGAATATTGCTTATTTGTGTGACATATGAAGGTATAATGAAGACACTTTAAGACAAGATAGGCTGCAGTAGATACAACTCTAGGAGAAATATCACTGATTTTTTTAAATCTTCCTGAAATAACTGGATAAATGTTTATTTAAGGAACTAATTTGGACTGCCATCCACATAAATGTTCTTTGCCCCATATTATTTCTTATTTCATCCAAAATCTTAAAAAAATGATAATACAGTATTCTCAATAGCCACATGGACTCCAAATACATAGAGCCAACTGACTTTGACCAAGGTATGGGAAACACCTTAATTCAGTGGCAAATAATGTATTTACACTCTTGTCCTTAATTTCTTTTCAAATAATATTTAAACTTTAACAAGTTATTTATACATTTTTGAATCTCCAGAGTTTTCTTGAAAGTGAAAAAATAATAAGCAATTTAGGCTTGATAGAGAATGAATCTGCCAGCTCTAATATTGTCATTTCTATTCCAGGCATCTACTATAGTGATTATTATAGCTTGAACATTTATTTTATATTCCAAAATTAATAGACATTTTACTTGATAAAAGTAGCATTTGTTCATGATATCAATAATTTGAATTGTTATAGATTCAACAAAATGAATTAATCTAAGATGAAGGTTATTCAACATAAAATCTTTGTAATAGTGTTAAAATAGAATATATCTTGTAGCGCTATCAGTATAATCTGTTGTCTCTGTTGGTAATTGTCAGAAAGTAGATGAGAAGCATTTAAAGTGCAATTGATATGAATATTAAACTGAATCAGATTAATCTTCTAGTAGCCCTCTGCAGTTAAAGTCTGTATGGTAGACAAATCAAGTAACTTTTCTGATTCTCAGAAAATAATTCTTTATAACTCTAATAAGTGTCAGATATATAATTACAAACCATAAATGAATTATTGGTTTAGTTTGTGAGCTATAATAGTGAAAATCATTTATAATAGTGAAAATAATTTATAGCAATCACCTTTTTTTAATACTTAATATCACAGTCTCAGGTTTCAAGCTCTGTTTGTCATTGCTCTGTTTGGTGGTGAATAAATAGGACATTGAAAGCATTCCTGAAGCATGGATTGATAGGCTAAGGAGCATGTATTATTTGTATCTGCCCATCCTCACTCTTCTAAAGTTAGTAATGTCCTTCCTTTGGAGAATTGACATTACTCCACACCATATGTTTCTGGTAGACAAGCCTATCAGAGATATCCATTTCAGTGCAATCCTTAAACCATAAAGAAGAGCCCATGATTCAAGTTAGACCAAACAATTTTCTCTCCTGAAAGACAGAAGGATATAGTAAATATTATATTTGAGGGCCATATGGTCTTTGTCACAGCTACTCAACTCTGCCCTTGTAGTACAAAGCAGCCAGAAATAATACTTAAATGGATGGGTGTGGCTCTATTCCAATAAAACTTTATTTACAAAAATAGACAAAGGTCTTTGGAACTGGCCCATAGGCAGTAGCTTGCTGTTCCAGAGAGACAATCTTTGAACTGCTTTTGAGCTTGAAATTTTCCTGAATAATCAAAAATCAGCTTTACAGTTTAATATGTTATATATACTTAACATGAAGATCACATGTATCAGCTTTATTAAGGTATAATAGACAGGTAAAATTATAAAATATTCAAAGTGTACACCTCGGTGATACATATACACATTGTGGAAGGCTTCACCTATCTATGTAATTAACACACCCATCATATTACATTATTTATCTCTTTATTTTTTGATAAAAAAAACATTTTATGTTTAGTCTCTTAGCAAATTTCAATAATACAATATAGTATAATCAGTTATAATCACCATGTTTTACATTAGATACTCACATCTTATACATCTACAGGATAATGAAAATCACACCCTTTTACCTACCTATTCCTATTTCCCTCAACTCACAGCTCCTGGGAACCATATTTCTACTTTTTGTTTCTATGATTTTGTTTAAAGTCTAACCAATAATTGTACTATTTATTTACATTTTCCCCTTATTTTCTTCCTTTTTATTTCTTTCTTCTCCAAATTAAGAAAGTATTTTCTATTAATACAGTTTCTCCTTATCTTGGTAGTTGTGTTTGATTTTATTGCTCTTTTAGTAGTTACACCAAAAATTTAAAAATGTAAAGCTCCACGCTTAATTAGTAGTTTTATCATTTTCCAGGCAATATAGACTTATTTTCCATTTACTCTACTTTCATCTTTTTTCTCTCAATATCGTGTTTTATAGTTTTGCATATATTTTTCATCTCATACAGTATTAGTATTATTAAAATTATTTATGTGGTGGTTGTTTTAAACAGCCAAAATTCTTTTTGATATACTCCCATATTTACCTTTTCTTGTGCCTTTATTTCTCCCTGCTTTACAATACCTTCATCTGCAATCTCATTTCTTTTGACCGAACAACTTCCTGTAATATTTTTCTTAGTGTGTCAGCTTGTGACCAATTCTCTCAATTTTTGTCTGACCTATCTTGATTTCACCTTCATTTTAAAAATGAATGTTTTAACTAAATGTAAAATTTTAGGCTTGAAGTTATTATTTTTTTCAATAGTTTAAGATGTAATTATGTTAGTATCTGGCTTCTATTTTTTCTGTTATAAATTCAGCCATTGGTATTTTTGTCTGCTTTTAAGATATTCTCTGGCATTTGCTTTTCCATAAATACCATAATGGTCTTAGATGTGATCATCATTATAGTTATCTTGTTTCAAAATTTTAAATCTGTGCTTGATTACAGTAATCAGGTTTGGCAAATTTTCAGCTAGTATCTATTCGGATAATCCTCCCTCGTTTTCTCTCTTCTCTCCTGTGATTCCAGTTATGTTACATGATTTTACAAGGTCTCAAGTGTCTCTTGTGCTCTGCAATGTTTTTTCAGTCCCTTTTTCTCTCTGTTTTAATCTGGCAATTTTCTACTAAATTATATTAGAGTTCATTCATCCTCTTCCTTGCTATGTCTAATTTGCTAATAAACACATTATTAAAATTTTAATTTTAGTTATTACATTTTGCCTCAGGATGACCTTGTAGTGGCTCCCTTACTTCAAAATATTGGCCCCGCATTTCCTGGCTGACCTGCTAACCCTGATTTCTATTTTCCTGGCATAGAGTGGCTATTTTAAACTTCAAGTAACCACATGCAGCTCCCTGCCCTACAATCCGCATTAGCAAGTGCTGAGAGGAAAATAAATGGCTTCCTTGTAGGATTGATCTAAATGCACTACCTTTCTCTCCAGAATCTTGGCTGATGGACGCTATAGATTTTTTCAACTATCTTCAAACAACTGGAGGGCAGAGAAGGAGGGTTTAGTAGGTGTTTTCTCAAAACTTTATCATCATTCTTAGGAGAAAGAATACTCTAATAACAACTCTGGAATGCTATTTTTGTGAAATATATCACAGAAATGGTGAATTGCAGAACTCACTTTTGCAAAAGTTGTCCTAGAGATAGTGCCAAACCCATAGTAAAAAATGAATTTGGTTCTTGAATCAGATCCTCCCCCCTCCAGTAATACAACTCAACTTTATTTTAAGCTACTGGAACTACAACTTATTCTTTTTGGAGTTTTCATCTTAAATAGTAGATTAATTTGTTACAATATATCTAAAATACTGTTATTTAACATGTAATAATTATATAAGCTATTGTCATATTTTAAATTTTTTTGTGTTAACTCTTCAAAATCCAGTATGTACTTTAGATATGTGTAAAAGATGTATTTGTGTAAACATATTTTTTTGCATGTGTTTGCTAATATTGCAATTCATATTACTTAAAAGAGTAATTTTTTAAACAAATGAATTAATGTAGGCATTTTGAAATAATGAAAACAAAACTTTGTATTAATATGAATTGAGAAGCTGACAAAAGGCAGTTAAATGGTGAATTGTCTGGATGTGAAAGGAAAAAAGAAAAGTAGCATTGGTGGTTACAGAATAGACAGGGGGATGTTAAGAAAAATACAGGAAATGGAGAAGCCAAAGAACTTATATGCATGACACATGAACATGGACTAAGGGGGCCATTGCCTGAGGAAATGGAGTACTGGGTGGAGGGGAACAAAGGGGGAAGAATTGAGACAACTGTAATAGCAAAATATATAAAATATATTTAGGAAAAAACCTAATAACAACTTCTTATAGTAAGAAATCACAGTACGAAGACAGCATTTATATTTTAAAGGTGGAAATGTTTAACTTAAATGAAACTCTAATCTGTGGAATGTGAGGAAAACAAAAATATGTTCTGGCTAAGTGGTTTTGTGATTTTTAGTATTCTCCATGTCTCCTACCCCTTTATACATTCAGGCTCAGTTTCCCTTTAGGTAATAGAGAATAGAAGGAAACGGATGGCCTCAGCAATGTTGTAGCATCCATCCTCATATCCTATCCTTCTTTTCCAAGTGGTTCTGTGTTTTCCCCAGGATAAGCTTTTTTTTGTTGTTTTTTATTTTTTTATAAAAAGGAAGAAAGAGAGCAGGCCACAGTAAATAAATAGAGTTATTGTTAACATAATGCACTTTAAATTTTCAAAGCTTGAATCTTATTCATAGTTAAGATCAGCCTCCTTTCTAAGACTTTTCTTTTAATTCATATTCCCTCAATTTCGGTGCAAGTCAAAGACCCCTCCAGGCTTGCGTTCTTGGTTCATAGATCAAAAAAGAAATGTATAACTTCTGTTTATTACAGTATTAGTTTTCACACAACACCCCAACCAAAGAAACTTTATTTAGTTGCAAGGGGCTATTTTCCTAGCTACAAACACATGTTTTGAAAATGCATCCCTGTCCAGGCCTTTGTTGCCCAGGCGAGTAAATGGCTGCTGCAGACAGTGCTATAAAGAATTAGAGCCCGGGGCAGGCAATTACTGTAGAAGGCAATCTTGGTTTTTTTGTTTTTTGGGGGGTTTTTTTGGTTTATTTTTTGTTTTGTTTTGTTTTGTACTCTTATGTGCCCTGAGAATAATTTCAACTTCTTCTTGCAGCCATAAGATTGCTAAGATGTATAAGAAAAAGAGATCTTGTGACTCAAAGGATTCAGGATCTGAAACTTTTGTATTTGATTACATTTGAATGTAATTATGGAGGCTTGTAATGTAATAGTTTCTTTCTACTGGATGAAAATTACAGATATGTAATATGGGTTTACTTACCTGATTGTATATTACCTCTAAAACTTTCAGATAGCCTGGGGCATGGGCAAAGGAAAGACTCTTGTTTGCCTTGGAATGAAGTCAGGTATATCATTGGTTAAACACTCTGCCTGATTCCTACAAAGATGAAGCTCTAATGTAGAAATAGTACAATATATGTGGAGAGAGAGAGAGAGAGAGAGAGAGAGAGAGAGAGAGAATGGGAATATTTTAACACCCAGAGCAGAAAAGAAATAACACATAATAAATTTTCAGGTCTCAAATATTGTCAGGAAATTTTTGATTTGTGAATATTTTTCTTCAATGAAGCCCGAGTATTACATAATCATGTAACATAAAAAACTAGGTCCATGACCTCTTGAGCTAAATCGTACATGCTTGAGAATCTCTTGAAGATGGGACCTCCTCAACTCATTATAGAAAACTCCAGTACCTGAATAGTCAGTCCTATGATTATCTCCAAGACCAAAATGGAGAGACCTTAGAATTTAGGAAGTTCTCCTGGTGGTAAAACAAGCTGTAGTAATGATAATATTAGATAAAATAATAGAAGAAACAATAGTTGGTGTAGAAGACACTTCAACGGTTTGTGTGGCACAGAAGAACATTTTATTGTTATGTACTTTGCACAAGGGACCAGGTTAGGTTTTCTGGGGAATTGAGATCTGAGGGGAAAATTTGACTCCTGTTTTCTCAGTGCTCATAATTCAGAGAGAAAACATGTACGTAAGAATGTCCAGAGAGGAGCTTGTGATGAGCCCTGCAACAAACAAAAGGACACATAATCAGCAATGAGGACATGGGCCATAGATTCCAGTTCTGTTTATGCTTTAATATATTTTAAGATAACAGATTAGTAGGTGGCTTTACATCTCATTCCTGACACCATTACCCAGCATCTGATTGGCACATTTCTTTTTCCACTAAGTACCCCTGAGCTGAGTTTGAATTCAGAGTCAATTTATATAAGCAATAGGAAGATCATTCATTGAACTTCAAAGTCAGAAGTAAATTTATTGCTCTGTTCTTAATTCTTTTTTCTTTGTCAGTTGTCAAATATCTTTATCATTTACTTATGTGATAACTACTTGAAACCAAATATTTCTATGGTTTAAGATTCTGAATGTTACTCCTTAGGAGAGGGTTAACATGCCATCGAAGTACAACCTAGACAGCAATGTGAGTTCTGAAGAACATGACATAGTAGCACGTTGAATAGACTCAGAAACTTTTCTAACAAGGGCTCCCAGAACATGAGCCCTTGATAGAAAGGAAGCCCCCACCATTCATTTTTCCTTACTATCATTGATCTTCATGTTCAATTGGTTCTACCGCATGAAAATATAGTATTAAACACACATATCTATCAGTTCAAACAAAGACCAAACTTAACTACATGAATATATTTTTAATCTGACAGTGGGGATGGTATTTGGAATTTTTGTTTTACAACAGATCTTCCTCCATCTACAATCTTCCTCCTTCTAGCAGTCTTCTCCAAAAACAAAATTAAAAACCAATAATAAAAACACAAAGATATATATCCACAATATACACTTGGCTTGAATGTACAACTAGATCTATTTACAAAAATAAATATTTAATAACAATCTTAGCATTCCATGCTTCTGAGTAGCAATCAGTAAATTAACATTTCAGAACATTTGTAAATTAACTTTGAATTTAAGCTAAATAGAGCTTAAATATTTATATATAATAAATGACCACCATTTATAAACTTTTTTAATATAGGAAAAATTAAATTCATAATTGAAGTTTTAAATGATTTTTTTCTTTTATTCCATCATGGTTATCATATCAGTATTACCTGGATCAGACATTTAAAAAAAAACTGTGAAACACCAGGATATTTTCCATTATCAATTGGAAAAAAGTGTAAGAACTGCTGAGAACAAAGACAGGAACTAAAAATGCTCTCCCTTCCCCTGGGCATTACCTTGATAATTTATATCATCATTAACTTCACAGCTAAGTTCCTGGAGCTGTTTTCTGAGTTATTTGAAACATAAAGAGGTATTAAACTAAATCCACCTAAAATTCTTGCTGACTTATTCACTCGGTGTTTATATTAGTGGAAGAGAGCATGGCTCCAATGCTCAGAGTTCATTCCCCGGGTGAGATGGCAAGAGGACAAAGTCATGAAGCCAGCACATGGTTTTCAACCTTGAGGTTCCCTGATGTTGCCTTTCAACTTTAGTATCGCCTGAGTTTGAGGGCACCAGACAATTGGAGTAACTTGATGGATCTTGTCATCAACTCAAGCAATAATTAGTTTTGTGCATTTTGACATCAAAGGGCATTTAGTCTTCATTTTCACCCCAAACAAGATTGAATGTATATTCTTATTATCTCAACCTTTAATTTTCTAAAACAATTCTGTATCAGATTGTGTTTAACTACAAATAATTGATTATTTGAGGGGAAAAGGGATTCTGGCAATACTAGAGCTAGTACTGTGACCTGAATTTTTTAAATTATTCTTTCTTTTTTACTTTCCTTAGCATTTGGCTTTTTAATTCTTCCTCTATCATTTCAATACATGTTCACGGGGGTGCTGTGGCAGTTTTAAGCATCATGGTTTCACGTAAAACAGACTTTTAAAAAGAAGCACTTTTCCAAATATTCTCTAACAGATCAGGAAAGTACAACTTCCCTGTTTATACCCAGAACTCTATGAGCAACATTTTAATGTCTCATTTTCAGAATTAGATAATATAACCATGCCTAGATCATTTGCAGTAATGTATGTGGTTTTCATTACTGGTTGAGACCAAACATAATTTACTTCTTGGAAACGGGAGCAATTTGTATTGTCATAACACATTGCTGCTGACAGATCTATACCTGAAGCAAGAGTGTTCTATTAGCAAGGTATGAGTGGGAAGAGGTCAGAATGATCTCACTATGTCACGAATAGCATCTAACAAATACCAGTCAGGGAGTAGAACTCTATGATATAATAATGTGAAAATCTTATTAATGAAGATTAAATTAAAGTGAAGTATATACTTTTAGAAAGTGGAATTCTGTGAGATAATAATATGATAATCTGGTAAAGAAGGGGAGCAGTTTAGTCAAGGAACTAGCATGGAAGAACCATGGACATGGACAACGAATAAGATTGACTTTGGTGGGCAGTGGGTGGGTGAGGAAGGAGATGGAGAGGAAGAAAAAGGAGATGGATGTAATACAACAACAATAAAATTAAGTTAAAAAATAATATGATAATCTTATCAATGAAGATTAAGCTAAAATGAAGTATATACTTATTTTTTCTCCCAGTGTCCTTCCACCTCAAAGTCTTTTTGCATCAATAATTCTGTCCTTGTTACCTTTGCAAATGTTGACATAATTCATCTGGCAAACATCCAGGGAGATATCAAAAACTTTATAAGAAATTAAAATTAAAATATAAATAGAATACAAGAAGTCATGATTATTTTCTAGTTTCAGATAGATTGGGAGAAAAGGTTTAGATTAATAGTCATCTTATTGGAAACAGCAGTTCTTTAATCTTCTTTTGTCATAATATGAAAAAACTTCTAAGAGGCCTTAAAGTTAAGAAAAAAGTGAAAAGTTCCCATTTTAAGGGTATTAAAAATATAAGCAATTCACTTTTATCTATAAGGGGCAAAATTCAGCAACAAACTATAGGTAAATTATTAGCAATAAGAAAAGTATGTGTACGTGTGTTTGTTCTTTGGGAAAAGTTATTTAGTACTTACAGAAATTCAATTAGTTTAACATATTCTTAATATGTAGATGTTTATAGTACTTCTGGAATCACATACTGAACAGATACATAAACTTTTAAGATCATTTAAAAAAAATCAGAATATTTGTGGAGTAGCTTAGAATTCATTACTTCCATTTTATTTAATAAAAAAGACTTTAAGAAAAGTCCATATTGACCTCAAGATTATGAATTCATATTGTGTTGTTTTGTCTTGAGACAGTCATCAGGGAGAAAGTTCAATTGTTATCTTTACCTGTACAATAAGATGTATAGTGCACTGAAGCGTAAGACCTAAGCAATCCTAGTGATCGATTATTTATTTTTCCATGTTGAGTATAGATTTTAAAAGTATAGTACGTGGATTTAGAAATATGACAGCTCTAATAAAATCTAATGTGTTTCCTATTTTAATTTAGAATAGGATGGGATATTTTTAATGAATAAAATGAGTGTATATATAATAACTTTAAAAATTGTATTCAAATTTAAAATTAATGTTTCATTTTTCTCATGCAATCCACCATCTGTCTTTAGTTAAAATGTATTTTGCTTCTGCTTATCATTAACAATTTTATCAGGCTGCAAAATTTCAAACTTGTAAAATAGCAGAAAAATGGTACAGACACATGGAAAATTTTAGTCAGATAATTTTACTGTTTCAATGACACTAAACATAATTAATTTGTTGTCAATTTTTCGAACAGCAAAGATTTGTGTTTGACTGAAAAATAATCTATGATTTCATACTAGTCTTTGATTGGCTTTTAAATTTCATTTTTACCTTCTTTAGTAATCCTTTCATTATATCTAAAACAAGTAAAGGTTTTGTATAGTCAATGTTCATGCATTTTCTCAATAAACATCATGTTCACATCACTGTCAAATGCCACATGTTATGGATACAAACACAAAGCATGGTCCTTGCTCTCAGGATACTTATGTCTAATCTGGGCCAAAAATATCAGATAATTGCTGTGCTAGAAGTTAGATACGCATTCCTATAAAAAGTCAACATGGTAGTAGTATGTGTCAAGAGGTCCTCTTTTATATGCAGGATGGCACATTTGAAAAGGAATAGGTTAAATTGTTGACATAGAGGATGTCATTTATCTATCAATAGTAAAGGGGGTGTCTATTTCTACGAGGACAAACATGAGAGATATGAATTTCAAGGGTCATCTTCAAACAAGCACATTGACAGAGGATTAGACATAGCCTTTTCCAGAGAGGCAGCCACATGTGAGTTCTATATATAGATAGAATCTAAGTCAAAATATCTATGGAGATTTTGGAGCAGATTCACAGTGTACGTGGGTGTTACAATACAAGTCGAGTCAATATGGTATACAGCTGGCAAAGCAGAGGGCTTTTGTGTGAGGAAAAGAGAGGGGAAATAAATAACAAGGTGGAATTTGATTTTAAGCAGGTCAAAACACAGTTTTGATCTCAACATACATGTTCATGGCTGCTTTTAAAATTTTTTCCCACATAACCTATTTTGCCAGTAATAAGTGAATGCATATCTTGGAGTAATGAAAGCAAGTTAACTCTTTCAACCCACTAAATTCTTGCATTATGCTAGATGAGAGATCCTGGAGTGCTGCTGGTGTCAAAATAGCACTCACACTTGTTCGAAACAAGATGAGTTCATTGACAGTGTATTCACATATTATTTTCTATAGAATAATGAAGTTTCAAATTGTTTAAATTAAATCTTAACGTTCTTTAAGAAGTTGCTTTTAAATCACTCTTTTATCTTCTCCCCTGCAAAGGAAAGAATTTTGGCATAGGTTCTGTTTCCCACTCGAACCCCATTCTGCTGCTATTCTTCTAGTTCTCGTTCTTTCCCAGTGTTGGAACACTCTTGTCATCCTGAGTATTACAGTATCACATTCTTTTCCTTCCCCAGGACCTTTACACTCCTACAGTGACTACTGTTCTCTGAGGGTGGAGGTTGGGGGCTATGGATAAACTGAGAAATATGAGTGTGGGCCTTCCATGGCACATCCCACCTGCACAAAGTGAGGATGTTCAAAATGTGATCATAACTATCAGTGATGAAAAGCACTTTTATAATTACTCAGTAATACACTTTAATGTGCTTTCTTGTGGAAGAGTAATAATAGAGTCATCGACTAATGTTGGTCTCTGAACTAGTGTTCAGGAAACTGCACTAAATGGGACCCAGTGACTTTAAGGAGTTAACAATCCCCAACGTGTAGGTCATTTATTTGCATGTCAGAGCTAGCTCATTGTTCGCAAACGTTTTGACAGTCTAAACGTTTTTTACATTTATTTATCCCTAATTTTGTATAAGCTCCTTTTCACCCTATGATACTCACCTGGAAGTAAGCAAGGAGATAAAATAAGATGTCCTACTATGATGGCAAGTGAGCATGTAAAGCAGTGCCAGCTAGCCAGGTAGCTGCCGGAGACAGAATGATTGAGAAACACTGAAGAGGTGCTGGGCAGAACTTAAGCAATGGGGGTAATAGAAGTTCAAGGAACAAACTTGTTTAGATGAGTTTCCATTTCCACAACCCCAGAGAAGGTCAACAGGGTGAAGAAGTGTCTTCCCACAAGCAGATGGATAAAATCTATCAGTGCGGCCATTCGGAAACCAAGAGATTTTGTTTCAACTGGGTAGACATTATCCTGGTGGGTTAGGCCTCCAGATGAATGCAGCAGTGATCTATTTATCATTTGCCTCACAGTATGCATTTCCATTGTATGAGAAAAACCCTTTCTGGTTAAAATGAATGCTTACAAAGCAGCATTTTCCATCTTTTCTCATCTGTGAGGAATTTGTCACATCTTGATATAAAAATCCCTGGTTGCCTTAAAGTTTTTAAGGACAAACACATTATAGTTCTAAGGGCATGTTTGTTCTTGTCCATCATCTTTTTTTCACTTATAAAACCATGTTTATTTATTTTTCTATCTGAATATGTATGACTTTGTTCTGACTTCCTTTTTTCTTTTCCCAAGATAGTCTGAAGAATCAGATATTGGATCTCAAGAGGTTTCCTCCAACTATTTTAGGAATGTAAGAGGAAATGTTTGCCTAGCTCCCTTTTGTTGATTTGCCCCAGTAAGTGGGGTGGGTAATAATTGCACCTTACAATTCCAACTGGAAGATAAGTCTTTGGATCTTTGTATGACCAGATGTATTCTACACTAAGGGTCATAAATGTTCTATAAGTAGCAGTTTGGTGATTCCACATAATTATAGGTTTATTACCCTTCCCTCATGTATGGTATAACTTTTCTCCCAGTTTTATTCACTGCACTTGAATTTAGTGAAATTTCAAAATATTATCAAAACCATTTTTTATAAAGTAATATAGTCACTTTATACTGTGGGAACAAAGGTTTCATATTTTATTTCTAGAATGTGACTTGCTGAGAAACGCTACCTTGGCCATTTCTTTCCACTTTTTCATAAAGTTCCACTAGAATAGAGAGAGGTAAGAGTTCTGGCAAGGTTGTCTACAGTTAAAATGCTGGATCCTCCTAAAAATGGATTCTCTCAGGACATCTAGGCCCTAAACTTATCACTATATTTAGTAAAATTTAAAATGTCTGAGAAAAAGTTTAAAAGTAAGTATTTGGGAATTCTTAAAATGTGTTTAAAAGTCATAGAACTGCCACATTTTACCTTGAGAAAGAGACATTGGGGTCATCTTCCCACAAAGGACAGAAACCCCTATTGTAGACCAGATCAAACTCGCTTGAAAGACTATAGTCTATAAAGGCAGCTTATTCCAACTGGATGAAAGCTAATTCTATAAAGGGCTTCATTGAATAAACGAGAAGCTGTTTCCTTAGAGTCTTACTTATAGGCCTTTTAAAATGATGTGCAACAAAGGTGTATACTATCTTTATCATTTTATCCCATACATGTCCGGGAGAAAAAATACTCGTTTTTCTTTTTACATGGCATGTAACTACCTAACCCTTTTAGTTCTCAGGTTGCACTGTAATGTATCACTGTTAATAACCTTCATGAGATAGAATGTTCATGATTAAACACTTGATGGGGGTTTCTGTGTGTTTGTAACAATCTGTTATGCTATTTTCCACTTGAGAAATCTAATTGTTTCACATGCTGAGCACAAGGTAATAGCATGTCAGAATTCTAATGGTATAGAAGGCTTCCTACCTGTGAGGTACATATCTTCTAGATTCACACCCTTCTCATGTTAAAAAAATAAACAAACTCTCTGGAACCAATTAAGTTCACTAGGAATTTAACCAAGAGAATAATCTGAAATATAAAAATTTTATGCAGAGAAAAGTATAATTTTAATATTAAGTGCAAAAATATATGAGTATAAACTACTTAATGTTCAATGATGGAAAATATTGAAATCAATCTATTCTATAGATATTATGCAACCATAAGAATGATTATGTAACATGACAACTATTACATGATAATAAAAAATAGCAGAAGAATGTGTATGGTGGATATATCTATATATGATGAATACACACCCATTATTCATTCAAAGTATACTGGAAATAAAACACCAAAATTATAGTTACCTTTGCATGGTATACTATTTCATATTTTCTATCTTGTATTTTTATACATTTTTCCAGTTTCTATAATTAGCAAATATTACTTATAAAAATCCTCAGTAAATTATCATGTTAACTATTGGGACAAGTAATTTTTTATCTATTTTTAACAACATGGAACAAAATTTCTTTCAGATGCATTAATGAACAAATTCATATTCTCCCCGCATCATGCCACTGGAACACTTGCTGAACACTTTGGCTGTTCAGGTACTTCCTGGAGGACAAGGCAGCCACACCATTGGCTCTGATGCCCGTCAGAAGCAGAATATTGTCATGATGAAAAATGGACCTAGGTGGGTTTGCATAATATCTCTTAAAGCTGCTTTATTTGGGTTTTACGTTTTATGGTAAAGGGAAGATGCAA
The DNA here is from genome assembly GCA_004026585.1 of Noctilio leporinus. NCBI lineage: Eukaryota > Metazoa > Chordata > Mammalia > Chiroptera > Noctilionidae > Noctilio > Noctilio leporinus. The sequence goes on along the minus strand of PVIW01001070.1, from coordinate 2,859 downwards.
GACTAATTTAGAGAAAGAGAGATAGGAAGGGCAAAGGCAGAGGCAGAGTGTATGGGAGAAAGAGTGAAGAAAAAGCTGATTTCAACGGCTGCTTTGCTTATCTGAAACTTTTAACTTGACTCTTACATCCCAGGTGACCAGCTATAAAAGTAATTTAAGCTTTAACAAAACAAGGGTAATTTATAATGTGAAAACTATAGTCTGTCACTTGTATCAGTACCAGAAACACTTTTCTGAAAATTCCTTAAGGGAATGAAACTACCAGGGACATGCAACTTAATAAAAACCTTCTTTCCACTCGACCACCCTGTCCCAGCTCCCAGCCCCTGCTGCCAACACAAGGTCAACATCGAAACCTTGAAGCAAACTTAGGAAATTCTGTTCACTGCTGGATTCTTCATATTGTTTTGAAAGCAATCCTAAAATCATATCATTTTTTTCTCTTTACATGGGAATACTCTAAAAATTCAGGCTTTGTTAATAATTGTTTTCAGTAAAATTACTATCACTATGAATCACTAATTATTCAAGAGATGTAGTTTAAGCAGAAGTAATTCCATTTTGAACTAGAATATCTGTTGTATACTTCAAAATTATACTTTTCAGACCCCTGGCTGGTGGCACAGTAGATAAGGCACTGGCCTGCAAACTCAAAGGTTGCTGGTTTGATTTCCAGCCAGGGCACATACCCAGATTGCAAGCCATGTCTCCAGGCAGCTCTTTAGCTAGAGGCAAGTGAAAGGCAACTATACATTGTTATTTCTCTCCCTCTCTGCCTCTCTCTCTTCCCTTCTTTCTAAAAATAATAAATAAAATCTTTTTAAAAAATTACACTTTTCTTGGAATCAGGGCCTCTTGAAATGAAAACATCTCACAAAAGTGCAGAGTTTAATATATTTCATCCCCATTGAATTAAAGTAGAAATTAATTTGCTAAAGCTATGGTCATGTAACATATTGCTTAAAATGACCATACACATGTAGGTTAACCAAAAACAATACCAGCCCCAGAGCACTATCACACTTAAAATGAAACATTTTTATTCTTCCTTGAGGATATACAGATTTCTTTTGTTTTAATGGCTTCCAGCCATTCCAATCATATAGCATAAAGACTCAAAGGGGAAAGCAGATTTTAATCCTCAGAAAACATCTATGAGGAAGGAGTTTAAAAGTGCTGATTAAGCAAATGTTGTTGGGTTCGCCTGCAGACTTCACATTGGTGGTGAAGTCAGTGAGAAACAAATACTTAACTGTTGAAATGATTGAGCATTCCCTAAACCTGGATGAATCCTGGGCATCTCTGAGGATGTATTTTAAATGACAGGTATAGCTCACTTTTAAGAATTCCATGGTAAGGTTGCTAAGGGATAAACTAACTCTGGTCTTGGAAGGCAGTAAATTGAACCAATCACTAGAAACAGAATTACGTTAAGTTCTTGGAGGCATATAAGCTTTCAGTGGTAGGCAGCTTACCTTTCTGCAACCCCAATAGCTGGATTTAGAGTGAGAAGCAGAGGATCAAGCATGTTTCTGTCACAGAACTACTGTGTGGCCTTCATTAAATAATTTAACTTTCTGTCCTTCAGTTTCTTCATTAATGAAATGGAAGTCATAATAATAATTGGCCTATCTAATTCATGGGGCTGTCCTTAACAACAAAAGAGATAATGAATGTAAAAACTTTTTAAAGCTGTAAACAATAAAGTTTGTTCACTATATTAAGGATGAATTCATGTACATTCATTCAGTGTGTTTTATGAATATTTGATAAAAGACCATTGATGCAAGAACCTTGGGTGGAGGCAGGGGAGAGAGGTAAACTGGGTTCTAGCTTGAAATTGACACCAGTTCACTTGGACATTTTTTTTTTTTGGGGGGGTCTATTTATAAACTTAGAGCATTAGAGTAAATAGTACATAGAACCTCTTCTGCTTTGGCACTTTCTTTAACTTTCCAGTCAAAGCAGTTTGTGCAGATGTAGGGATAACAGGCCTCTGGCCATGATCATATTTTTTCAGGGCAGTTCAGCCAGAAGGCAAAGTTATTTGATTGGGTGCTAAAAGTGCTGTGGCTACTGTTTGATGTCCATTTCATTCTGACTCAGAGAATTCACTTTTCAGTGCTACTTAGAAAGTTAAAGCTAATTATTTAATAATATCCTCATGGTAAGAAAAAGCTTGTGTTGATTCCAAGGAAGCCTACTTCATTCTAGAAAGTAATTGAAGTTCTGGCTGAATCTGGTTCAATAAGTATGAGTTATTGACGGTAACATAAGGGTCCTCAACTTTAACTGCATCATTTAGGATGGAAAAAAATTTTTATAATAGTTATCATAAATTATTTCAAATCTTTGGAAGCAAAATGTATATATACAAATGTGTCAAGTTGGGGGTTATTTAAAAATGTAATTGCAGATATGCAAGGGTTAAACTTGGCAAATAGCTTCTGTTTCTTCCTGATATCATAAAAGGGGTGGAATACTGACTATCCCAATTCATAAGTCACATGAATCTGTTAGGAACATTTGACAATAAAATGTTATGTGAAAATTTTGTAAAATGAACATTTTTGTATTTTTACAATTTTTAAATACCCTCAGTTTATTTTTTAATTTAAACTTTAACTCAATCTCTTTTATTTATTTAATTTATCCCAAGGACTTAAAGCTCAGATACTTAATGATACTGATTTTTTAAAAAAATTTATTGTTGTTGTATTACATCCATCCCCTGTTTGCTCCCCTCTGTCCCCCTCCCCATCCACCCATTCCCCCCAAAGTCAATCCCACCTGTTGTCCATGTCCATGGTTCCTTTATACTAGGTTCTTGTCTAAGCTGCTCCCCTTTCTTGCCTCTGC